>CM034152.1:498593632-498798828 GCA_019776745.2 Taxus chinensis | reverse complement strand
GGATAGATCTTTCTTGTTACTATTATATCCATTTAGTCTTAGTCCTTTGATTAAGATTTATTTCTATTAAATCAATATTACAATCATATTAAACAATTTATTCAATTTGATATTATTTAAAGTTTACATGATTCATGTAGCACTTGTTATGAGTAGGTAATTCTTGTTCGCAAGAGACATGTATCAACATGGGAATGATTCATTTAATTGTTATTAAATAATTTAAGGTTGACCAAATATTCTAAGAGATAACATAAATTCACTTTACATTGTGAATCCATCTTATTAGGTACCATTTGATAGTGGTAAAATCCTACATATTTTACATATTTAATCATACAACAATTGACGTACAACAAGAACATATGTTCTTATCTCAAAAATTTCAAGTTTCCCATTTCATTCAAAACATTTTGTCACCAAGGATACTCTCCATTCACTTTCATCCTTGTTACAATAATCTATGTTAGCAAGATACATGATTCCACATGATACTTTCATTATGCTTTTATTGATAACCAGGGGTTTAAATGTCAAGTTAAAGTACAACTTCAGTTTTCCTATTATCCCCTTCCAAAATATATTTCTAAACATAATTCAATATTTGGAGTCAATTACAAGGTATTTTTCAGTGAAATGATTTTTTGCAAGGGAAAATTAGGGGCTTTTACCAATGCTCTGAGACTAGGCCCCTCTGCTTAGGAATGGGGAAACTCCATTTATTAAAAATAAGGAAATATGTATAGTAATTTAACCATCAGGGGTGGCATTTTTACCCAAGATCAAACAAGAATACTCCACTAAACCTATATGCGAAAGGATGTGGAGGAAATGTGTGTGTATGGAGAGAGGGGAGAAAGTGAGAAGGGGTCTTTACTCAATAAATAATACGTTGAGTTTATTGACATAAAACCAAAGTATTTCCAAGTTAACAAAGAGAAGACACCAATATGAAAAGCAAGACAAGGAACACAATTTAAAAAAATTAACTACATTATATTCATTAAAAGATACATTCTTTCCCTAGTTGTGTAGGATTACAATGCTTTATTGGAGTAGTAGTTGAGATGGAGAGGAATACATTAAAAAATAAATAAAAGAAACAAACTTTGCTAGAGGGGAGAAAAAACTGATATCCTTTACCATATAGTGAGATCCTCCTTAAATAGTCCATCCTTTGAGACTCTTTACATTCCTACATTGTTGTTCATCTTATTTTCCAAAATAAGACACTTTCCCTTATTTTAAGAAAATTAATTTGACAAAAATAGAAAGAAGGTGACTTAAGTGAATTTTGAAAAGTGCTTTTCCCAACAAAGAATTAGAAAAAATTTAGACTACTTTTGGGGAAAGCAACTTGTTACATATAGGAATGAAAAAGAAAGAGAAAGAGAGAAGAAAAACATCAATCAGAATAAAAAGTTCATGAAGATGATCCTTTGATGTGGAAAACTTTCTCGGCTTCCCATTATTGCATTGTACATGTATATTGATTCTTCTAATTATCTCTCACAAGGAATAAAAGTGTTGGAGAGGATGTCCAACTAGTGTTTTGGTTCACTCGGAATTATATTGCAATGCTTAAGCCACATGGGGATATTCTCAGCAGCGTCTAAAATAACTGATCTAGTATGAGCGAGTGTGTCTATGAGCTCATCCCCATATGATCGCGGATCAAATGACTCACCTTTTACAATATCTATGAAATTTTTTCAAATTTCCTTAGATGATGTTGACCTTGATTGTAACTCAGGATATCTCATCTTATTCAAAAACATGTTGAGCTCCTCTTTGATTTCACAACCCTAGTTTTGATGATATGGGAAAAATTTCATAGCCTCATACAAAGATCTCATTTTCAAATCAATTTTCCTCACATAAGGGAAATAATAATTGTGTTCTTGACTTGGGAACACTTTCTTATCGCAAAGTATATCAGGATTAACCATGCTCATTTTATGGAGGGTTGGGAGTAGCTTGTTCTAGTGATCTACTTCCTTATTTTCCATGGAGAGAACATATCATATATTTTCAAATGATAAGGTGGTGAACTTGAGTATCATATCCATTTTTAGAAGTAGTTCACATCCCTTTTGGACAATAGAATCAATCCACAAAATTTTCATTTTCCCCATTCTTCCCATTTTAACTCTTGTATTGCATGAAAGTTAATCTTACTCAAAGAAACAATTAACTCAGAAGGAGTGAGAGGAGTGTCCAATTCTAGAAAGGTATGAAAATATGATGTCAGGGAATAAATCTGATTCTACAATTTCTCCTTGGTCAACTCACTTTCCCTCATATGAGAAACAAGTCTTATAACCATTTGTTCAAAGTTGTGGATGTGCACTTTTGGACCAAGCTCACCAAAGGAGTATCATGTCATCTCGTAGTTTTTGATCCTCATTTATGCTTCATCCTTATCCACCCTTGGGCAGGAAAACTAAATGAATTGAGATCCTGAAGCATCAATCATGATATGGGAAGTGATATTGGATTTTCTTGAATAAGGGTAAGGTTTCTAGAGCTTAGAAGAGAGTTTTATCACCGGTGTGTTTGCCTTGGCCACTATGTGCTATCGGTTATTGATGATATCTTGAACCCATGGGAAAATAGGTATTGATGAATAACATAAATCATGTGTTGTTGGACTTCCTCTAGGAGATAGTACTACAAAATCTTGACCGTGTGAAGGAGAGGTCTTGTGAGTTCTTTCATCATGTGACTAAACTAGAGGCGTGATAGATTTGTAGAAAGAATGTGCTGACATTTTAGGAGACTTGGTTTCACTTCTTACATGGGACATAATTAACTCCCCAGGATCGAGAAAATTTTTACTAGGTATTTTCATTGAAAACTTCTTCCTCATAGGCTCATATGAAGGTTCAGGAACAACATGTGTTCCTTAAGAATTTTCTTCTTTCCTTGGAGCCCACATCTCTTTCACATATACTTTTCCTCTTTTTTATCATAATTATTAAAAGATGGAGGTGGGGAAATACTTATCTCATGAAAATTTTTGAAATACCATTGTCTTAACCTCTGTAGAACTATTGTAGTTTGGGTCAAGATGTCTAAAAGTTCCACCTCAAACCAATCCACACGAGGAATTGGTTCAAACTGTATGGATTCCAAGTACTCAGGTTCAAAGATTTCACTTCCATCATCTTTAAGATCAGCTAATACCCAATCCATCTGAAAGTATTTCATCTACTGCATCTTTAAAATTACCTTTGTTTCACCACTGCTTCATTTCTAAAAAATATTCGCAATAGTATTTCAATGCACGTTGATGGGACATGTTGAAATACTTATGTTATCCTTCTATATTGCTTGTTGTCAAAGGATATTCTAGAAGAGTAAGAGAACAAGTTGATTGATCTAAGGGAATCTTCAATATTGCTTGCATTTATCATGTTCTTGCAATAATAGATTCCTAGACTAACTAGGAATGCCACTCATTTCCTATTTCTTTCACAACAACGAATGTGAACTTGTGATACTGCCTATAGATCTCAATGAGCACTAGCTTGTTTCTTAGGTATCTTGGGAGTTTAAGTGGCATCTCCTCGAATCCTTCAACATGAATATATGAAAAGTTCATGTATTGTGAAAAATAGCTCCCGTATTTACATATTAATAAATAAGCCTCGACTGATAATATTCAATTGATATCACCCTCTATTTTCTTGATTAGATATGTGAAAAATATATCATTTAACCTTTCATAATGCCTCTTGTATTCTCTCCACGGGAAGTGAGGATACGTTTGGTACACTAACACGTTCTTTGGAATGTTCCTTTTTGGGGTGAGTCCATGTCACCTATGTAATGCCATGACAACACAGACCAAGTATGACATCATTGTGAACTTTCTAGTGTTTTCTAGATTGACTAAATGACAGTGTAAAATATCATTGATGATATGGATCTAGTCAATCACTTTGGATGCCTATCTATCTATGAAAATGAATTGTGACATCCATGGATTTAAGTCCTTTTTTTACAATTCTCCCAAGAGCCTATTCATAATCATGATGTGTTTAGATATTTCTTCCCTGAACTATAAGCTTGAGAGATTTTTTGGCAACCAAAAGTGTTTCCACAGTGATTTCATCCAGTTTCCAATGGCCAACCCTTCAAACAAGACTCTTTCCTCTCTCATTCTTCCAATTCATCTTATTTTCTTAGAATGACCATGTTCTTAGGCCTTATAATACATAAGAATCTTGATATTACCTTCGGTGTTAATACAAAAATGATCAAACCATCATCGGTAGTGATAGATTGAATTTTATGTTCATAGTTCTTCGCGCAGGCTAGAATGAACTTAGAATAATGAGGAGCTAGAGGAAATCCAAAAACTTGATATAATCCACTTTGATGGATCAGGTCTTATAAGGCCATATAATTTTCTTCTTCCATCCTTTTCCTTAGAGTGTCAAAGTCCATATGCTCCGTATTGTTGCCTCTGATGTCAGGGTATTCAAACACCAAAATAAAAATAGGATCATAACTTGAGTAGTGGAACTTCATTTTTTTATTTTGAATTATTTTTGGCCTTATAAAGTGATAGAAATGATCTAGTGTAAAGGAGAGTGGATTCCACAATCATTTTTGAAAACCCATAAATTTGAGTGTATTTTGGTGTTATGGGCTCCCAATTCCATATTTCAAGAAAAAGATGAGTAAATAAAAATCAAACTGGAGAAAAGTTGATTTATTTAAAGATAATACCAAGACAAACAATTGATCCAAATTTGGTTGAATTTCCTCATTGGAATCAATTGGAAATTAGAAAACGAGTTTTGGCCATGGGAAATGTTTGATAGATTGCAGAAGGGGGAAAATGGGAAAAACTTCAAATGGTCATTCCATGAGAAGTAGTTTTCTATTTTATTTGATCTTGAGATCATTTGGATCTTATGGGAATAAAAAAAAATTCTCCAAATTTTATGAGGTTATCTCATGAGGTTTGGGATAATGGGTCGAATCCAATTTTCAAGAGTATGGGCTTGTGCACAGATTTTGGACCTAGAAAATAGTATTGATTCTAGTTCAATTTTTTTGGCAAACAGAGTAAAGGGTCATGAGATATGGAGAAAACAAGAATGAGATAGCTAGGGCAAAAAGTGGGGGTTTCTTGATTTTGGGAGGACAAAAACCAAATTCAAAGCTCTTTAATGGCTTCCATGGATTTTATTTTTAGTTTTCAAGTTATATTTTGTTTCTATGAGTTGTGAGAGCATGAGTGAAGTGGATTTATATGGTGAAAGGTGAAGAAAGAGTGCACATGGGAGATGGAGAAGTAGGGGGATTGGAGAAGTAGTAGTCACATCAATCACACATCATCACACATAAAGTGACATCAACAACAGGTACAATGTGACATCTACACATACTCTCTCACCGTAGGGTCATCATCATCACTTTTTTACTTCCTCTTCTCTAGCTTCCATGCTTCATTTTTTATCACTCCACACTTTTCCTTGTCTCTCGACATGCTTTGTGCCATCACTTTACATGGTTATCAGGTACGCATCTCTTATCTACTTTATTTTTTCAAGAATTCTCTCAATAACATAAAGTGGGGGAAAATGTAGACACTAAATCACATAATTTTTGTTTTTATTTAGTCTTGATAACTTACCACTATTCATATGATTCCTAAGAGATAAAAGTACTAATTGATCATTGTCTTTGGCCATCTTTGCTTACTTTCTATTTCCTCTTTTAGTCTTACACTCCTTTCCCAGTCTATCTTTTTATACTTTGGAATTTCTCACCCTAGAAACTAGTGCCCAACTAAGCCCTATCCCCTCTGGGTGCGCTCGAACTTTTTGTAATCTGATAACATCTTTTGGGTCTTTTCTATCCATTTAGGCATCTTGATTTTTATTAGTTGGTCTTTTAGTGGTTAATTATGAAATTCAAACAAGGGAATCATATAAATATAAAGCTATGTGATCATAATAAAGGACCAAACATTAAGCATTCTACTATCATCGCCTAAGGTTGCATCTAAAGAGAATTATAAGAGCATCAAAACATCCATATAACATCCACATAAGGGACAAGGGAATGCATTCTTCTGCATACACTTCATAGGAGGGGAAGTTAATTTTTACATGCACACATATCTACATTTTCTACATCTAGTTATTTCTCACTATCAAGTGTGTATGGAAACAGAGCCACCTAGGGCACGATTCAGCACACACACATATGCAAAAATACATGGAGTTTGAAATGTAGTCTATTTCCCAAATCATAAGTTCACTTAGTTGGGTGACCACCGAGGTCAGTCTGACTCCAAATTTACATCTTTTCCTTTTCAAATTTGATGTATTTTGGGGTTTTGTAGGTTTTTTTTTCTTATTGCATGTTTCGGGTGAATAATAACAAAGTTCAATGACATACATGTGGTCAAAGGCAACAACAAACGAACATCTCATGACCCTGCAAAATTGGGTTTTGCAAATTTTAAGTAGTTACGAGATCCTAGAATAGGTCTCTAGAACCCTTAACCTGACATAAACACCTTGTTCCTGGAATTTCTGACACTTTTACAAATTTTTGGGTTTGATTGTGACATCCTGCCTCTTTGTTCCAGTTGTTTTCTAGCTCTACACAGCTTCAACATCACTGTGAATCAACTAAGTGATTTATCCCTTCTTTTATAACTAGTGTTTCAAATTTAACTTACTTATTTTATAGGATCAAATATGGACTTTATTTGTTTATATCCGTGCTATTACATATTTAGATTTAGCACTTATTTATTCCAATATTTTCTTAATCATTTGGTGAACCCAACTTGTTTCAAACACTCTTAGGGTCCTTATACTTTTATTTCTTTTATTTTCCTAGGATTTTCTCATAATGGACATCTCTATTCATGATTTATTTCTATCCAACCCCGAGTTTCGTGCTAAAATAAAAAATCTTTTGGATACTACCCATATTCCTTCCACTACTCATCTGGATGTTGTTTATCAAACATTCGTCAATACATTTTCTTAACAAATTATTTTTCCATCTACTATAGCTGAAAATCTTGTTGTATACAAAAATGATCCTTTTATATATATACAAGTCAATGTTAATAACTTGGAATTCAAGCATGCCTTCATCAATACTAGATTTGAGCTCAATATTTTCCCTTTATCATTCATTTAGGCTATAGGCCTCCTCGTATCTATTCTTAACCCAACATCTATTTATGTTCAAACATATGATTCTACTACGTGTACATGCTTAGGAATTTTCACCTTATTGCTCACAGTTGGGCTCAAGACTATTCCAATTCCATTTTGTGTCGTTGATATTCCACTTCCATATAATTGCTTACTGGTTTGGCCATGGCTCCATAGTATGCAAGCAACGTCTTCTACAGTTCACCAATGTGTTAGATTCTTATATGAGGGCTTTGAATATGAGGTTCCCGTTGATAGTGCACCATTATAACATTGCAACATAGATCCCACCACTACATTACCTATTTTGATTTATGCTTCTATTCATCCCACTGCTAATTTGGGATCCATGCACTTTCTGGATGACTTACCTCCACTCGAAGGAACTATTTACACATTACGTTGTTCCATTTGCTCCAAAATCCCCCTCCTTCTACTAATGCCATGGTAATTTATCAGGGGCCTATCCATACATTGGACATCATACCACCTTCATTATCTCATCATGAGTATCCTACATTTTTGGTACCTCCTTTCACATGCACTCTTTTCATAAACAATTCTTTCTAGTCGCACATTCCATTCAATCCCACTTGCTCTGACACTATTTATAGACACCAAAATTGGGTCACACTCCCCTTGGCACCCCGTCGAATAATTAACCCAAACATAATTACCTAACCACACCCCCCTCCACACCACATTAATATTAATTTAATTTAATTAATACCCATCCTCACAATATTCATCATCTAATTACATTAATTGACCTAATTTCCACCTCACCCTAGACCTATTGTTGGCATGTTTCCATAACTAACAATGACTAAGTATTACTTTCCTTAATGAGCTAAGATTTGGAATAAACCCTAAAATCTCTCCAACCACATTCCCACCCATTAGAAGGGAAGTTTCCCTTCTAATCCGCAAGGAGAAACTAATTGGGCCCAAGAAATTAGAAAGATTTTCCCATTTTCGTAAACCTAGGGAATCCCACCTTAACCGATGCCAGTCACCCTAAACTGACATTGGTCAACCCAGAATCGTCGTTGTTTACCATTTATTCACCTAAACAACCTTGTTTTTGGGGTTGGAACATTCTGAGAGCAAGAGGAGGGAGATCAAAGTTGCATGCAAGCAGAACCATTATCCTTTCATGTATCCAAACATCCAGAGCCATCTCTAAGAAAAATACTAAGGCATGCACTCATAGAATCATTCTGGGAGCCACTGCTATGATACGAAACACCATTCTTCTGATCATCTTCCATTACCATTTAGCCATCAAGTCTGCATCACAGTAAGTGCATTTCTACCATCATAATCCATTTTAGTGTATTTAGCTTATGTTATTTCTGTCATCAATTTATACTTTGCATGCTCATTCCTCAATTTCTTTCTATCTTATGACTCAAATATTTCCTTTACCCACATCGCCAAATCACCCATTCTTTCCTGCCGTTCATTCTTGAGCATACCTGATACCCCTATCTACCTCTTTATCCACCCTACCCTCCTTATCAGATCCCAGATCAAACCTTGCAATCGGTTTTCCTTGATTCTCTTACACCCCGACCTTACCAACTTCAATTACCCATAATCATCATTGGTTCTGCATAAAACATCATTTTGCATATAAGACCGACATCAGTCTTTGTGTTTTATACCTTGACCTAGAATAGAACCTAAAAACCTCTCATCAGTGACCTAAATAACCCAAAACCTGACCCTAACTAGTTCCAACAACCTGACACCTACCTATCATTAAGATCTAACTATAACCTAGCCTATTATATTAGATTTTCTTATTGTGCTTGAATGAGATACCTAAATCATATCAACTACAGTAGGAATTTACTTATTTATCTCATTAATTTGTTTTGAACAGTGGATTAACAGCCATCTAGGAAGTATCACACTTCCCAGAACTAGCATACACTAGGCAGTCCACTGTCATATACCATTTAACTATCTATTGTGGTCTTGTTTTCTAATACAAGTAGTTCCTCCTAGCTAAAAGGAAGATCTCACGATTGGAACTAGATTAAGTAAAAATGCATGCAACAACCATCAACTAGCCCATCTAACAGGTATTCCTCCTTGGCCCCTACCCTCATCTATTTCATCATTCAAAAATGTAAATAAAATGGTGAAACATTTTGGCACACATGGTGGGACCCATCAGGGGTTCTATTGTATTTTCTTCATTCCTAGGAAAAAGTTGTGTGTTTGTTTCCCTTCAAAAATATTACAAATTAATCTTATTCCTTGGTAATCTTCTCTTCTTTCTAATTTCTTTGAAGGATACATTTTCTTTTGGTGCATTTAAAAAGAACCATTCTTCTTGATTTTTACATTTAGTGAAAGAGCATATCCTCTCCTATTCATATTTTTGTGTCATCAAACATAATCTTTCGATTTGGGCTTAAAATTGGTTGCATTACATTTTGATTTGTTGTATTTAGCTCACATTAAAATGAGGGAAACCTATATGTTGGAAGTCATGCCTAGATGATGGTTGACACAAAGAATCGTAGAAAGCACATTCTCTCTCTCTCTCTCTATCTTACCAAAATTACACAAAATTAAAATATACACATCTTTCTTAAACAAGATCTTACCTAGGAACACCTGTCTGCGATCACACAATCAGATTGGCAAGTACTCCCCAGCTCATTGCCTCTATCAAGTCATCATCTCAGAGAAAATCCTGCCCCTGCCATAACATACCTAAAACCTCTCCTTTTAGATATCCTTCTTCGTAAGAAGCCTTCCTCACCAAAAGATCTATTCTAAAATTCATGAGTCAGTCTTATAAATAACATAAGCTCAATACATTAAAAATCACTTGTTAGGAGTGTGTTTTTAGTGTTTGATTGACGTGCATTTTGAGGTGTGAGGATATGCTTCTCCATTTTTTTCATTTTGTTACCTTACATGCTCCACAGTCACAGTTGGAATATTTTGACTTCTTCTAAGTGAGTTAGGACTTCATTACATCATCTCCAGAACTCTGGGTTGGTGGTTCATCTCATTAAAACTCATAACAATCCATGTTTCTACATATTTCCAATTTTCACAGTAACCGGCATTAGTTACCCCTAACTGGCATCAAGTTTGTCTTAACTAACATCAATTTTCTGTTCTTTTGGGTTGAATTTCCTAAAAGAACCCTTATTTCATTTCTTCGTTGTTAGGTTCCTATGATTCTTTGTACTCTCCTTGTAAAGATAAACAATCATCATTCAACTTGTTCATATGACCATCAACAATCTTTGCTTCATTTGATAAAATTGTTCCTATTTCACAATAACTGACCTCGGTTACCCCTTAACCAACATCAGTCAACCTTAACCGGCATCAGGTACCCTGTATTGAACATCAACTGATATATTACCCAAGTCTACCTATATACACCTATTTTCTTCATTCTTACTACCCCTTGTATCATCTACAGGATACAAAATCATTTGATATATACCCATTCACATGGTGTTGACTTGCAGTTAAGCCAACGCTCTTATATTTCACACAATTCATCAACCACTCCCACCTAGTCCCTCACTGCCTTCCATCCTATCACCCATGGATCCTACTTAGGCTATCACCATTACAGCAGGTGACAAAGAATTTACATGAATCCTTGATCAGAATCCCATAGCCTTGCAGTTATACCTTTCCCACTCTTCCACCCAAGACTCCTCAAGTCAGTTGATGTATGACATGCTTTTATCCATCTCTTATGTCCTTATTCCTGCTTCTACATCATTCCTTAATAATGTGGCATTACCCTCACCTGCTTCACCCCCAGTAGTTTCATAGCTAGGACTCATACCCACCATGATAGCTATGTCTGCAGTATCACTCACGCTTATTGTATCTGTTATCCCCTCATCGACCACCCAGACCATAGCTCAGTCCACACCCATTATCTCACAAATACCCATTGCAACACAACCACCCATGGTGTTGGTGACCCCTACTCCATTCCAGAATCTTGTCCTCTCCATCCCACAAACATTGCCCCCAATTGCTACTAGATTCATGATGACCATCCCACCTACATACACATACTATCAACAACCACCTATCTCATCTGTCACCCATTCTAGATATATAGCCTTTATGTCGGTCCCCTATTCTCAACCTCCCTATTTGGCATCACCATACAATGGAATTTCACCCACATCACAGGTTTAATACTAGCCCCCTTATGCCACAGGAGGAAACCTTCCACCATAACCTACCAACAATCTCATCAAGTTAATGATGGAAAAGATGTAGATAATAGAAGCATCGGTTTCCGGCTCAAGCAATTCCCTCACCTATGATGAAATTTAAAATTATCCTAGTCACCCATCCATTCCTATTTGACCATACCCCATTTATTGGGAAATTCCAAAATTAAACTGCTTCAATAGCAAAGAGGACCCACAACATTTGCGATCCTTTAAACATGGGTGGTACTTGATCACCCATGATGACGCTTTACTCCTTCACACCTTCCCGATGTCCCTGACAGGACCTACACTAGACTAGTACAATGGGTTACCAAGAAACTCCATCTATTCATTTAATCAATTAGCCCAAGCCTTCTTAGATCACTTCTCTATCATCATTATTAAGAAGGTTACCATGACTTATCTTTATTCCACTCAATAGTATGACGATGAGTCTATCACTGACTTTGTCGCTTGTTGGCATAGCCTAATCAATCAACTTACATTTCAACTACCTCAAACTGAACTCATAAATTTATTTACTTATGCTTGTGATAGACACATCTCACCTACCCTGTAGGTGTATACCTTTCACACTTTTGACGAGGCATTCACCATGGCACGTAAATTGGAAATTCATGTTATCGAAGAGAAGAAGATTCAACTTCATAACAAGAACATCACGTTCAAATCAAATGATAATTCTTCATATTCGAAGCCCCAAAACAACTATTTAAAACCCAAAGGGTCTGCCAATGCCATAATTCTCAAGGCTGTCCCCCCTCATCAATCAAACCCATCCAAACCCCCTTCTAATCTCTCTCATGTCCAAGCTTTCCAGTTTAGATGGGAACAACGAAAGTAAACTTCCATAGGAGAATCCTACTCTTTTGTTTTGAAAAATCTTGTTAAGGCGGGTGCCATTACCCTTCCACCTATACAACCACATAATGGTTTTGACCCTGGGCTCCCCATGCCCACATGGTATAAGGAACATGACTTTTTCAACTATCATTGTGTCAAAGGTCATAGCGACAATAACTGCATCACCTTCAAGAATATCATCCAAGAAATGTTAGACAACAGAGATCTAGTCTTGGATAACCTGAATGAACCTGCTAACCAAAACCTACACATCTTCAAGAATCCATTCCCTAATCATGCCCCATCTTCCAACCAAGCTAGTGATACATCAAACAATGATAGAAATGTTCGTGAGGTTCATGCTATTTTTTATGACATACCAGTTGCTTCCCAATTGCCTCATGTTCCTTCCATGGATGAAATCTTAGCCTGATCTCTGCTACCTGCACAAGAGCCTATTTCATCTAGTCCTTCATCCACAGAGGAACCCTATTCATTTTCTCCTTCACCTATGGAAGATCCTATAATTATCATGTCACCTTTGAGCCCTCAAATTTCTGACCAATTGTCAGTGGCACCTCTCCTACTCATAGACAATGCAGGTCCATTGCCTACACCAACACAAGGAGAGTCTACTTCTTCTAGCTTATTCTCTCCTCTACCCATGGAGGATTCTATAGAAGTACCAGTGTATTTCGATAACCCTTCACCATCGGACCTTCAAGATCCTGCTAGTCTACTTTCGGATCTCTTACCTACAAAGTCTGAGGCTAGCCAAGTCCCTGTATCCCAAACACATTTTTATGGGGATTGCCACTCAATCCACTTTGGCCCCTACTATGTTAGTACCTTCTCACACTTGGCTGATCACTTGGACTATGTCGATAGAGCCTTAATTTGGGGATTTCTTCTACTACTTGTTTCAACACAAATGTAGTTTTCCCTTGCTGACACCTCCACTATCTATCCAAAAGTGTTTCAGGTAACTGAACCAAACAAAATCATGACTATTACAACACCTTCCACATCACCACCCCGGGCCAAACTCACACCTCTTCCCGTAAGCCAACATACATCTAAACCCAAAAACCTACCCACACCTATATCATGTCCCTTACCTAAACCTATCCCTACCTTGGGGGTCATACTGATATCTAGCCTTACTCACCCACCCATCAAATTATATTTAGCCACATCTTCCAAAATTAACACTAAACTTACATCGGCCCCTAAAAAGAAGATCCAATCTCCTAGACCTCATACACCAACCTCACCTACCACGTCACTATCATCTTCACCCCTTCCATCCATCCTAAGACCTCACCCCTCGACCCTAGCCAAACAACCCCCATCCACCAGTAAACATAGAACCCAGTAGTTTGTTTCCTCATCACAAGTCTCTAATATACCCAAGCAACCCATACAACATCTGCACTCACCTGTAACCTCCTTACCACCCATACTACTACTACCGTCCATAACTGCTTCACTACCCATGATTTTTTCTTCTCTTTCACTCATGCCTCCTACCCAACCTACACTAAATACCTCCAAAACACCTTGATTACCCCCGTGGGTAACCCATTCTCTTCCACCATCAGATTTTCTCTCCACATCTTATACACCTGTGACATCATTACCTAAAAAGATGCAACCTAAAGCTAAAAATATGCTACCCTCTAATAAGTTAGTTAAACTAACCAAACCTTCTATCGTCAGTTCTTCTACCACACCTGTACCCAAGAAGATGCAACCAAGACTGAAGACCACCCCACACACCAAACTAGTGAGCCAACCCATTCCTTATCCTATAAAGCCTCTTCCTCCACAATAAGTTGTACCTGTACCCAAACCCACATTCAATCCCATTGTGATCCACTGGCATGGTCCTATGCCAAAATCTTAACCAATATCATCGAATTTTTTTTCATCACATTACCACCTCTTAGACCTTATGACCCACTGAAACCCAAATCACAAGGTTTTGATGAAACAAAAATTTGTGCCTACCATCATGTGCCAGGACATGATGTAGAGAACTTTAAGACTTTAAAAACCGTCCTTGTCCAATTATGTCCTCCTGAATAAAAATTTGACAAAAATTTTCTTCTTGATGAGGACCCCATTTCACCATCACCGATTTCCACAGATCTTCTTCCATTACCTACTCAGTGACCAATATCTCCACCCTGCAACTCTTTGATCTACCCCTAAGATTTGAGATCAACATGGTCCATATTATAGAATTAGCCAAATCACCACCCAAATGTCATTGCGCCTAGCTCACTTCACAAGGATTTTCTCCTCGGGTAGGTTTCTGCTCATCATGCCATTATACCACTCATCCTACACCTTCTCCATTTACCCCCTTCCCTCAAATCAACATGATCAACATTACCACCCCTACTCACAAAGACAAAGGAAAGGAAAAATCAACTGGCCCATCAACTAACCCTGTACCCAACATACCATCCACACCCATACCAAAATTCGTCATTCAAGGTCCTCCATATCCTATTTCTGATGGGGTCACACGTCATAAAATGATAAAATAGCTACACCAATCCCCCCTCAAAATGTCTTTATATGACCTCATCCAAACCTTGGAATCACATCATCAAGCTCTTATGGAGGTCCTTTAATATATTGAAGTCTTACCAAACAACCGCTCACCATGTAGCCTCTCTCACTAGGTCATCACCTTCCTATATGCCTCCACCTACTCGTCAAGTAGCCAAACTAAGCTTTTCAGATGAAGAGATCGCTCCCTTCCAGTCTGATGACCCCGACCCATTCTCTTTTCATCTCAGTATTTATCGATAATATATGCATACGAAGCATTATGATCGATGGTGGTGCTAGTATTAACATCATATCCTCCCATGCATATGACCAAATGTGAATACCTACCAATTGTATTCATGATAACCCAGTTATGCTACGGTCGTTCAATGACGCCATGACCTCTGACCTAGGTACCGTTGTTCTCCATGTATGCATGGGTCCCCGCACTATACTAGAACTTTTCTATGTTCTAGAAGGAGAGTTCCAATATAACTTGCTACTCGACTGACCTTGGATCCATGTCATGGGTTGTGTCCCTTTAACTTTACATCGATGCCTAAAATTTGAACATGAGGGACATAATTACACGATCCCTGCTGACCCATCACACTTCAAGACCTATAACATGCTATATTAGCCCAATGATGTGCTTTTACTAGTCAAGTCATATTCCACTATCACCACTTCACCTTCACACATGAGCCCATCCACTAAAACTGCCACCACTTCTACTGCATCTAACCTTGTTATCCCCATTGGAGCCATAGCCTCTGCCACTGACACACTTGTTTCCCCAACATCTAGTGAGCCATCTATACCCACTACCCACATACCAACTATTGATCCCTTAGAAGGTGTTTTTCAATGCCTCACTCTGGGGGAATACCGCCTATACAATATCGACACCTTCCTCACCCCACAAGAGTATGTAAACCTTTGCCAACACCCCAGTTATGACATCCACATTAGCAAAGTTTTTCCTTATGGCCCTCCCCACCTTCACACCAATATAATGTATGGGGGACTCGATATGGCCACCTATAAACCTGAACCTCCATCCAAAGCCCAGCCATTTTCATCTAACCTACACTCCCTCACTAATTTCTGCTTTGCTCACACTTTCCTCCACTGGTGTGCATGGAAAGTATTTGGCTTAGGTTTTTACAAACAAGGCCACCATACTGTCATTTTATGTACCTCTCGTAAACATAATGACCATAGTGGCATTGATTTTGATGCTCCACCCTCCAAGAAGGTTCGTGTCAACCTTATCTAGGATGAAAAATATTCCCCCTCTCATTCACCCACATTACCATCTTCACCCTCAGAGCCCATAGATCCCAAATCTATTCCTCCTAACTTTTTTTTTCATAAACACCATTTCCCTGGGAATGTTGACCTATCAATGCGATGCCAAGGTTCCCTCTTCTCTCCCATTCCTATATCCTGACATGCACGATGATGATACACCTTCTATTAAAATCGTTCAATGTAAGGACAATGAGTCCATCCTCACCTACCTTTGTCCAAAATACTCTTATATTCATCAGTCATTACCCTCTGAGACACAAACCATGTTGAATGAATTGACCATCGAAATTAACATTAACACTCAGGACGACCCACACATTCTAATGATTGGCCAATCTGATGGGTCATTTTATTACCAATCATTTAACTAGCTCATAGACAAGTTGGTGTCATTATAACCAAGGTGGTGTCTAAAGCTGTATGAAAAAGGAGAAAGGAAAATCTTATTCAACAATACTTCTTCCTAAGAAAACATACAGAAATTAAACATGCATGAAAAAGAAACACACAACAACTAAACTACTTAAATAAATCTGCAATAAATAAACTATGCTAAGAAATAATAGAAAAATCCTCCTCCTTGGGGAAGAGTGGATTTTGGCCATTCTCTTCCCTTTGGATTTGGAGAAACTACAATTAAATTTTAAAACTGCACTTGTATTGATTCAAAACTTATTTACAAAATATGCCCCCTTTTCCAAATATATGGAAGAGGTATTTATAGACATTACTCCAAGTTTACTTGGTCCACACTCCAAAAACTAACTAGCTATTCTTGGGTAGATTTATTCAAAGCAATAAATACTAAACAAACTTGACTACAACAACCCACTTATCATGGAGAATATTTCTACAACTCATCCCTTTAATCTAGGAACACAAAGTGGGAGAGTACTTATTTAATATTCCTAATACTATTCCACCATTTGCTCATCTTTGAAACATGGAGAAAAAAATGGGGAGTGCTAAGTCCATGACTTTGAATTCTTCTTGGAATGCCACATGTTTGGATCTATATTCTTGGTTGATGACATGGAAGCAAAGAGTAGGATGAATAGTTCAGTACTCCTTTACATTATTTTGGAACAAACTAAAATAATTTCACTAGTTGGGCGTTTTCGTAGCTGCGTGAAGAATTTCCGTAGCTAGGCATTTCCATAGCTGTGTGAAGAATTTCCATAGCTGCGTGAAGAATTTCCATAGCTGCAATCTATGAACTTGGAGTATAGTTATTTATGACCTATTTTCTACACACTATTACATTCCAACTTTAGAAGAAATATCAAGAAATAACAACAATTAGATTGCAAATAGATTTCTAAAGAGATGATAAGATAAATCCTACATTCTAGCTTAAATATGATATCTGTTATTAAAACTACATCTAAATTCACTTGAAACCTTTATTTTGAGAGAGAGTAAGAAAGTTATTTGGTGATATAATGAGACATATTTTAGTCTCATCACAATCCTTGGATGCTACTGAGCATGAAGCCTTGACCTCTTTCCTTTGGGACCATAACAACACATTTTCCTGGTCTTATGCTGATATGCCCAGTATTGACCCAAAAAAAATTTGTTCACAATATCGTAACCATTCCTGATGTCAAACCCATCAAAAAAAAGCTACGGAAAATGCATCCTCGCATTGCTCTTCTAGTCAAAGAAGAGCTTCAGTTCCTACTCTCAATTTCCTTCATTCTACCCATTGATTATCTCTAATATATTTCTAACATCGTTCCTATCACAAAACCGATAGGGGGAGTTCCATTTGCACACATTTCCATGACCTCAACCTCACTTGTCCCAAATATGATTTCCCCCTACTCGGCATTGACCAACTGGTTGATCTCACAGCTGGCCATGAAATGTTGTCACTCAAGGATGGTTTCTCAGGCTACAATCAAATATTACTAGCTCCAGAGGATCAACACAAGACTACCTTCATCATCCATTGAGGGATTTTATGCTATCAAGTCATGCCCTTTGGCCTAAAAAATTCCAGTGCTATATATCAGCGAGCCATGACATACATCTTCCATGACATCATGCATCACGTATTGAAAGATTATGTCAATGATCTACTTTCCAAATCCAAGCATCGAACTGAACACCTACCCATTCTTAAAGTCATCTTTGATCACCTCGTCAAGTATTGTGTTCATCTTCAACCAAAGAAGTGTGTCTTTATGGTACTTTTTAGAAAACTCCTAGGTTGCATCGTTTCTTTACGTGGCATATAAGTCAATCCTGCTAAAGTCAAGGCTATTCTTGAAATTCTGCCACCCAAAAATCTCAATCAACTTCACATCCTATAAGGAAAGTTGTAATCAATTCATTGTTTTATCTCGCAGCTTTCCGACCACTATCAACCATTCCATCATCTTCTCAAGAAATATGTTTCATTAAAATGGGATGATGAATGCCATAAAGCTTTCGAAGCCTTGAAAAAATACCTCCTTCAACCACCAGTGCTCATTCCTCCTAATGATGACCAGCCCTTCTACCTATATATTTTTTCCACTGATCATTCTCTAGGTGTCATGCTTGCTCATCGCAACAACCAACACCATGAGCAAGTAGTTTCTTATATAAGCCATACCCTTCTTGAGTATGAAACTAGATATAGTCACGCCAAAAAACTCTTCCTAGCCATAGTTTTCATCACCACCAAACTTTTCCATTACCCAGTCAATCAAAAAACCTTTTTCATCACGAATACTAACCGATTGCACTATATGTATGCCAAACCCTATCAAAATTAACGTGCCACACATTGGCTTATGATTCTAGCCAAACTTGACCTCAAATTCATCCATCAGACATCCATCAAGGGCTAGGATATTACCAACCAATTGGCCAATGCACCTATTTTGGGAATCAACCCTCTAACTTTGACTTCCCAGACAAGTATATAGCTACCCTTTCCCTGAATGAACCCGCTTACCAAATGACACTCTTATTTGATGGCTCCAAGTGTTAGCATGAGGGTGGGGCTGGTGTTATCCTCATTCCACTTGATGGTGAACCTATGCCTCTATCTTTCAAACTCAATTTTGATTGTACAAACAATATTACTGAATACAAGGCATTCGTATTGGGTCTCTAGGTTGATTATGCGTTAGATGTTAATTCAATCAACATCTTTGGTGATTCTCAGTTGGTCATAAACCAATTCAATGGTATATACTAGTGCCGTAATGAGATACTTCAAAAGTATAAGCATCACGTGGACATACTTTTGACCACCTTTGACCATTACGCACTTCAAATCACCCCACGTTCTACCAATAAATTTACAAATACCATGGCCCGCTTGGATTCTCAGATACCCACTTCGCCTACTAAATCTTAAGTATTTGTCACTATACAAAGGCTACAATCACCCTCTTATTTACCTCATGGGGTTTACTCTGTCGAAACAGTTTCCCCTGACCCATGTGACCTTTGGTATAAGTAATATGTAGACTATCTTTCCCTTTCCATTCTACCCGCTGATCTTACTCATAATGGACAATGTGCCTTTCTTAAAAGTGTCTCCCGTTATGTCCTCATGGGTTGTCTTCTTTACAAGCATGGCTTCGATGGAATTCTCTTACACTGCCTTACAAGTTTTGAATTTCCTTACACCATTAAGGAATTCCATGATGGAATTTGTGGGGGTCACTTTAGCAGTTTGGCTGTCGCAAAACACATTCTTCACCTAGGCTATTATTGGCCAACCCTGAACCATGACTGTTGTGATTATGTCAAACATTACATGAAATGCCAATAACATTCTAATCTTCATCACACACCTAGTCACACATTATAGGTCTTGCGATACCTTTGGCCTTTCTCTCAATGGGGTTTAGATATTTTTGGTGAGATCAACCCCCATTTTTCACAATGCCACCAATGGATCATAAGTGCTACTAAAGATTACACTAAATTGGTAGAATCCATTCCCCTCATTTCCACCAAAGCTGAAAAAATATGTGAATTCATCAACCATCACATAATTTTTCATTTTGGTGTCCCTCACTGCATTATCACTGATAATGAAAAACAATTCAAAAACAAAACCCTATGCAAAATAAGTGATGCTTTCAACATCCAACTTAGTTTCTCATCACTTTATTACCCAAAAACCAATGATCAAGCTAAATCAACAAATAAAACCTTGAAAAAAATTCTTATGAAGGTAGTCAACGATACTGGGAAAGATTGGCATACACACATTCCTTTCACCTTGTGGGCTTATCATACTAGTAGTCACACTTCGACTTCTACCACCCCCTTTTCTTTGGTCTATGGTACTGAGGTTGTCTTACCTCTTGAAGTCTAGATTCCATCTCTCTGCATCTCACTATAAGACATGCTCAACGATGATGAATTTTTCCAGGATCATTTGGCACAACTTGAATTATTAGATAGCGTCATCTTAACACTCTTGACCATCTCCAAATCTATGAAAAACGTATGAAACATGTCTATGACAAATGTTTTCACAAATGAATCTTTCAGGTCGGTGAGCTCATCTTGAAGGAAAATCAACGTGTAACCAAAGAGGAGAAAAGTAAACGGGGAAAATTTTCTCCTAATTGGCTTGGACCCTATATCGTTACCCATGCCTATGGATCAAGTGCTTATCATTTTTCTTCACTCGAAGGTAAACCCGAACCTAAGCCCCTTAATGCCTTGCATCTTCAACCATTCTATTGTTGATATCAAGTCCTATATCACTTTTTTTCAGTTAATCACTCATCCCTTGAGTGTTTTTCACCTTCTATATTACCCATTTTGAGGATCCATAAATAAACAAGAATCATGTGATTACCTACCACCTTTTAGCATTTTCTTCGATATGAGTACCATGACTCTACTCATAGCATGATTCTCATGGATACTTTTTGTCTTCTTTAATATGGAATCCCATGGTCATTCATCACTTAAAACCACCTCTTCCATAGTTAATATTTTTGTGTTGTGGTCTTGTCTTCTAAAAAAGAACCTAAACGTCCTCTATAGTCTTTTCCATGATTTAAACATCTAAAAACAAAAAGGGATACCACTCCTTGAGTCAAACTTCCAGCAAAAGATAACTCCCTCAAAAGGGACATCTCTTCTTTATATTCTACCACTATCAATAGACTGCTCCCTTGAAGGATAGCTATATAAAGTCATTACAAAAATATAATAAATATTCAGAAGCTTCCCACATCGATCAACTTCATGAAGACCTCAAGGAGATAATACATTCATCCCATCTAGACTTCCCGCATTGATTAGTCTATTAAGAAACCAAAAAAATGAAGAAAAAGATAAAATTTTCGTCATGGACTTGCCTATTTTTGATCGTGGGTTTCTTTCTAAGAATAAAATCCTATCATACACTAAGTTATTCTAAACCACCCATTCTCGACTCATTTACCTTATTATCCTAACTCCCTCTCTACTCAAGGGACTCATCACAACTGCGAAATTTCGTGATCATGTGAATTTTCTTCACCCTTAGAATAGTCCATTATGTGAGGCCTGTAGGGTCTTACATTCATAATCCCATCTGGGGTATGGTAGAATCATTAGGGTTCTTATCAATTATGTCGTTCATTTTCCACCTCTTACCTTTCTACCTTCTTCATCACCTATTGATTCTCCTATAACAGGACTAGCTCATCAACACTTATATTTCAAATAACTCAATCATGCCTATGACCTGAAATTAACCATGCCTATGACCTACATTATCCCATGCATAACACCTATCAATCCATTCCTCTACTTCATCATAATCTTCCCCAGCTTATAGGAGAACTACATAGGCCTGAGGTCCCTTTTCGCCGGGACTATGTAGGCAGCACTTCGAGGGAAGGGGCCCTTGGAGGTTAGCTTAACCACTCTCTACCCTAACCAATTCCCTCTTCCCCTTTCTTATTCACATTCTACCCTAGTTAGTTCCCTTTTTATATCAGTAATTGGAAATTAAACCAAACAAACAACAATTTCTTAACATATTTAACATCATCAATCATACATTCATTTCATCTTGTCTACAATTTCTTTACCATAATCATACATTTTCCTAGAAATCATCTTAACATGATCCACACCATCATTGATTGCACAAATTAAAAAATTAGAAACTTATCCATGCCTATGACCTGAATCCATCCATGCCTAAATAGACCTGACTCCACCATGCCTACACAACCTTGACTCTATCAGGCCTAATCCACTTGATTTCCACCTATCTATATATAGCAATTAAAATTAAAACACGTACACCATCCATACCATAAACACCATCATCTATAAATCATATATTCTGTATAAAAATACATGTGAACATATATCCCACTAACAATCACAATCATCTCAAATCACTCAGATACATCCTCACCATCTTTGACACGTAGGCCAGTATATATAAAAAATAAATAACTATACATAACAGGAGGTATATATGGCTATCAGACATTACCCTGTTGGATATCCTCCATATCTGTCTCACTTGTCTCCTCCTCTGCCCCCGTACAATGTCTAGTTAGCATCTCACCACCCATCATCTATCCTAGCCAAATCTCTACTGGTACCTCACCTGGGTCTGGCCTCCGTGAACTGGTGGCCTCACCCTGACCTTGTCTCGGGGCTCGATGGCCCCCTATTCTCTCTACACTATGGGTATGTGACTTGGTCCTCTCACTCGAGGCTTGATGTTCTCTATACTCCCCATAGGATAGAAAATATATCCATGTGGCCATTAAAATACCCTGATAATACCTGACCTCTCCTAAGGCATTCCTCAATCTTCATATCAATATTTTCTGGGGTGGAGCCATCGGTCTCGGCCCCTATGCCTATCTCTCGAGACCGTGTCCCACTGGTACCTATAAAGAGGGACCCTGTCCCTATGCTTGTGCTTGTCATGAGGGAACATGTACTTGTGCTTGTATCTAGGCCTAAAGGACCACAACCTGTACCTGTACAGTGGCCAATTGGCCCTCCAAACCTATAATCTACACCTATATGGCTGCCACATGTACCCCATCCCCATCTCCACCTTGTGTGGGTACCTATCCCTGTGCTACCTGGGCCTATAGGGTGGCCACCTTTGCTTGTAACATTTCTACCTTTTCCTTCAAAATTATGAGTTGCCCCTGTACAATCCCCAACTGTGTAATCAAGGTAGCCACCTACCCCTATAGGGAATCCCTTTGAACTATGATTGTAGCTAAATTTAGCTACCCCAACCTCAGAGGTACTACTCTTAAATGTGTAGTCCACCACTACCTATATCTATCAGTCACCCTGACATCATCAATTCATCTGTCTATCACCTACTGCTCCTGCCCTGTCAGTACTATCGGTTGTGGTAGAGGTAGAGGTCTCTCCACGTCGTCCCTCCTATATTATGGGAAGGGAGAGGGTATATACTAAAGCATCCAAAACTACCGTCTGACCCTATCCACAGGTATCATCTTGTGCTCTTCTGCACATCACCCCTCTATCCACCAGAGCATCTGTAGCTCCTATGTCATCCACCCATATGACAGAAAACACACATAGGGCCTCCAAATGATGTCCACGCTAGATAACCACTTCTAGTAATTTCCTGTAATAGGCTACATCATGTGTAGCTCTAGCTATTTGGCACTCCCCAATCGCAGGCACCCATTGCATGAAGCCCACTCAAACAAAACCCAGGTCGAATGCATCATCCTGGGGCATACCGACTGGATGCACACATACAATGTGCTCATATGCCCAGTAATGGAGTAGGAAAGTACAACACAGGCTAAATCTCTTTAATCACCAATAAGCCCATAAATCTTTAAGTAACTGAACCATGAATGTGTGCACCCATGAAAAATGGGTCCTATCCTCCACCATGTCATGCAGAACCCCCATCAATGATCGTGGGAATCTTCCACCCTCCGCGTCTGGTAATGCAAAGTAGTAGACTGCCTCCATCAGTAACACTACTAGCCTCATCTCCTCCAGATTAGCCCGGTACATATCTCCATAGCTCATACTGGCGCTATAGAACCCCATCTCTACCAGCCCCTCACCAAACATGATCAACATCAACTCCTCAGAGGCCTTTGAGGAGATAGAATACACATGCATCCCCACTATCGATAGATACGGGATCTTGTACACATCCTCTAGGGTGACTCTTATCTCACCCATCGGTAAATGGAAGGTATTGGTTGCTGAGTCCCATCTATCGATGAGCATGACCATCAAACTCAGCTCCCGGACAACATTATGGTAGCGTCTGACCCCAATCAGGACAACCTCTACAACATGGCACCAATCCTCAATTGTCACACCCCCTCATACCTTCATAAGCAAGGGAGGTACCCAATCCTGCATATGTATCTGATCCCTCATCTACACCCAACAAAACAAACTATTGTCAAAACCTTACCATACCAAACACACCCCTTACCTCATAAACCTTATATCCCACCCTCACTTCTTATCGTACCCACCTAACCAATTACCCTTACTAGACCAATATATTCATGCTATTTATACCTACTCCCCTATTTTCCTCTCATGAAACATATCCTTTACATCTCCTGACATATCCTTACCTCTTACCCTTTCTCTTTATGGCCCTATTTTCCCATAAAGCCAGCCGACACCAGTCAACAATGAATGTTATCGGTCATGTGTAACTGACATCGCTCACCCATTCCTTGAACGATGTCGGCCAATACTTGACCAACGTCAGTCAATGTTACAGAGCTGAATACGTCCAACCCCCCCCCCCCCATTTTCCCCAAATCCTCAAAATCTACCCTAATCCTCCACTCTAACGTACCCAAACCTATCCTAGCTTCATTCCCAATCCTATTTAATCTACATTGGACCTTCCCTCCCCTCATTTCCTTCCTTTTTACCCATACACTCCCAATAATAAAATTACACCCAAATTTTCACCTAACCCCATTTTAATAGCCTATTTCGATCACAAATATAAGACCAGATAGAATCCTACCTCATCTCAATGTTGTTTGCGCAGTGGCACTTCTGGTTGCTGCGCCAGTGGTCCACCCAAACTTTTTCCCACCTCTGCCATGTCTAATCACCAAATCCAATCCTCCTGACCTCCACCTAATACAAATCTATCCCCCTGTGCTCATGGAACCTTCTACCTAGACCCTCTAACCAACTAGATCTCTCCACCTCAGCAAGATATCATCCCTCATCCTTTCCTCCTGAAAAAGAACAACTCGTTCAGTGCTCTTTCATTTTCAACAAAAGCTAAAACGTATAAATGAATTCGTATTATACATCTTTTTTATTTTTATATACCCACATCGACTTGACCGACATCGGCTATACCTAAACCGACATTGGTTGTGTGCCCTAGGAAATTGTGGTTGGTTTACCTAGACCGTCATAAGTTTTGAATGACCGACAGTGGTTACTCGTCATACTCTTGTCAACTACCCTTTCCCCATTTCTGACCCAAATTAACTAACCCAGCTACCGTTTAACCTTATCCACCCTTATTGCAACCTACCACCCAGCCTAAATTACCTATACCTAATTAGGGACTTGTTATTTGACTCGTACCTCGGCCCTACCCATGCCGTGACCTCGCTACCTAGACCTAGAACATATTTAATGACCTATGAACTCATGTGTTTGCTATACCTTGCGACACTATTACCTGTGTTGTTTGACCTAATGACCTTACCTTACCTATTTTCATGCCATTTATCTTGACCCAACCTTTGGTGTACTGGAACATACCTAAATGTTTCTACACCTGACCTGCGATGTACTTCCACACCATATCCTATACCTTGGATACCAGAATCACTTCAACCTTGTTTAGATAAACATATCGACCTTGGACGATGTAGAGTTTACAAAATCTTCATCCTGGAACCGTATCATGGTTTATAACGTGTGCATGTGTTTGACTACCACTACCTTTGACTCTGGCCCATTTACCTATTTGTCTATTTTTGACCTCTATCCTTTCCTACATTCACCCACATCTACGCTCCTTTTTAGAAATATCCACCTTTTATCAAACCAATCACCACTTCTTTCTTTTACCTCACAAGTTCTTGGTTTGAGGGGGATGACCTTCACCCACGCTTGGGGAAAAACCACCTTTACCTATGCCTTAGATCTTAGCTATATTGGTGGCACTTTATATGTTAATCATATTGACATCTCATTACCTGTGCCTTTCAACCAAGTTTTCATTTGCAATGACTCATTTCTCATCTATTCATAAAACCTTACTCATTAGTATGTACATTAATGTCCATTACAACCTTTTGATGATGAGGAATATTCAATGGGCATGTATAATGTACACCATAATGGGTCTTTTCTCGATCAACCACATATAATTACTTACCAAGTTTCAAATGCATCTCCATTAGGTTTTTACGAAGATAATGATGACCTCTTAGATGACGTTACTTGATCACTCTCACCACAATATACTTGGGGTCCATCATACTTATTCCTTTCCCCTTCTAATATTATTTGGTTTCTTACATACTCTACACTTCACATCTTGTCTCTAACACACATCATACACATCCTGATGTACTCTTGTATCGTCATTACTGGATGATGTAATTTTGTGCTACAGTTCACAATTAACTATTGAGGACTCACTTCATTTGTAAATATCACATCATATTACACACTAAACCTTTCACACATCACATATTCATGGCATCTATTTTTTTTAACTCTAATCACACACCATATGCACTGCACACTATACGCATTCACAACACATCTTTCTTGCATCTACTTCTATACACTACTCTCATTATCCTATGACACACTATAGTACCATGGTTCATACTCAAATGATGAGGGTTTAAATATAAAATGAACCTCACCATACTCACTCACCCATTTTTTATGATCTACGCTTTGAAAATCATATATTTCTAGTGCACTACTCAAGCCATTTCCTGATGACACACTTATGTTTTATGGTTCATTCTTGACTGATGAGGGGTATTTTATAAATGTATATCATCTCATGCATACTCATTCACATTCACTCAGGGTGCATACGGCTCCTATCACATCCATTTTACATTCCATTTTATCTTACTCATCCACATCATACTGTATATCTTGGTTGCACATTGTTCTTGATTACTTATACTTACATCTTACATCTTGCTTACTATGTTAGATGGATACATTGTATGTCATTATCTTTTCTATATACACATGCACATTCACTTGCTTTTTAGTTATGATCATGATTTTTACACAAATTGATACACGTAACATGGATGATTGATATACTACCTATTACCATTCCCACAATGGATCCTTGGGGCATCCACTTTCATACACATTTCAGGCATTATTGTTTCTATTTATACTACTTCCTATTCGTACTAAGACACTACAATATTTCAGAATATACACATTTTGACATAATTTTTATCTTTCTAACACACTAATGGGTGTTTCATTTGTAGGATTTTATTTGCAAGAACTATTTGCAACCATGGTTTTCTGTTACTTTGTTTGTTATTGTCTATCATTGTTTTTCATAGTTTACAGGATTTTCCCTTTGTCTTGTGTGAAAACTATTTGATTTTTGATATATTGACCTTCATTGTCTTGCGAAACTATGAGTGATGTCCCATATTTAAACTGACTTTTTATTTTGTACATTGTCTTCTTTCCATCTAGATTACACATTATCTTTTAGATGTGTATGTATCTTGTTTGCACTAACATTTGTTTCTAGCCAATCTATTTTTATGTTCCTTGGTTTCTACCAAGCACACTCCCTCCCCCTTTAAGGCTTCAGTTTTAACACAGCATCCGGTCCTTGTTTGGGATGCACACTCCTCGTGATGTCACATTCACCGCAAACGAGGGGGGAATCATTTACCCCATTTAGTATTTTATAGTCATAATAAAGCATAGTTCAGTAACAATATGACATAGTTCAGTACAAGTACAACTCAGTCTTCAGTCATAGAAACGACCTGTAATTTGACTTGGGTGCCCAGCATAGCACAAGCAATAGTGCCCAACACCAGACAGTAGTATCTGAGTGCTCCTGACCCTTCCTAGATACCTTTTACTAGGGGATAGTTAAATAGATTCTCTCAATTCCACATAGTTTTAAGTAGTCTACATTGTGTTTTTTACAAGACATGAAATCCTTCAGCACTCATAATGTATATGTTACACTTTCTTTTCTACTTTCACATTGGATTAAACCATATCATATTTACAAACATCATCTGCATTGGTGTTTATACTTCAGGAAGTAGTCAAAGGTTAGAGAATAATACTATAATTTTCTCCCTACACTTCTTCCATACTTGGCGCAACTGGCGTGAGATTGCCCAAAAAACTCAAAGTCAATGCAACTAGTATGAGATCACCTAAAAAATCCGCTCTTCTACAACATCTTTAGGATCCTTTCTACACTCTTTTACTCATCATGGATCAGGTGTACATGTTCTTTGTCACATTTTCACATAGTTTCTACACACGTTTTACTCATTTGGATAAATTTTTTCATATACATGTATTTGACTACTTGTTCATTCTTCTCTTTTGTATCTAATTAAGTTATTATTTGTTGAATTTATCAATGTGTACATGTGTATATATTCATCTTCATACGCAAACCAAATTCTTAACTCTCATAATATGGAGGTGAAAAATATATGTTTAGAGAACCTTTTCTAGAGGAGGTTCAAAGTATTAATTCAAATTATAAGATATATTATTGAATTTTTATATTTTTTGTGGTTTCATAATAATAATGACTAAGTATCTATATTCATTATTTAAATGATTTCATCTCTTTTAATAAAAAATGATAAAAAGCATATTTACCAGAAGTACAAATTTATAACCAAGAGTGAGTGAGAGAGAGAGAGAGAGAGAGAGAGAGAGAGAGAGAGAGAGAGAGAGAGAGAGAGATAGAGTGATCTTGGTAAGGAGAAAGAGAGACCACAAGAGAATTTAATGTAGGATGTACAATTTATTTTGGTTGCATGATCAATTTATTTGAATGAAAGTGTTGATTTTTCTCTAAGGAAGATGACTAGATACAATTCTTCATCTATTTACTCATGTATTTGCAAAGTAGCTTGATGCAGAGAACAAAATTTAATTATTTTTCACCTTAACTAAGTTTTTTCACTTTCAAGATTCTTCTACCCTGTTCTTTTCACACCATGACAACTTTCCAAGTGACGAGAGTCAAAGTAAACATTAGCTTTTACTCAAACTCATAGAATATCTTGTTTTTCTTAGATTTAAACAATGCCATTCACGAGTTCATGTTTGCAATAAACCACAAGGTTCCAAGACTAAGAAATAGATGTTTTAGAAACCCTTTAGGACCCTTAAGATGTAGGTAAAATATCATTTCCCATATCCAAGGATAGACCTACTTATACCACCTCCTCCTTATACACTAAGCATTTCTCCTTGTAGCCCTTCCTTAAGGGTTTTTATAACTTATTTTCTCATTTAGAGGGTTTCAAGACTAACTCAAGATCTTTTAGGATACCCTTTTCCCTATTTCATTTTCCCAAGAAGTTTTAGGTTCAAACTCAAACTTTAAGCATTTTTTTACTAAATTGTTCTTACATATTAGGTCTCCTCCTGAGACAGTCTTGTCTACAAAAAACTAGTATAGATTCAGGGCATATAGGGGTATAAATAGTCTAAAAAATTCTTCAATAGACTAGACACTTGACACCAACAATTAAACCATCTAGACTCCTATTGGGCTGATGAATTACAACCTAAGTACCAAAGGTGTATAAGGTTAGGGCACATGGACATGGGGCATGTAGGTAGACACAAAAATGTAACAGAAGAGGGTGCACCTGAGGAAAAGTATTAGGTCGAGACTTAACAATTGTTGTGCATTACAATGGGATAAAGATAGGGTTGAGTGTAGAGGACATGCAAAGGCATGAAGACTTGAAGACTAAGCAAAAGGCTATTTTGGACAAGTGGAAGATCAAGGGACATGTAGTGTTTTGAGCTAATAATATGATCTGAACTGGGAGTTAACTATAGGAGATCTATTATTAGAGGAGCTTACATGCTTTTGTATTTATCTTGTAGTGGTGCATGGCTATTCTTGGAGCATACAACCTATTTTGAGGATGCATAGGTGGTGAAGGGCAAGTACCCACCCCTATATATATGTATTGATTTGTATGGATTTAGTATCCTATGAATGCTTGTAAGGTTATGTTATTGGTTTATGGGCAGCGACATGACCTATGATGATACTCATATGTATGTATTCAGCTTCTATGTTTTGTGCAGTGATTAATACAATGGATCTATGTGGTTGGATAACAGTTATTGACATATCTGTAAATGGATCTTGCATAGTAAATCTGATATTAATTCTTGTTTGGTTCATTCTTGCATATGGTTGTGATCTAGATTTATTTATGCTTTAGTTTTGAATGGTTATTATGGATTAGGATTATATGTGTGTTTATCATGCTAACTCCTTGACAAAGCTGCCATAAAAGAGGGACCTGGTACCCTTGCGCACTTCAGGTGAGTGACTCAAGTCTATCCTAAGTGATGTGTCAGTACGGTGCCTTGGGTTGTTTGGTAAAATAAAATACTACATTTTGGTTCCATTTTTTGGGACCTCTTTTCAAGTTGCAAAGATTTGCATGATGAAGACTGTACCAGTTGACTTTGGCCAGTATTGAGAGATTGGGTAGAGAATTTAGAGGAAGAGTTTGCTCACAGATTTAACACTGGAATTTGAATTTGATGCACGCACATGGGTTGAAGAATCTATATCATGAGCTCTATGAGACATTATTTTCCTATTTCCCTATAGAGATTGTATGAGTGGCTGGTAGCATACGCATCAAAGAGAAATTGGAGGTATAAAAAACTTGTTTGGACACAGGAAGACTACCAGAATCTTGCATGATGCTGATTTGGCTTGGACACACACTTGTAGATCATTGGTGGAGTGGTGTTCTGAATAGTTACACCTTGGAGTACATTATTTCTACTTATTCCTACCCAGAGGTTGTTGAGTTCCAGTTCTTGCATGAACCCAGAGGATCTTATTTGCACACTATCCCTTTAGCGATTAAGATCTTGATTGTAACTTTGGATTTAGAGGAACAACCTATGGCTAGATAAATCCCACCATATGCATGGGGGGTAGGAGTAGGCGTGGTGATATTATGGTGGACCTAGTGGTAGAAAGACAGAGAGAAGAAAGGAGGCTTAAGTTTAATGAAGCACATGAGAGGGACTTGACATGAAGCAATGTGATGTTGCGGAATGAATGAGTTGTAGAGAGAGATGTGCTTGGAAGGATTTGGGCTCATGTGGAAGATGTGGAGTCTAGAAGAATCTGGTACTCCCCCCCATTATGGGAAAGCATGGTAGAGAACCCTCTTCGGCTTCAGATGAGAGTATGTCTAAGGAAGAATGGCTAAGAACCATGGGCATGCATCTGATCCCACCTGGTGACCTAGCCCTTGTGCTTGGTGTTCTCAGTTTCTTGAAACAATTATTAAGAATCAGGCTAGTGTAGGTGTTTCAGTAGTGCTAGGTAGATTTCATTTTCCATTAAATTTAGGAGTTAATCAGATATCAAATTCATATATGGTGGCACAAATTTCATCTTTGTTATTTGGGGAACCGATTGGAGGTATATTTTCTAGAGCATCATCTACACAAGGATTGGGTGTGTAGAACATTGGTAACATGTCTGGGAGTAGCACAACTTCAGGAGACCATGGGAGTTCAATTTAGTACAAAATATTGGGGAACATAAGGCACCACATCCTCTAGTCTAGTGCCCACTATAGGGAGGAGGATTAGGTGGTTCCTGATCTAGTGGATCTGGTGGTTCTAGAGGTGGAGGGAATACATGAGGTAATACATGTTCTGGATTAGGTGGGAACAATCCACACCAACCCCAGGAAGTTTATTATGAGATGTCTCTTCTCCTACTAGAATACAAAGGAATTGAAGATGCAGCTGAGCACGTGCATATGTGTGAGATACTATGGCATGTTAAGGGGATTACAGCTCCAGAGCATAAGGCAAGTCAGTTTTCTACTACTTTGCAAGGGCACACACATAGTTGGTATAGGAAATATGATCCAAACTATACTTGTGTAAACTATATCACGGTGCATGATGATTTCTTAGCAGAGTTCCATATATCTGAGTTTGAATAGAAAATCATCAGTGCGCTGAAGGATATTAAGCAGGGCATGGTTGAGAGCATAAGGGAGTATGATGCATGCTTTAAAACTTTTCTATCAAAGTTGTCTTATGATATTCACCCTAGTTAGCATGCACAATGGTTCATTGGGGGTTTGATCACACCTTTCAGGAGGGCAATTTCTCACACAATAACTTTTACAAATCCGCATGCAAGGCACTTGAGGAAGCTTTGTGTGTTGAGGTAGTTGGGAGTGTAGACACTGGAGTTAGCCCATTTTTGGAAGCTCAGATTGCATCTATGGAAAAACAGTTGGAAAAATTGTCAGCTAATTCATCCCATGAGATGCACAATGGTATTTGGTGTACGAATTGTGAGGTGGAAGGACATACTAAGGATAGTTTCCCTCATAAATCTAGTGTGCACCATATTGCTGGATTATGAGATCTATCATTTGGATCATGATTCAAGTAGGCACCCCTTGTTGTAGTGCACGATAAGAAATAATGTGTCTTACTATTATAAGATTTGTAAGTCTACCACTCATGATACAGATAATTGTAGATTGATTGATCAGATTCATGATGCCATTGAAACTGGTGTATGTCAGACCAGTGTTGCAAACAATTCTAAGGAACAAGGTGAGCATCATAATCATAATCACAATGAAGGGAATGCTCTGATGGAGGTGGTAGAGGCAGAGGTTACCGTGGAGGATTCATAGGTTGAGGATGTGGCAGTGGAAGAGGTGAATTCCCATGAGGAACATGTTATACATGTGGATCCCCTGATCATTATAGGTGTGAATGCCCTCAAAACATTATTTTCTCATGGTCTAGAAAGAATCACAAGTTTGAGGAATGCCTAGATTTGTATGAGCACATGAGCAAGCAACAAAAGATAAGGATAAGGGCATGGGAATGGTTCGAGTACAGTGCACTTATGGAGGATCATTGGATGCCAAATTTATCTCATGATCCTGACATAATACCTATGTTGGTGACTACACGTGTTGAGGCTGCACGTGCGTGTGAGAGTCCAAAGAAGAAACCTGTTATTAAAAAATAGGAGATATTACATGCAAAGTATCCAGATCCTTCTCATCAGAAGGAAGTATATCAGGAAACTATGGAGGTTATTAGAAACTTATAGGGTGAGATACAATGCTTGAAGGAGTAGTCACGGAAGTTGGAGCAGGAAAAAGTAGTTGAGCTTCCTCAGAAAGATGTTGATGACTTAAAGGAGGTTTGTAAGATGTTGTGTCAAGAAAACATCATTCTTTTGTTAGGGGAATGGTTAAGGGAGAAGATACTATGCACTTACAGGATGTTGAGAACGTGAGAGACATATATTACATGTGAACTTACCTCCTCATAGTATTGATTATGAAAAAGAGATCACTCTGAATGTAGTTGTTGTTGGATGGTTGGTGAGTAATATATTGATTAATACATGTGTAGAAGTGAATGTACTCACCTTGGATGCATGGAATCAGATGGGGAGGAAACCATTACAGTCATCTTCAAATGTGATGTATATGGTGAACAATACTAAAGCCACGCCCATTGGAGTCTTGAAGGATGCCACTATTACTATACAAGGGGCCAAGTTTATGGGGGACTTTGAGGTCTTGGCACTTGCAGAAGAAGATAGTTTTCCATTTTTACTTGGGTGCCCTTGGTGTTATAAAAATAATGTTGATATGTGCTTTAATAAATTTTATATCAGTTTTGAGAACAAGGAAGAGCACATGATTATTCCTTTAGCATACACTAAATCTATACCCTATGTGGAACCATTAAGTGAGGATGATCTTAACATAATTTATTTGCACATAGTTAGAGATCCTCAAAGAGCTTGCACCATCAAAGGAAGGTGTTATTCAATGGGATAATGCACAATCTATATGTAGTACAACAAGTGTTTCTTGTGACAACTAGGCACATGGGACGTATGAAATGGTTGGGCATGAGATGAAGAGTGCAATTACTTGCATAAGCAGGATACACTTTGTTAGGCACTTTTTCAGTAACTAGGTACCAAGGTACACTGACGAAGGAAATCCTTATGTATTTTTGTGCGCTATGGAAGCCCAGTGGAAATATCAAGGGGAAAGAATGATTATGATGGTATATACCTTACATGGAACATCAACGCATTGGTGGATTGCACATAGAGATAGTGTGTTAGAGTGGTGAGAAGTGATAATCACCTTCTCTACTATATTTCTTCAGAGCAATGCACCTACCAAGACATGTGAATTTCATTGGAATCATTCTACTTTACACCACATTCAAAAGTGTGAGAGACTTTAGATAGAGGGGTAAGATACCTTACAACCTTCACTGTGGGTGCACAATTTCTACTTCACTCTGTAGAGACTATAATTACGCCTAAGCAATTTAAATACTTAAATTGCGCTAATTATCCGCTTTCTCGGAAATAGACGACATATCATCAAAAGTGCTCATATTTCCTGTTGTTGTCGTTAATTAATTACAATACACTAATTGATTAAGTCACCTATCTAGCTAACATCCTAATTAATGACCTTTCATTAATTAATCACCTCTTTTATCTAGATTAATTAATTATTATTAATTAATTAGTCTTCCCCTTTATTTAACTAGTAAATCAATGTTTAATTGATTTAATCCCCTTATAATATCCTAAATCACACTAACATTCCTCTAGTTAGCTTCTATAATCTTACATCCACCTATTAGTTAATCACATTTGATTAACTAAGGCACCCCCCAACTCCCATGACTTGCTAAGCATAAATTAAACCCTTCTAAAGTAAGGTTACCTTTAATAAAGCAACCTTATCCATTCCTAATCATGTTTTACCTTTATCCCACATTCATGAGGATGTGTTGAATCCTTTATCCTTTGGGCTATATAAAGAGCCCTCTTCCTACCTTTATACCTACACCTAATTCCCTTGAGAAAGAAAAGGAAAGAACATAGTCTTGCACTAAAAGCCTTTTTCCATTCTCAAGCCCCTCCATCATCCATCTTGAAGAGCTAGGCCTCACACCCAAAAATCCATGAAGGATCAAAGCAAGAAATATTGTTGATTTCCATTGGACTACATAGGTCCACTTAATTCAATTAGGAAATTAGAAGAGTAGAGTTCTTGATTTGCATTATGCTTGATTTCATTATTTCAAAGTTATGATGCTAATGTATACCTTGTTGATTTCTTCATCTTGATGGTACTTTCTTCTTATTTCTAGCTAGGTTAGGGAACTATTTTAGGTGGTAGTTTCTTACTTTCAATCTAACCTAGGAAAAGAATAAGTGTACACACACTCTGTGTGGCTGCGCACGCACATGGTATGTTTATGCATAATTAAATCAAGAAATAGGGAACTAGAAAGAACTGACTGCAAGTATGATTTAGAACTTTGACTATTTTTATACTAAACCATTGGTGAATTAGGAATTATAGATTATGAAGTTATTGAATATTGGAGAGAGTGTAAAGGTTGAGAAGCTTATTCAGGAATTACTAGGTGATTAAGATCTAGAGGTGCGATTTGAAGAAGAAGAGACAGATGAAGAATAGCTTGGGCACACATGGTTAGAAAAAGAAAAAGGAAAGTTTCTTTACATTATTGATGATGAAGAAGTGGAAAATATGGATGTTGACCACACTGTAGGTAAGTGTAAGATATTAGACAGTGAATATGAGAAGGCATGCATGTATCACAAGCATATGAAAACAAATAAGGTCAACATTGGTATAGAAGTATAACCTAAAGAGGATGTTATTGGTGATTATTGGTCTAACTCAGAGGTTGTAAAACTAATTGAGCTACTGTGTGAATTCTAGGACATATTTCCTATAGGTTATCATGAGTTGAAAGGGGTACATCACTCTTTGAGAAAGATGAGGATCAAGTTAAAGGAAGGTGTGTGCTCAATTAGGAAGAGGCCTTATAGGATGAATCCTAATATGCACGTCAAAGTAAAGGAAGAGATTGATAAGATGTTGAAGTTTGGAATCATTGAGGAGTCAAAGTGGGTTAGCCCTATGGTGATAAGCATAAATAAATATGGAAGCATAAGGATCTTTGTGGATTATAGGGAGTTGAGTGTTGCTTGTGTAATAGATTCCTTTCCCACACCATTTATAGAGGAAATTTTGGAAGGCACTTCAGGGTTAGAGATCTATTCCTTCACTGATGTATTTTCTGGATATCATTAAGTGCAGATTTCTAAGGAACATCAAGAGAAGACAACTTTAACCATTAAGTGGGGAATTTTTGCATACACATTTATGCCTTTTGGATTGAAGAATGCACCTACAGTATTTTCACACATTATTGTGCAAGCATTATAAAAATTCATTGATAAGTTTTAGTAGGTTTACATGGATGATTGGACAGTTTATGGGCTAGTAAAAGATCATTGTGATAATTTAAGACTTATGTTTGAGAGATACTGGCAGTTGAGAATCTCTCTAAACATCAAGAAGTGTGTTTTTGCTACACCCTTTGGAACTCTATTGGGACATATCATATGTAGGGAAGGCTTGTTGGTAGATCCTGTTAAGGTTGTTCTCATTTTGGGCTTAGAGGAACCTACTAACCAGAGTGAGGTATGTGGATTCTTGGGGCACATAGGTTATTATAAAAAGTTTATCAAAGGTTATGCTAGGATTTTTGTTCCCTTAGAGGAATTATTGAAGAGTAAGGGAAATTTCCATTGGGGTGAGGCATAACACTACTCGTTTGAGAAATTGAAGGAAATGCTTACGTCTGTTCCTATTCTACACTTTCCTTCTTGGAGTAAACCATTCCATGTACATGTGGATGCCTCTGACATGGCCATTGGTGCAGTGTTATCCCACCCCAGAGAATCTATTATTGAACATCATATTTTCTGTGTGAGTAGGAAATTAACACCAGTTGAACAAAATTATATAACTACAGAGCACGAAGCGCTATCTATGATTTACGAGCTCTATAAGTTTCGACAATACTTATTTTAAAATCATTTTATTTTCTATACAGATCACATGGCACTTAAGTATTTGGTTAGCAAGCCCTTTTTATAGGGGCACATATGCCATTGGATTATATAGTTCCATGAATTTGAATTTATAGTTGTGGTCAAGCCAAGAAAGAGTAACTTAGGACCATATCATTTATCCAGGATTAATTCAGGCGAGGATGAAAATAGCATTGAGGACATAATGCCAAATGCACAATTGTTCAGATTAAACTGTGCACCCTCTAACTTAGAGGATATTGTTGTAGTTTTGTGCACATGTGTGGCACCTGAAGGAATGAAGGATTTGGAGAAGAAGAAACTTGCTATACACGTCACACCTTACATGTTAATTAGTGGATATTTATACAAGTTAGACCTGGATGAGGTTTTACACCGGTGCGTTTCTTGAGCATGAGCCTACTGCCACTATGGAGGAAGCTCATGGTAGGATTCTAGGTGGACATTATGCAGGAAATGCTACTGTATGCAATATTTTTTGGGCAGGACTTTTGTGGGAAATGATTTACAAGGATTGTATAGAATATTGTAAGGCTTGTGACCATTATCAATGCCTTGGAAATCTTGGGCATAGAGATGAAATGCCTTTGAGGCCTATTTCTAGTGCCTAAAGTTTTGAAAAGTTTTCAATTGACTTTGTGGGTCCTATTTCCCCACCCGCACGTAGGACTAGATCATGTTACATTATAACTTATACATATTATCTTATAAGGTGGACAGAAGCAACACCCATAAAGGATCACATCGAAGCTATTGCATTAAGGTTTCTGTGGGAGAACATGATCAAGAAGTATAGATGTCCACTGAGTTTGAAAAGTGATAGGGGCACTCATTTTCTTAATGAGACCATTAAGATATTATTGGTATAATTTATGGTGGCACACCATAAAACAACACCCTATCACCCACAGGCCAATGACATTGTTGAGGATTTCAACAAGATATTGGGACATACATTGACAAATATTTGTGATGTTGGAAGAAAGGATTGGGATGATAAAGTCTCTACTATACGTTGGGCATACAAGACAACCTACAAGAGGTTGAATAAGGACACACCCTTTCAATTTGGTGTTTAGTACAGAGGCTATTTTCTAATGGAATTAATGTTAACTTCCTTGCATATTGTGCGTGCAGGAGGGTTGGATGATGAGAAACCACTTGAAGATTGCATTGATAAACTTATGTAGTTGGACAAGTAACACACCATAACATAATTGAGCTACAAGACAGAAAATTACAGGTAGAAGGTATGGCATGATCGGCATATTAAGAATAATAAAATTGAAGTTGGATAGATGGTTCTTCTATATGATTCAAATTTTTTGCGTCATCCTAGAAAGTTCCAAGTGCATTGGTTGGGACCGTATGTTGTGACTTATATACTTGATTCAGGTGCTTGTCAGTTATAGGCATTGGATGGGACACGGTTTCTCAATTATTTCAATGGGAGTAGGCTAAAGCCCTACTATAAATAAGTCTTCTTGGTGTTTGTAATAAGGTAGTATTTCTATTAGATTAGATCTCCTTTAATGCCTTCCTTTATATGTGTTTCCTTTCAATGTTGTTATGCTTTGTTAATTTAGTTATGTGTTTTGTTTTAATAAGCATGCTTGCATGATAGAAGCTTATTACCATATATTGAATTCATGTGTAGATAACCATCCATACTTTTAGTATGTGGTGGAGTATATATAGAATAAATGGGTGAAGTTTGAATGTTCTCTGGAATATGGGTATGAATGGAGAAATATTATGTAGGTAATTCAAGTAAGGGTGCGGATCAAGAAAAATTGCTCATGAATAAAGACCACATGTGGATGAATGGATGCACAATGTAATATGAGGTAGGCTACGTCAATGGAAAATACTTTGTTTGAGGCACATTGGATAATCACTTTAGTGCATAAAGGCTTATGTAAGGGGATCTATGGCCGAAGAGTAGTGGGTGCACTAGAAGGTTATGAATGGGGCGTAGAAAAATTAATGTGAAAAAGGAAAGAAATGCCATTTAATGCTAAGTATAGTGGTAGGTGGAGAGAAATAAATATAGAGGAATTTACAAAATTTATAAAAGGTGGGCTTACATTATCATTTTCACCCTTACATTGTGAAACATTCGAGCAAGTTGAAGAGTGAGTTAGTGAGCAAGTGGCATAGAAAAATTGCAAGAGATCTATGATAGATATTGAACCATGATTGGGGAAAGTGTTTGAGTGAAGAAAAGGTGTGCGAGGAAGCAAATCAAAAAGTTAGGGATCAATTTTGAAGCTAGGGAACACGGGTTTCAGTTACAGAGATTGAATCTCGTGCAAGAACATATTTTTATCATCACTATGGCACCGAAGCAAGAACCTAGAGAAACTAAAATGAGAAGGAAGGAAAATGAAGTAGAAGTACAAGTGGAAGATACCCTCAAAAGTTGGTTTTCAAAGATTCAATACCCTAAATTTGTATTCATGGGCCATGTTTGGGAGTCATGTGTTAGATGATGTAAAGTAAGTGACAACAACCATCAAAAAACAGATAACAAGGACACATTGGAAAAGCTTCTGGTGGTGAAAATAGCTTTGTAAAAAAGAGAATTACATGGCCATTTACGATGACACAAGAGAAAAACTGTTGTCAAATGTGGGAGTCTTTCAGCTGTATGAGTTCCCCTATTTTGGAAATCCTAAAAATATTTACCTATGGCTGATGAGATGAGTCCATGAGGAATTATTTTACTTTTTTTGGTGGAAAATGAGACTTATCGCATCCCTGATTGGAAGATTTACCAGGTTAAAAATCTTGGGCATTGAGATCAGCAGTGATCTTACTGATAAGGAGTAGAAGAAATAAGAATATTTATATCTTATGTGAAGGGAGGGTACAAAATGGATATTTACAAGTTGTAAAAATCCCCTATTATTTAGGAAGCAATGCACCTCCACACTAAGCTGAACAATCAAGAGCGTTGGTCATAACAGAGAAAAATGCGGTTATATGTTTCCAAGAATATGATAGAAGGAGTGATCTAAATTTTTTCTAAATTCATTGCTAAGACTATCATTACAAAGGCACACCAAGGGGATAAGATAATTTTTAGCACTATCCTTTTGTCCATTGTGTTTGTAGAGATTAAAGTTCCCAATGGCCCAAATGATAATATTTGGAAATAGCCTGAAGAAGAGAAATCCCTCATAAATAGATTTATAAAGTATACATGTGATGGATCAATGAGTGGACCCTACAAGTACAGGAAAAAATATGGTATGAGTGCCCATGCATTGAATTTGAATATGAGTTGAGGATACCAAAGGTCTTCCTTTGGTATTAGAGAAACAAGTTCAATTTTTTGTTTACCAACCTTTTTGCATAGGGTACTTTGGAATGAAGGATGGGCAGTGGATTCCATGGTACAAGCTTCCATATGCCTTCACCACATGCTATTTTCATGTATCTTCACACAAGTTCTCGAATGCATGCAGGTTAACTTTCAATGCAGATAAAGTAGACTATGAATATCATACACTCATAAAGACATCTGTCTACTCGGATAAGTCTGATTATATTGAGAAGTTAATTTTAGATGATATCAATATCAATTCCATGAGCTTGGAAATTGGGAAGGCCAGAGTGGCTAAAGTATACATCTACCTTAATCCTATGTTGGTAAATGGAAAATACATTGAGGATGAATTAAAGATCCTTGAATTTCCCAAGGTGAAAAAATGACTATGGATGAAATGGAAGGATTACTCACAGATATCCCTAACAAGAAAAATAAAGCACTTAGTCATTGGAACAAGTTAGAGGTAGAGACCAACAGTGAATATCCTGAATTACTTCTACCTTTATAAGGGTAGGGCACCCAGATTATTTTTGGTATTTATTCATTCATTTTGTACAAAAACTTCTTTTACTCCTTAGTATGTATCGTTAGAGAGATAAGGCATGATACCCATTTCTTGGGTGACAATGAAGCAAGTGTGGGGTAATGTTGGGTTGATGAATTATGGCCTAAGTACTGAAGGCACATAGGTTCGGGGTGAGCTAACATAAGGCATGTAGGTATGCGCAGAATGTAGCAGAAGAGGACACACCCAAGAAAGTATGAGGTCGAGAATTAGTTGTTTTGCATGGAGGCTAAAGATACGTTTGAGTGTGGAACACACAATGGCATGAAAAATTGGAAGACACAGAAGGCTATTTTGGACAAGTGGAAGATCAAATGACATGTAGTGTATTGAGCTATTAATAGGATCTGAACTGGGAGTTAACTATAGGTGATATATTATTAGAGGAGCTTGCATGATTTTGTATTTATCTTATAGTGGTGCATGGCTATTCTTAACATGTATCCAATTTTCTGAGTGTATAGGCAGTGAAGGGAAAGTCCCCACCCCTATATATGTATTGATTTTCATGGATTTAGTATTTGTGAATGCTTATAAAGTTATGCTATTGGTTTATGGGTGCGCATGACCTATGATGATACTCTTATGTATGTATTTAACTTTTTCATTTTTTAGTGATTGAAACAATGTATCTATGTGGTTGGATAATGGTTATTGACATATATATTTCTAGATCTTTTATGGTATATCTGATCTTGATTCTTTCTTAGTTCATTATTACATATGGTTTTGATCTAGATATTTTTATGCTTTACTTTTGAATGGATATTATTGATATGGATTACATGTGTATTTATCATGCTAAGTCCTTGAAAAATCTACCATAAAAGAGGGACCTAGTACCATTGTGTGCTTCAGGTGAGCACTCCAGTGTGCTTGAGTAATGTTCCAGCATGCCTTGGGCTATTTGGTAAAATTAAAGACTACAACTTTCTACATACCTACTCTAAATTTGAATTTTTGAATATTTGCACTGAATTTAACATTATGAAATGAATGCTAAAGACAATCTAAGAACATCAAGACCTCCTATAATAAAAATATATAATGAGAAAGATAGAGAGAGAGATATATAGATATAGATATATATATATATATAGAGAGAGAGAGAGAGAGAAAGAGCAAGAGAGAAATCAAAAGAGAAGAGAGCGAGTGGTAGAAAGAGAGACCTGCAAATTGAAGTCCTTAAGACCCTTGAGACCAAAATGGAATATTTTGGCACTAAATGGAATGCACACACATGTCAGGGTGGCCTAGTAAATTCTTAGGGAGGCTTCATTTCGATGCCCAACAATCTTGGTGCTTCCCGGAAGCATCGGTCGGGCATAGTCCCTTAAGAGCCATGAGGGTAAAAAAGGTTATTAGTTTTCCAAGTGATTTATTGTCCTCAATGGCACCTTGAAAGGTATTTTATGAACCTATGCATCCATGTTGGGACCCTCTATAAAATATTCTCGTGGTTTTACCTAGGTCAATTTATTCGTCTTGTTGTCCTATTGTTTACAACGGTGCCGAATACTCTAACATGACTCAGTGTAAGGTTGTCAATTGCAATATTTTGTAAATGGAAGATTGTGGCACCAAATGGACAATACCCAAACATTTAGGTGTCTTATTAAATGACTGGGGAGGATTTTTATTTGTTCCCAATGATGTCAGTGATTGCCGACATCATCGATCGGGTTTAGTTCCTCTAGAGTCCTAAGATTAAAAAGGTTATAAGTTCGCTAGGTGATTTCTTGGTCTCTGTGGTACCTTGAAAGGTATCATCTAATTCTAAACCTCCACATTCAGAGCCTTTATGAAATCTTGTCTCATTTTTCTCCTACACAATTTAGTCCTGTTGATGTCCTTTTGTTTGCAATGGTGCTGAATATTCAAGTATAAGTTAGTGTAAGGTTGTCTAATGCAATATTTTGCAAACGAAAGCTCATGGCACCAAAAAAATTATGCAAACATGTTGGGGTGGCCTGATAAACACTTAGGGAGGCTTCGTTTTAGGGCCCAATGATCTTGGTGCTTCTCGAATATGTCAGCTAGGTCTAGTCCCTTAACATCCTTGAGACAAAAAAAGGCTATAAGTTTTCTGGGAAATCTCTCGATCTCAGTGGCACCTTGAAACGTCTCATATGAACCTATACATCAATGTTCAGACACTATATGAAAGCATGTCTTGGTTTTCCCTAGTTCAATTTAGTCCTCTTGTTGTCTTATTATTTCAACAGTGTTGAATACTCTAGTTTGAGTTAGTGTAAGTCTTTTTTTCGGGATCAGAAAATGACTAAGTATCAAAACATGAAGGAATGTGTGTGCCTAGATAGAAGCAAAGGTATTGTGTAGGAGGATGTTTGTAGAGGATGAGAAAGGTGGCACGCAAGATGACACAAACAGGAAAATTAAGGACTTAGCCATTTTCTAGTATTGGGCTAAAAATAGACTTGGAGTGCTCATCATGCAAAGGTTACCATGGTGAGTAAGTATTGGCTATTTTTAGAGAAATCACATGTAAATCAAAAAAAAATCCCATGCATAAGTTTAACTAATAATAGGATTAAAATAGGACATTATTGGATAATCTATTATTAGCATATGTTTTGTAGAGCATGCATATAAGTATGCATGGCTATTTTGAGCACGCCTATTATTAGGAAGTGGATAGGCGGTAAAGGAAAAGTCTCCACCCCTATGAATATTTGGTTAGGACTGGTTATATGTATCACTATCATCACGATTGTGTTTTTTTTTATGTTTCTCTATTATAGTTGCACACATGACTCTTTGTTTTGGATGTTATGTATCAACTTCTTACTATGTAGTTCTTTGTGAAGATTAATGGATAATTGTGGTTGGATTATGATCATGGATATAACTGAGGATGGAGATGTGTTTATGCAATTGATCTTAGTCTTAGTTTATCTATGATCATTATTTCCTTATTAAATGTGTTTCCAAAGTGAGTTCATTCAATGCTTTAGTATGTTGAATGGATGCTTGAATGAATACCACTATGGATATGTATGATCACATATTGACAAGAAAATATAAAGGAGGGACGATGTGGCTTTGAAATTTGGGTAAGCATTTAGATATCTCTGAATGAGGTGTCAGTACACATAAAATTTAAGTGGATAAACAAAGACTACATTTTGGTTCTATTGCCAAGACCTTTTTTCAAACTATCTGCCAGAATGTTACATACAGATGGTGTATCTACTAACTTTAGAAAGCATTAAAAGTTAGGTATAATAAGGATAAAATAAGTTTACGTAATGTTATAGCACTGGAGCTGATTTCAATGAATGATGGTGGGTGGAAGATAATATTTATCATGAGATCTATGAGATATTCTTCATCTTATTTCTAGTAGAATTGTATAAGTGGTTGGATTCCTGCACATCAAGGAAGCGTTGGGGTCGTATACTTAATATTTGGACATAGGAAGATTTCCAGACTCTTTTTGATGTGGATGTGGAGTGGACAAGAGTGTTGCACAATTATACATTAGAGTATGTTATTTCTACTTATTTATGTATAGAGGAAGCTAAATTTAGAGTCTTGCACAAACCCATAGGATCTTATTTGTGCACTATATATTTAGAAAGTAAGATATTGATCATAGAACTAGATTCAGAGAGCCTCCCTTTGGTTAGCTAAACCCCCACCATGCTCAGTGGTAGGAAAAGGTGTGCAGAAAGATGGTAGACCTGGCGGCAGAAAGTCAGAGAGAGGAAAGATGACTCAGGTTTAATGAAGTGTGAGAGAGGGACATGACACGTGTCCAATACATTGAAGAGTCACTCATGTTGAGTGGAATGATGGATTGTGAAGGTTTTGAAGCTCTTTTGGAATATGAAGAGCCACAACATTAGGTCCTCTCAACATTGGGAAAGCACAATAGAGAATCCCCTTTGGCTTTGGATGAGAGTGCGTCAGAGGAAAGAATGAGGAATACATGCAAGATTTTGATCCCACCTAGCCACCTATCCCTTAGGCATGGTGTTCTAGACCCATAGGTAGTTATTGAGAATTAGGCTAGTTCAGGTAGGAAAACAAAGATAGATATATATAATTTTGTGTTAAATCAAGAAGTGCATTAGACTACAATGGCAACGTAGCAAGTTCAAGTGTTTAGGAGTACACTTGGAGGATTGTTTCTAGAATAATAATTGGGATAGATTATTAGTGCACAGACCATTGGGAGCACTTATGTGGGTGTTGGGACTATGTAGACCATAGGTATCTAGTTTAGTACTACAACTTGGACATAAGGGAGTTCATTAACTAGGCCACAGCCCATAGCAAGGGGTGCAAGAGTTTCAAGAGGATCAGGTCAGCCATCTAGCATAAATACCGATGGAAGTTTTGGTTCTATATTTGGTGGACATTGTCCACATCCATAGCAACCACCTCAAAAACCTCAACAAACACCTAAATTTTACTATGAGATGTATCTCCACTTGCCAAAGTATAAAGGTATTAAGGATGTAGTAGAGCATGTGCGTAAGTGCAAAATACTATGGTATGCTAAGGGAATTACAACCTTAGATATGAAGGAAAGTAAATTTTCTACTAAAATTCAAGGGTGCGCGCATAGTTGGTATAGGAAGTATGACCCACATAATATTTTGGTGGATTATAATGCTTTACATGCTGCATTTCTTACTGAGTTCCACATCTCAAAGTTTGAATAACAGAGGATCAATGTGCTCAAGGACATCAAACAAAGATTATCTGAAAGTGTGAGGGAGTATGACACATATTTTAAGACTCTTTTGTCTAAATTATCTTATGATATTCATTAAAGTCAGTATGCATAGTAGTTCATTGGAGGATTATTAAATCTATTTCATAGAGATTTATCTCATAAGACATATACTGATCTGCATGATGCTTTGGAATCAACCTTGTACATTGAGTCAGTTGGAAGTGTTGATACTGGAGTAAGCTCATTCTTAGAGGTGTAGATTACATACATGGTAAAGTAGTTGGAGAATCTCTCTACCAACTCCGCACATGAGACATGCAGTGGTATATGGTGCACTGATTGTGAGGTTGAAGTACATACTAAGTATAACTTCCCACGCAAGTCAGTACATGCATTGTTATTGGATTGTGAATTCTTTCATTTGGACCATGATGTCCAAAATTTTACTCTTTTACAATGCATGATTTAGAAAAATCTATTCATGTATTGTAATATTTTCCATGCTCATAACCACGACATCGTTGATTGTAGATTAATTTATCATATTCACGAAGCCATTGAGATAGGAGTGTGCCAAACTACTGTGGTGAGCAGATCAAAGGAACATGAAGGAAAACATAATGAAGGGCCTAATAATGGGGATAAAAATAATTGAGGATTCTGAGGAGGATATCGATGTCAAGGTCATGGTGGTGGTAGAGGTAGGTTCATCGGAGGAACTTGTTATACTTATGGGTCCCCTAATCATTATCAGAGAGATTGGCCTCAGAATATGATCTTCCCATGGTGTGGGAAGTATCACAAGTTAGAAGATTTCCTAGACCTATATGAGGACATGGGTAAGAATAATAAGAAGTAAAAAAGGCACAGGGATGATCAAGGTCCAGTGTGTGAATCTTGATCAATGGATTCCTAATAAGATGTTTGATCCTGATTTATAGACCATATTGGTTACCAATCGTGTCTGAGGCCACGCATAGCATGTGAGAATATGAAGGATAAGACTCTCATCTAGAAATAATATTTGATGCATACTAAGTATCTAAATGATGCACACCAAAAGGAGGTTTATACCAAGAAACCATGGGATTCATCAGATACCTACATGGTGAGATAAAATGTCTAAAGGAGTAGGCATGTGAGAGGGAACGTATGCAAAGAATGTTGAGCTCCCACAGAAGGATGTGGATGACTTTAAAGAGTTGTGTAAGATGTTGTGCCAGGAGAATATCATCCAACTATAAGGGGAATGGCTGCATGAAAATATATTGCTCACCGGAGCTGAGCATGAGAGTAAAATAATTCACGTAAATCTACCACCTCAGAGCCATGAATTTGAAAAGGATATCACACTTGATGCGGTGATTCATGGTTGACTAGTGAGCAATATTTTGATAGACATGGGTGCAAAAGTAAATGTGCTAACATTGGATTCATGGAATCAGATGGGGATACCAGGATTACAACCATCTTCAAATGTGATTATATATGCTAAAAAATACTAGGGATATGCCTATGGGGGTACTGAAGGATGCATCCATTAATATTCAGGGAGCCAATTTTACTAGATACTTTGAGGTATTAGAGCTTTCTGAAGTAGACAACTTTCTAGTATTACTTGGACAACCCTGGTGTTATGCAAACAATGTTGATCTACGCTTTAACAAGAGATACATAAGTTTTGAGAAAAAAGATGAACCTCTGCATGATAAGAAGGCAGAGCCTTATGTTGATCCCTTGAGTGAAGAAGAGCTTAATTGAATTTATGCATAGATGATGCAATCCAAAAATATGAACCATCAAAGGAAGGTGTACTTCAGTGGGAAGACGCACGCAGTTGTAAGTGATAATACTAGTGTTTCTTATGATAACTGGGCTCATGGAATATATGAAATGGTCAGACGTGAAGTTAGAGGAAGAGTCACCATAATGATTAGACTGTGCATGGTGAGGAGGTTGGGATCTACTCAGGTACCAAGGTATACTAGTGAGGGGAATCCTGATACATTCTTGTGTTTCCCATGGAAACTTGGTGGCATAATGATGGGGATAAAAGAAACATGTTGGTCTATACCTTTGCATGGACAACAATGTGCTGTGGGAAACACATAGAGATAACCTTTTGGAATGGCGGGAAGTGAGAATTACCTTTTCCACCAGGTTTACTTGGAGAAATGTACCCACACACATATGTGAATATCATGGGAAGAATCATGCCTCATTCCATGTCCATAATTGTGAGATACTATGGGTTTAAGTTAAGGAGGCATTACCACCATCACTTTGGGTACATAAGTTCTATTCCACACTACGTGGATGCATGTGCACATGGTATGTCAATGCAGAACTAAAAATGGAGAATGTGAATTGGCATGAGATGACTACAGGTATGACTCAAAATTTTGATTAGTTTTCTACTAAGCCTCCAGTTATGAAGCATTACAGATCATGAAGCACATCACGTTTTGGGGATAGTGCAAAGGTTAAAGAGATCATGCTAGAAATTTTTGGTGAAACTGATCTCCTAGGCATGGCTAGATCTTGAAGAGACAGATGAAGTATAGATGGGTCACACCTGGAAGAAGAAAGAGAAAGGTAAATTGGTATACATGATTGATGATGAGGAAGTTGAAAACATATAGATGTTATCCACACTAGAAGGTGCACGAGGTGATGGACATTGCAGATGAAAAGTAACATGTGTAACATACACCAATGAAGACTAAGAAGGTTAACATTGGCATAGAGGATGTGCCTAAGGAGGCCATTATTGGTGATTACTAGTCAGAGAAATAAGTATAAAATATTATTGAACTCTTGCGTGACTTCCAGGACTTATTTATGTGGACCTATCATGATTTAAAGGGTGTGCATCCTTCTTTAGGAGAGATGAGTATAAAGCTAAAAAATGTGGGTGACTCCCAGTTAGGAAGAGGCCTTACAGGATGAATCCTAACCTATGCATCAAAGTGAAGGAAGAAATTGATAAAATGCTCAAGGTTCTAGAATTATTGAGCCTATTGAAGAATCTGAGATTGGGTTAGCCCCATGGTTATAAGCATTAAGAAGGATGGGAGGATAAGGATTTGTGTGGACTATAGAGAACTCAATGCATTATGTGTTAATAGATCCTTTTCCCACCCCATTCACAAAAGAAATCCTTAAAGGAGTTACTAAGGGCATGAGATATATTCTTTCACATATGGGTTTTTAGGTTATCATCAGGTGTGCATCATGAAGGAAGATCAAGAGAAGATAAATTTCCAACCATTAAATGGGGAATTTTTCATATACAGTTTATGTGATTTTGGATTGAAAAATGTCATCAACATTATTCTTGTGCATTTTTGTGCAGGAATTTCCAAGATTTCATTCACAAATTCTTGACAAGTGTATTTGGATGACTTGACAGTATATGGTTTAGTCAAGGATCACTGTGACAATATGAGGCTCATGTTTGAGAGGTGTAGGTAGTTGAGCATCAATCTTAACATTAAAGTGTATCTTTTATACACCATTTGGCACTTTACTTGGGCACATTATTTACAAAGAAGGATTATTGGTAGACCCAGCCAAGATAGTTGTGATCTTGGGTTTAGAAGAACCTACCAATCAGAGTGAAGTGCATAGATTTCTAAAACATACTGGTTACTCCAGGAAGTTTATCAAGGGATATGAAAATATTTTTGTGCCCCTAGAAGAGTTTCTCAAAGCTAAGGGGAAATTTTATTGGGGTGATGTGCACAACATGAGTTTGAAAATTTAAGGAGAGGCTTACCACTACACCAAATTTTGTGTTTTCCTTCATGGGACAAACCATTTCATGTACATGTTGATGCCTTTAGCATGGAAATTGGCATAGTATTGGGGAAAATAGGGGAAGGAATTATAGATCATCCCATTTTCTTTGTAAGCAAGGAAGTTGACACCCATGGAGAAGAATTACACAACTACTGGAGTATGAAGCCTTGTCTATGATTTACATGCTTCAAAAATTTAGACAATACTTGTTGTCTACCCCATTTATCTTCTATATAGATCATATGGCACTAAAGTACTTTGTCAACAAGCCTATTTTTCAAGGGTGCATCTGCAGGTGGATACTTTTGTTTCAGGATTTTGACTTCACAGTTGTTGTCAAGCCAGGGAAATAGAAATTTAAGGCATGACCATCTATCAAGAATTAATTCTAGCGAGGATGTACAGAGCATTGAAGACACTATGCCTTATGCATATATTTTTAGGTTGAACCACGCACCCTCAAATTTGGAGGATATAACTCTATTTTTTTGCATTATATTGGTGCACTTGAAGGAATGAAGACATTAGATAAAAAATAGCTTTCCTTATATGCACAGTGCCTTATAATTTATTAGGGGAGATATTGTACAATTGGTTTGTGATGAAGTCTTGTGTCCATTGTGTTCTAGAACATGAGCATGAGGCCATTATGGAGGAGGATCATGGTGGAATAGTAGGAGGACATTATGTAGGTGATGCTACAGTATGTGCAAGATTCTTATGGTTGGACTTTGGTGGGAGACATTGTACAAAGATACCAAGGAATATGTGAATGCATGTGATCATTGTTCAACACCTTAGGAAGCCTAGTACATAGAGATGAGATATCACTTTGCAACCCATAGAAAATTCAGATCCTTTTGAAAAGTGGGATATTGATTTGTAGGACCTATTACACCACCTGTGCGTAGGACTGGAGCACATGCTATATTATCACTTGCATACATACTATCTGATAAGGTGGTTAGAGGCTACACCTACAAAGGATTGTATTCATAGCACAGTCAACAAGATTCATTATGGGAAAACATTATTAGCAGGTATGGCTGCCCATTAAGCTTGATAATTGATAGAGAACTAATTTTTGGAATGAGACAATCATAATCCTATTAGTAGAGTTTATGGTGGCACATCATAAGACAACTCCTTATCACCCTCAAGATAATGGCACTATAGAGGCTTTTAACAAAATCTTGGGACAAACATTGAAAAAAATGTGATGTTGGAAGAAAATATTGGGATGATAAAGTATCAAGATGTACTTTGGGATTATATGACCACTTATAAAAGGTTGAACAAGGCCACACCTTTCCAATTGGTGTTTAGAATGAAAAAGTACTACCTATTGAATTCATGTTACCATCCCTAAGTATTGCATGTGCATAGGTGGATTGGATGATGAGTAAGCTATTCAAGAGTCGCATTGAAAAAATAATGTAATTAGATGAGTGGTCAGTGAAATTGTGCATTAGAGCTAGAAGACTTCAGAAGGTGCAAAAAAATTCTTGGCATGATAGGAATATTAAGAATAAGAAATTTGTATTTGGCAAGATGGTCCTTCTCTATGACTCCAAGTTGTGTGCCACCCAGGAAAATTGAAGGTGCATTGGTTGGTACCATTGGTAGTAACTAAGATACTTGAAATAGGTGCATGTCAATTATAGGCGTTGGATGGCACCATGTTTACTAGTTACTTCAATGGTAGTAGGATAAAGCCCTATTATAAATAAAGCTTCTTAGTGTTTGTAATAAGGTAGTATTGCCACTTACATTAGGTTTCCCTTTCATGTTTTTCTTTGCAATTGTTGTTGTTTCTTCGATTGTTTTTCCTTATTTTGTTGTAATAAGCACATTTGCATGTGGGAAGCTGATTACTATATTTGATTTCATGCGTAAAGGACTGCACGTTGTTTTATTATGGGGTGAGCTAGGTGTATATGCATGACAAATAGACCTTTTGATGCTTGAAGGTAATTTTAAGTAAATGAAGATGTGTGCACAATGTTATAAGAATGGTGTATCATTTTTATCCAGAGGAAAGAGGAAAAAAATTGCTCACAAGATAATGCTAATCTATGGTGATGAATAAGGGGCATTGCATCATTATGTAGAGTGCATTAGAAGAAGTTATTTAATGTAATGTGAGGTCCCATACTTTAGGAAAACCTGAGAAGCTATATCAATAGTTGATTTTGTGCATAGCATGAATACTTCTTCTATTTCTCTAGGAAATCCAAGGATTTTCCTTACCTCGCCATTAATTGGAAAAATTATTTCCTTTGAATCCCATGGAATTTCTTGAGATTCATAGCCCATATTCTTGTTACACTACTCAAAAATGCTTTCTCCACCTATAAATTTAACACCATCTTTGAATTTTAATTATTCTCTTATTAGGGCTCTTTTCATACATGCTCCTACACCATCATGTTCTCCTTTCCTATGTGCTACGTCATTAAAACTCTAGATATGTTGTAAAATTTTTGTTATATGCATCCTTATTAGCCAATAAAACATCTATGCATTCTTCAATTATGATTTGTAATTATCCTACAAAAGGATTTTAGGGTTTTTTGAAAACATTTTTCAATCTCAGGTCACAACTTCGCATAAAACAACTAGAAAAACCCTTGGAAATATTATGTAGAATGTGTCTGGAAGAATCACTGATGTAGAAATGATACTCTTTTAATATTTTTTGATCTTACTTAGTGACATGGAACTAGAGAAGGCAACAACCCCATCACCCAATGTTAAATGGACAAAAATAACAACTTGCACTCAAAGATGTACAATACTGAATGGTACTTGAACCTTCAGTTTTGGCTGGAATGGAGTAATTATCTATAAAGTCAAATACATGAGTAAAATAGGACTAAGTTAGGGAATGTATAAAAATTAAACTTAACTTTAATTTTTCATCCAACCATCAAGACATATGTGTGTGCCTTGTATACTCATTAAAAATTTCCTCTCATAATTTAAGCATATATTCTGAGACATTTAATTGTCTATAACAATATCAGACCTCTTAGATTCTTTTCCATATTTTAATTAATATGCCACATATTTATATTTTTCTAAAACTAACTAATTATTTTTCTGGGAAATAGGATGCACCTTATACTGCTCCTCATTGGATACAATTTACTCAATTTCAAAGTAAGACACCATATACGTTGCACAGTCCATCCAAACATGATTTGTTATAAAAGTAATTTCCAATTGATCTTTCACAATGAATATGGTGAGGAATAAATTCCCTATGGATATTTTGGTGGGACATTTATGTCATCCAGAATCCTACAATGTGATGTTAAAAATTTGAATAGACGAAAATATGGGGCCTTGAGAAAAAACATCGTAATGCATTCAAAATTCGACATGAATCCAACAAGGTCTATAACCTTATTAGCTTCATAGCAGAGGAGATCATTGAAGAGGTTCATGCAAGGGACAAGATTACTTTTGGAAATGTATTGTTATTGATTATTTTCTCATAGATAGGGGTACCTAATGGGCCTAATGAAAACATATGGGATATTCCCAAGGAAAACACATCCCCTATAAAAATATTTTTTGACTACACTTGTGATACCATCATGAATTCATATAAGTCAAAGGAGGATAGATGGTACATAAAAATGTGAGGCATTTGGAGAAGAATGGCACATTCCAAGTGATTTTCCTATGTAGTTGGAAGGGAAGGTTGAGATTTTTTTCTATCAACACTTATGTGATTTCCATTTTTATTTGAAGAATGGGACAAAGAGTCCTTGGTGGAAAATTTTGTTTTCCTTCACAACATAGTACTTTTAGACTGCAGTAAATAGGTTTTTCAGAGGTAGGAAAACTAAGGTTTGACACTGATAAGGTGGATACTATGAGTATCACACCTTACGTAAGGCATATGTTTATCCCAAGAAGAGCACATATGAAGAGACATTGATATAAGATGATATCAATATGTCCAAGTCTATTACTTTGGTGATTGCTAATATGGAGGCAATAAAAATTTATATCTATCTAAATCATAAAAGAGTTTATGGGAAGTATGTGGAAGATGACTTGAAAATACCAAAATATCCTATATGGAACAAGACTCTAGGACAAAAAATAATGTGCAAGGATAATCCCCTGTCAGTGAGGAGGAAGAAGGAAGTGAAGATACACCTCCTATTCAGAGCAACTACAAAGAAGACAACAATGCGTAAGGATTCATAACAAAGTGTGAGCAAAAAGAAGCCACCAAAGAATAAGTCTCCAGTAAAGAAGAAACTAAAGGTAGTGTCCCAGTGAAGACATAGAGGAGGCTATGATAAATGAAGAGGAGGCTGGGGGAAGAGATGGAAGGAATAAAGTATTGAAGAAGGACCCCTTGGTTAATGACATTATAGGAGCTCAGATATAGAAGAGAGCGATGTGCATAATGAGGAGATCTCAGTCATGGATCATAGAGGTGGAAGGAGACCATGAGGTACCTATTACTTAGATTTCAGAGGAGAGGCAGGAGCCTACTGAGGAGTATAGAAGTCGAGAAGAAATATTGAGCTCGAATTGAACAAGAGCACTAATTAAGCATGAGTAGAGTGCATTTTTTAGCATGAGATAAAATGCACGGGAAGAATAAGAAAAGAATGATGGTTGAAGAAGAATCAAGGTGGCATAGAGAACACCCTTACACTTAGTTTTCCGAAAGGGACCCATATGAAGAATAGAAATCCAAGAAAACACCTAGGGTCCCTATGATGTAATATGTATGATGATCCTAGTAAAGTTTTGCATGTAAGATATCAAAGCATAGTGGCCACAAAATATCTCTTCTACTGGTCATTATCTTAAGAAGGAAGAAGTATTTCCATGCCTACAAGGAATATGTTATCTCCTGGGCATTTCAATCACACATGGAAGATCCATAGTTCGAGGTTAGTGTGCAATCATTAACTAAGACCCAACTTAAGTCTACATCATCTAATAGTTGATGCATAGATGTTAACAAATGAACAAGCATGTAATGCACTTTAAAAACTATTGGTGGACGTAGAGGTAAGAATATTTTATAAGGACTATTGCATAAGGAATATGTGCAAGGAGATACGGAAGAGAAGGATAAGGAAATAAGAGAGAAGAATAAATAGATCAAGGAGGAAAGATAAGATCATCACATAAATAAAGAAAAATCCAACAGAAGAGAAGGGACAAATGAGTGTAGCATATAAAGAAGGAAGAGAATGCATTGAATATGTTATTACACTCACATGCCTAGATATTGGTTGATCAAGTCCAACCTTCATATGAGACCACACTACATTTTCTAGGGGACTTGGTGCACATTATTACACATGAGAAGTAAATTCTCACATAGAGTCTATAGAAGAAGTAATGGCATGGAAAGAAGAAGAGTGATAAGGAAAATATCAAAGAAAACGTCTTGTGTAGTATGATGCACTAGAAGTAGAAGCTAAGGAGGTTGTGTGAGTGAAATAGTTTGTGTATAAGATAACTGCCAAGGCTTTGATCATGTTGTGGGTTTGTTTTGTTGTTAAAGATGAAGAATAAAGGAGTTCCAGGCCAAGAACAAGAATAATAGGGTAGAACGGGGAAAGGTATTGTCTGAAGATGGAGCAGAAGAGGGAAATATTAAACATGTTGAAGGCCTCACTCAAGGATAGGATGAAGGATAACTATTCCCACAAATTACGTGTTGGATAGATGTGGTGGACAAGGTGGCCAAGGCCAAACTAGAAGCTTTGATTGAACAACTAAAGGGGAAGATTTATGAATTTACTCCTACAAAGGTCCCTAGGACATTATTGATAACATGCCAATTTAGGACTAGTAAGGAAATTGGAAGGGTGGAAGGAGATATCAAGAAAATATTGATCTAAGGAATTTCCTATAGTCTTTCCCCCTAAGGAAAAATTTATTCTTTAATGCTTTGTTGCAAGCTATATTATTTATTTTTTCATTCCTTTGATCTCATGATGGGTGTTCTACTATTATTTTCCTTAAGTATGACAAGTCATCCAGTGTTGTCCAAGACATGACATAATATACCTAGTGTGGGGTAATGTTGGTTTCCAGAAATGGACTAAGTATCATAAATACCCAGAAGAAGTGAATACATAGACACGCAAGAGGTAGTGCACGTAGGACAATGTGCAACAAGATTGTAAACGGTGGCATGTGGGATGGTGCATATAGGCAAATTAAGGACTTAACCATTTTTTTAGGGAATAGGATAAAAATAGACTTGGAGTGCTCATCACTAAGTAAGGGATAAAATACGACTACCTTAGTGAAAGCAATGCAATGGCTATTTTTGGAGAATAAACATGTGAACCAAAGATCAAAGCACATGCACAATTTTAGGCTAATAATAGGATTTAAGAAAGTTATTTATAGGATGATCTATTATTAACATGTTATTTGTAAAAACATGTATGTAAGTTTGCATGGTTATTTTGACCATGCCTATTATTAGGAAGTGCATAGGAAGTGAAGGGTGATTCCCCACCCCTATAAATCTTGGTTAGGACTGGTTATACATATCATTATCATCACCATTGTGTTAGTGTTATGTTTTTCTATTATAGTTACGTGCACAACTCAGGGTGTTGGATGTTATGTATCAAATTATTACTATGTAGTTGTTTCTTAAGATTAATGGATAATTGTGGTTGGATTATGATCATGGATGTAATTAATGATGGAGATGTGTTTATGTAGTTGATCTTATTCATGGTTTATCTATAATCATCATTTCCTTATTACATGTGTTTCCAAAGTGAGTTCATGTAACAGTTTAGTATGTTGAATGGATTATTGAATGAATACCACTACATATATGTATGCTAAAATTTTGAAAAGTAAATACAAAGAAGGGACCTGGTAGTTGTGTGCACTTCAGGTGATCAATCATATATCTCTGAATGAGGTTCTAGTGCACATAACATTCAAGTGGATAAACAAAGACTACATTGTCAATTGCAATATTTTGCAAATGGAAGCTCATGGGACCAAATAAACTATGCCCACACATTTAAGTGATATGATTAATACTGGGGGAGGATTTGTTTTGGTACCCAGTGATGTCAGTGTTTACTAACAATGTCGAATGGGTTTAGTCCCTTTAGATTGCTGAGAGAAAAAAAGGCTATAAGTTTTATAGGTGATTTCTCAGTCTGCTTGACACCATGAAATGTCTCATATGAACGTATACCTCTACATTAGGACCCTCTATAAAATATTGTATCAGTCTCTGTGGCACCTTGAAAGGTTTTTTCTAATCCTACACATCCATGTTGGGACCGTCTATGGATGTATGTCTCAATTTTCCCGATCCAAATTCGGTCTTCTAATTATCCTATTATTTGCAATGGTGTCAAATGCTCTAGCCTAAGTCAATATAAGGTTGTCCAATGCAATATTTTACAAACAGAAGCTTGTGAAACCAATTGGGCTATTCCCACACTTTGGGATGGCCTGAAAAATGTTGGGGAAGCCTTTATTTTGGTGCCCAATGATGTAGTCAGAGAGAAAATGACCATAAGTTAGTCGAGTGATTTATCAATATCTGTGGCACCTTGAAAGGTCTCATATAATATTAAACCTTTGCATTAGGACCCTCTATAAAATAATGGTTCATTTTTCACCATCTCAATTCAGTATTTTCATTGTCCTATTGTTTACAACAATGTCGAATAATCTAGTTTGACTCAATGTAAGGATGTCCAATGTGATATTTTACAAACAAAAGATCGTGGCATTGAACAGGATACACACACATCGGGGTGGTTTGGTAAATTCTTAGGGAGGCTTCGTTTTGGTGTCCAATGATGTTGGTACTTCTGGGATACATTGGTCGGGTGTAGTCCCTTAATATCCCTAAGAGAAAAAAAGGCTATAAGTTTGACTGGTGATTTCTTGGTCTCCATGGCACCTTGAAAGGTAATTTCTAATCTTACACCTCTGCATTGGGACCCTCTATGAATCCATGTATTGGTTTTCCCAATCCTAATTCAACCTTCTCATTTTCTTCTATTTTGTAATGGTCTTGAATACTCTAGTCTGAGTCAGTGTAAGGTTGTCCAATGCAATATTTTGTAAATGAAAGCTCAGGGCACCGCCCACACATTGGGGTGGCCTGGTAAACACTAGGTGAGGATTTTTTTAGTGCCCAATGATATTGGTGGTTCCTGGCTAAATCTCTATATCCGCTCATAAGCCCATAACTCTCTATATAACTAAAACATGAATGTGGGCGTCCATGCAAAACGGGTCCAATCCTCCACCATGTCGTGTAAAACCCCCATCAATGATCGTGGGAATCTCCCACCCTCCGCATCCAATAATATAAATAGCAGACTACCTCCATTAGCAACACTACTAGCCTCATCTCCTCCGGATGGGCCCGATACATATCTCCATAGCTCATACTGGTGCTATAGAACCTCATCTCCACCAACCCCTCACCAAAAAAAGTCAACATCAACTCCTCAGAGGCCTCTGAGGAGATAGAATACACATGTGTCCCCACTATCAGTAGATGCAGGATCTTGTAGACATCCTCCAAGGTGACTGTGATCTCACCCAGTTGTAAATGGAAGGTATTGGTCATTAAGTCCCATCTTTTGATGAGTGTGACCATCAAACTCGGATCCCAGACAACATTCTGGTAGTGTCTAACCCCAATCAGGCTAACCTCTACAACATGGCACAAATACTTAGTTTTCACACCCCCTTGTATCTCCACGAGCAAGGGAGGTACCCTATCCCGCATCTGTAGTTGGTCCCTCACCTGCACCCAACAAAACAAACTATTGTCAAAACCTTACCATACCAAACACACCCCTTACCTCATAAACCTCGTATGTAACCCTCACTTCTTATCATACCCACCTAACCAATTACCTCTTGCTAGACCAATATATTCATGCCATTTATACCCACTCCCCTGTTTTCCTCTCATGAAACCTACCCTTTACATCTCCTGATATATCCTTACCTCTTACCCTTTCTCTCTACGGCCCTATTTTCCCATAAAGCCGGCCGACACCGGTCAACAACGACCGTTATCCGTCATGTGTAACCGACATCAGTCACCCATTCCTTGACCGATGTCAGCCAAATACCACCAATGACAGCCAATAATTGACTGACGTCGATCAATGTCATAGAGTCGAATATGTCCAACCCCCCCCCCCCCCATTTTCCCCAAATCCTCAAAATCTACCCTAATCCTCCACTCTAACCTACCCAAACCTATCCTAGCTTCATTCCCAATCCTATTTAATCTACATTAGACCTTCCCACCCCTCATTTCCTTCCTTTTTACCCATACATTCCCAATAATAAAATTACACCCAAATTTTCAACCAACCCCATTTCAATAGCCTATTTTAATCACAAATACAAGATCAGATAGAATCCTACCTCATTTCAGTGCCACCGATGTAGTGGCACTTTTGGCTACTGTACCGGTGGTCCACCCAAACCTTCTCCCACCTCTGCCAGGTTTAATCACCAAATCCAATCCTCCTAACCTCCACCTAATCACAATTGATCCCCCTATGCTCCTGTACCCGTCTACCAAGACCCTCTAACCAACTGGATCTCTCCACCTTAGTAGGATATCATCCCTTGCCCTTTCCTCCCGAAAGAGCACAACTCATTGAGCGCTCTGTCATTTTCAAAAAAATCTAAAACATACAAATGAATTTGTATTATACATATTTTTTATTTTTATATACCCATTTTGACCTAACCGACATCGGTTATACCTAAATCGACATCGGTTGTGTGCCCAAGGAAACCATGGTTGGTTTACCTAGACCATCATCAGTTTCGTATGACCGACATTGGGTACTCGTCATAATCTTGTCAACTACCCTTTCCCCATTTTTGACCCAACTTAACCAACCCAGCTACCGTTTAACCTTATCCACCCTTATCACAACCTACCACCCAACCTACATTACCTATACCTATCCTTTATTACATTTAGGGACTTGTTATTTTACCCGTACCTTGGCCCTACCCATGCCGTGACCTCACTACCTAGACCTGGAACATTGTTAATGACCTATGAACTCATGTGCTTGCTATACCTTGTGACATTGTTACCCATGTTTTTTGACCTAATGACCTTACCTTGCCTATTTTTCATGCCATTTATCCTGACCCAACCTTTGGTGTATAGGAACATACCTAAATGTTCCTGCACCTAACCTGCAATGTGCTTCCACACCATATCCTATACCTTGGATACCAGAATCACTTCAACCTTGTTCAGATAAACCTATTGACCTTGGATGATGTAGAGTTTGCAATATCTTCATCCTGGAACCATGTCATGGTTTATAATGTGTGCATGCATTTGACTACCACTACCTTTGACCCTGGCCCATTTAACTATTTTCCTATCTTTGACCTCTACCCTTTCCCACATTCACCCACATCTACGCTCCTTTTTAGAAATATCCACCTTTTATCAAACCACTCACCACTTCTATCTTTTACCTCACAAGTTCTTGGTTTGAGGGGGATCACCTTCACCCACCCTTGGGGCAAAACCACCTTTACCTATGCCTTAGATCTTAGCTATATTGGCGACACGTTAGATCTTAATCATATTGACATCTCATTACCTGTGCCTTTCGACCAAGTTTTCATTTGCAATGATTCATTTCTCAAATATTCACAAAACCTTATTCATTGGTATGTACATTAATGTCCATTACAACCTTTCAATGACAAGGAATATTCAATGGGCATGCATAATGTACACCATAATGGCTCTTTCCTCGATCAACCACTTATAATTGCTTACCAAGTTTCAAATGCATCTCCGTTAGGTTTTTACCATGATAATGATGACCTCTTAGATGATGTTACTTGATCACTCTCACCACCATACACATGGGGGCCAACGTACTTATTCTTTTCCCCTTGTAATATTTTTTGGTTTCTTACATACTCTACAATTTGCATCTTGTCTCTAACACATATCATACACATCCTGATGCACTCTTGTATCATCATTACCTGATGATGCAATTTTGTGCTACGGTTAACAATTGACTATTGAGGGATCACTACATTCATGAATATCACATCATATTACACACTAAACCTTTCACACATCACATATTCATGGCATCTATTTTTTGTAGCTCTAATCACACACCATATGCACTGCACACTATACACATTCACAAAACATCTTTCTTGCATCTACTTCTATACACTACTCTCATTATCCTATAACACATTATAGTACCATGGTTCATACTCAAATGATGAGGATTTAAATATAAAATTAACCTCACCATACTCACTCACCCATTCTTTATGATATATGCTTTGAAAAGCATATATTTCTAGTGCACTACTCAAGCCATTTCCTGATGACACACTTTTGTTTTATGGTTCATTCTTGACCAATGAGGGGTATTTTATAAACGAATCTCATCTCATGCATACTCATTCACATTCACTTAGGGTGCATGTGGCTCCTATCACATCCATTTTACATTCCATTTTATCTTACCCATCCACATCATACTGTATATCTTGGTTGCACATTGTTCTTGATTACTTATACTTGCATGTTACATCTTTCTTACTATGTTAGAAGGATATATTGTATGTCATTATCTATTCTATATACGCATGTGCATTCACTTGCTTTTTATTTATGATCATGACCTTTACAAAAATTGATACACATAACATGGATTATTGATACATTACCTATTACCATTCCCACAATGGATCCTTGGAGCATCCACTTTTGTACACATTTCACGCATTATTGTTTCTATTTATACTACTTCCTATTCGTACTAGGACACTACAATATATCAGAATATACACATTTTGACATAAGTTTTATCTTTCTAACACACTAATGGGTGTTTCATTTGTAGGATTTTATTTGCAAGAAATATTTGCCACCATGGTTGTCTGTTACTTTTCTTGTTATTGTCTATCGTTGTTTTTCATTGTTTTTAGGATTTTCCCTTTGTCTTGTGTGAAAACTATTTGATTTTGGATATACTAACCTTCATTATCTTGTGAAACTATGAGTGATGTCCCACATTTAAAACCCACTTTTTATTGTGTACATTGTCTTCTTTCCATCTTGATTACACATTATCTTTTATATGTGTATGTATCTTGTTTACACTAACATTTGTTTCTAGCCAATTTGTTTTTGTGTTCCTTGGTTTCTACCAAGCACACTCCCTCCCCCTGTAAGGCTTCAGTTTCAACACAAAATCCAGTCCTCATTTGGGCTGCATACTCCTCGCGATGTCACATTTACCACAAATGAGGGGGAATCATTTGGTGAATCAGTTACCCCATTAAGTAATTTACAGTCATAATAAAGCATAGTTCAGCACCAATATGACACAGTTCAGTACCGGTACAACTCAGTCTTCAGTCATAGCAACGACCTGGAATTTGACTTGGGTCCCCAGCAAAGCACAAACAATAGTACCCAACACCAGATAGTAGTATCTGAGTGCTCCTGACCCTTCTTGGATACCTTTGACCAGGGGATAGTTACATAGATTCTCTCAATTCCACATAGTTTTAGATAGTTTACATTGTGTTTTTTACAAGACATGAAATCCTTCAACACTCAGAATGCATGTGTTAGACTTTCTTTTCTACTTTCACATTGGATTGAACCATATTGTATTTACAAACATCATCTACATTGGTGTTTATACTTCAAGAAGTAGTCAAAGGTTGGAGAATAATACTATAATTTTCTCCCTACACTTCTTCCATACTTGGCGCAACTGGGGTGAGATTTCCCAAAAAACTCGTAGTCAATGCAACTAGCATGAGATCACCCAAAAAACCCACTCTTCTACAACATCTTCAGGATCCTTTCTACACTCTTTTACTCATCATGGATCAGGTGTACATGTTCTTTTTCACATTTTCACATACTTTCTACACACTTTTTACTCGTTTGGATCAAATTTTTCATATACATGTATTTGACTACTTGTTCATTCTTCTCTTTTGTATCTAATTAAGTTATTGTTTGTTCAATTTATCAATGTGTACATGTGTATATATTCATCTTCATACGCAAACCAAAATATTAACTCTCATAATATGGAGGTGAAAAATATATGTTTAGAGAACCTTTTCTAGAGGAGGTTCAAAGTATTAATTCAAATTATAAGATATATTATTGAATTTTTATATTTTTTGTGGTTTCGTAATAATAATGACTATCTATATTCATTATTTAAATGATTTCATCTCTTTTAATAAAAAATGATAAAGATCATATTTACCAGGAGTACAAATTTATCACCAAGAGTGAGAGACAAAGAGAGAGATAAAGAGAGAGAGAGACAGAAAGTGAGAGAGAAAGATAGAGCAATCTCGGTAAGGGGAAAGAGAGAGCACAAGAGAATTCAATGTAGGATGTACAATTTATTTTGGTTGCATGATCAATTTATTTGAATGAAAGTGTTGATTTTTCTCTAAGGAAGATGACTAGATACAGTTCTTCATCTATTTACTCATGTATTTGCGAAGTAACTTGATGTAGAGAACAAAACTTGGTTATTTTTCACCTTAACTAAGTTTTTTCACTTTCAATATTCTTCTACCCCATTTTTTGCACACCATGACAACTTTCCAAGTGATGAGAGTCAAAGTAAACAATAGCTTTTACTCAAACTCATAGACTATCTTGGTTTTCTTATATTGAAACAATGCCATTCATGAGTTCATGTTTTTAATAAACCACAAGGTTCCAAGACTACAAAATAGATGTTTTAGACACCCTTTAGGCCCCTTAAGGTGTAGGTAAAATATTATTTCCCATCTCCAAGGCTAGACCTACTTTATACCACCTCCTCCTTATACACTAAGCTTTTCTCCTTGTAGCCCTTCCTTAAGGCTTTTTAAAACTTATTTTCTCACTCAGAGGGTTTCAAGACTAACTCAAGATCTTTTAGGGTACCCTTTTCCCTATTTCACTTGCCCAAGAAGTTTTAGGTTCAAACTCAAACTTTAATCATTTTTTCTACTAAATTGTTCTTACAGATTAGATCTCCTCTTGAGACAGTCTTATCTACAACAAACTGGTATAGATTCATGTCATATAGGGGCATTAATAGTCTAAAAAATTCTTTAATAGACTAGACATTTGACACCAACCCTTAAACCATATAGACTCTTGTTGGGTTGATCAATTACAACCTAAGTACTAAAGGCATATAAAGTTAGGGCACACAGACATGGGCCATGTAGGTAGACATGAAAATGTAACAAAAGAGGGTGCACCTGGGAAATAATGAGGTCAAGACTTAGTTGTTGTGCATTGATAAGCTAAAGATAGGTTTGATTGTGAAGCACACAAAGGCATGAAGACTTGGAAGACACATAAGGTTATTTTGGACAAGTGGAAGATCAAATGAGATGAAGTGTTTTAAGCTTGTAATAGGATTCGAACCAGGAGTTAACTATAGGAGATCTATTATTAGAGGAGCTTATATTATTTTGTATTTATCTTGTAGTGGTGCATGGCTATTATTGACATGCAACCTATTTTGAGGATGCATAGGTGGTGAAGGGAAAGTCCCCACGCCAATATATATGTATCGATTTGCATGGATTTAGTATCCATGAATTCTTGTAAGGTTATGATGTTGTTTATGGGAGAGCATGACCTATGATGATACTCTTATGTATGTATTCAGCGTATTTTTTTACAGTGATTAATACAATGGATCTATGTGGTTGGATAATGGTTATTGACATATCTATTTTTGGATCTTCTATGGAAGACCTGATCTTGATTCTTGTTTAGTTCATTCTTGCATATGGTTGTGATCTATATTTTTTTATGCTTTACTTTTGAATGGTTATTATGGATCTGGATTATATATGTGTTTATCATGTTAACACCTTGACAAAGCTACAATGAAAGAGGGACCTGGTATACTTGCATGCTTTGGGTGAGCACTCATGTCTTCCTGAGTGATGTGCAAGGGTGCCTTGGGTTGTTTGGTAAAATAAAATACTACATTTTGGTTCCATTTCCAAGACCTCTTTTCAAGTTATTGCATGATGAAGACATATCGGTTGGCCTTGGCCAGTATTGAGGATTGGGTAGAGAATTCAGAGGAAGATTTTTCTCACAGATTTAACACTGGACCTAAATTTTATACACGCAAGTGGGTTGAGGAGAATTTGTATCATGAGCTATATGAAACATTATTTTCATGTTTTCCTATAGAGATGTACAAGTGGCTGGTAGCATACGCATCATAGAGAAATTGGAGGTATAGAAAAATTGTTTGGACACATGAAGATTACCAAAATCTGCATGATGCTAATTTGCCTTAGACACACATTGTAGATCACTAATGGAGTGGTGTTCTTACATAATTATACACTATGGAGTACATGCTATTTCTACTTATTCCTATCTAGAGGTTGCTGAGTTCCATTTCTTACACGAACCCAGAGGATCTTATTTGTGCACTATCCCTTTAGCAATTAAGATCTTGATTGTAACTCAAGATTTGGAAGCACGACCTATAGCTAGCTAAATCCCATCATGCACAAGGGTAGGAGTAGGTGTGGTAAAGGATGGAAAACATGGTGTGGAAAGATAGAGAGAAGAAAGGTGGCTTAATTTTAATGAGGTGCATAAGAGGGACTTGGCGAAGTAATGTGATGTTACAAAATGAATGGTGTTACGGAAAGAGATGGCTAGTGAAGGATTTGGAGCTCATGTGGAAGACATGGAGTCAGAGCATCTAGTATTCCCCCATTTGGGTAAGCATGATAGATAACCCTCTTTGGCTTAAGATGAGAATGTGTCTAAGGAAGAATGAATAAGAACCATGGGCGCACATTTGATCCCACCTGGTGACCTAACCCTTGCACTTGGTGTTCTAGTTCCTGAGATAGTTATTGAGAATCAGGATAGTGTAGGTGCTTCAGTAATGACTGATAGATTTCATTTTCCATTAAATTCAAGAGTTAATCAGATAGCATATCCATCTATGGCAGTGAAAATGTCATCTGTGTTATTTGGGTGTCCGGTTGGAGGTATATTCTTAGGCGCGTCATCTAGATAGAGTTTGGGTGTGTAGAACATTGGTAACATTGGTAACATTGGGCGCGTCATCTGTGTTATTTGGGTGTGTAGAACATTGGTAACATGTTTGGGAGTAGTAAAACTTTGCATACCATAGGAGTTAAATTTAGCACAAAAGTGGTGACACAATGCAGGACATCCTATGGTCTGGTTCCTGCTAGGAGAGGAGGATCAAGTGGTTCGGGATCTAGTGGGTCTGGTGCTTTTGGAGGTGGAGGGAATACAAGAGGTAATACAACATTTGGATTTGGTGGGCATGGTATGCACCAACCCTAGCCTGTTTATTATGAGATGTCTGTTAGCCTACCAGAATACAGAGGAATTAAAGATGTAGCTAAGTACGTGTATGTGTGTGAGATACTATGGTGCGCTGAGGGGATTACAACTCCAGAGCATAAGGAAATTCAGTTTTCTACTACTCTGCAAGAGAATGCACATAGTTAGTACATGAAGTATGATCCAAACTAGAATTATATAGACTATACCATGTTGTGTGATGATTTCTTAGCTAAGCTCTATATAGCTGAGTTTGAACATAAAAGCATCAGTGTGCTAAAGGACATTATGCATGGCATGGTTGAGAGAATAAGGGAGTATGATGCACACTTTAAAACTTTGATATTAAATTTGTCTTATGATATTCACCCTAGTCAGCATCCTCAATGGTTTGTTGGAGGTTTGATCAAACCTTTTAGAAGGGTAATTTCTCATAAGATATTTATAGATCCATGCGAGGCACTTGAGGAAGCTCTACACTAAGGTAGTTTGAATTGTAGAAACTGCAGTTAGCGCATTTTTGGAAACTTAGATTGCATTTTTGGAAAAATTATTAGCCACTTCAGCCCATGAGATTCTTAGTGGTATTTGGTGTACAAATTTTGAGGTTGAAGGACATACTAAAGATATTTTCCCTCATAAATCGGTGTGCGCCATGTTTTTGGAATGTGAGATCTATCATTTAGATCATGATTCAAGTAGGTGCCCCCTATTGTAGCTCACGATAAGGAAGAATGTGTCTTGTTATTGTAAGATTTGTAAGTCTATCACTCATGATACATAGAATTATAGATTGATTCATCATATTCATGATTCCATCTACATTGGTCTATGTCAGACCATTGTTGCAAATAATTCTAAGGAACAAGGTGATCATCATAATCGTAATCATAGTAAAGGGCGCTATGATGGAGGTGGTAGAGGTAGAGATTACCATGTAGGATTCAAAGACCGAGGTCATGGCAGTGAAAGAGGTGAGTTCCCACAAGGAACATGTTATACATGTGGATCCCTAGATCATTATAGGCACGAATTCCCTCATAACATTATTTACTCCTGGTGCGGAAATAATCACAAGTTTAAGGAATGCCCAGATTTGTATGATCACATGAGATGGGAACACAAGTAGGATAAGGGCATAGGAATGGTTCGAGTATAATGTGTTATGGAGGATCATTGGATGCCAAAGTTAGCACCTGATTTAGAGATAATACCTGTGTTGGTGACTACACGTGTTGACACTACGTGCACATGTGAGACTCCAAAGCAGAAACATGTTATTCCAAAACATGATGTCTTACATGGAAAGTATCAAGATCCTACACATCAGAAGGAATTTTATCAAGAAACTAAGGAGGTTATTAGAAACTTATAGGTTGAGATACAATTCTTAAAGGAGAAGTTGTAGAAGCTGGAGTAGGTTAAAACAATTGAGCTTCCACACACAAGCGTTGATGACTTAAAGGAGGTTTGTAATATGTTGCACTAGGAAAACATAATTCCTTTGTTAGGGGAATGGTTAAGAGATAAGATACCACTTGTTGGGGTTGAGAACGAGAAACATATATTATATGTGAACTTACCTTCTCATAGTATTGATTATGAAAAAGAGATCACTCTTAATGTAGTTGTTGATGGATGGTTGTTGAGTAATATACTGATTAATATAGGTGTAAAAGTGAATGTAATCACTTTGGATGCATGGAATCAGATGCGGAGGAAAAAATTATAGCCATCTTCAAATGTGATGTATATGATGAACAAGATTAAATGCACGCCCATTGGATTCTTGAAGGATTCCACTATTATGATAAAAGGGGCCAAGTTTACCGGGGACTTTGAGGTCTTGGCACTTACAGAAGCAGATAGTTTTCCATTTTTAATTGGATGCCCTTGGTGTTATAAAAATAATGTTGATATGTGCTTTAATAAGTGTTATATCAGTTTTGAGAACAAGGAAGAGCATGTGATTATTCCTTTAGCATACGCTAAAGTTGTACCCTATGTGGAACCATTAAGTGAGGATGATCTTAACAGAATTTATTTGCACACCATTAGAGATCCTGAAAGTGCTTCCACCATTAAAGGAAGGTGTTATTCAATGGGATAATGCACAATCTATAGGTAATACAACAAGCGTTTCTTGTGACAACTAGGCACACAGGACATATGAAATGGTTGGGCATGAGATGAAGAGTGCAATTACTTGCGTAAGCAGGCTACACTTTGTTAGGTACTTTTTAAGTAACTAGGTACCAAGGTACACTGACAAAGGAAATCCTTAAGTATTTCTACGCACTATGGAATCCCAGCAGAAATATCAAGGGGAGAGAAGGATTATGATGGTATATACCTTACATAGGACATCAACACATTGGGGGATTGCACACAGAGATAGTGTGTTAGAGTGGTGAGAAGTGATATTTACCTTCTCTACTATATTTATTTGGAGCAATGCACCTACCAAGACATGTGAATTTCATTGGAATCATTCTACTTTGCACCACATTAAAAAGTGTGAGAGAATTTGGAAAAGGGGGAAACATACCTTACAACCTTCACTATGGGTGCATAATTTCTACTTTACTCTATGTGGCTACACATGCACATGGTATGTTTATGCATAATTAAATCAAGAAATAGGGAATTAGAAAGAACTAACTGCAGGTATGATTCAGAACTTTGATTATTTTTCTACTAAACCATCAGTGAATGAGGAATTATAGATTATGAAGTTCTATACTATGGGAGATAGTGTAAAGGTCGAGGAGCTTATTCAAGAGTTACTAGGTGAGTCAGATATAGAAATGTAATTTGAATAAGAAGAGACAAATGAAGAATAACTTGGGCACACATGGTTAGAAAAAGAAAAAGGAAAGTTTCTTTACATTATTGATGATGAAGTGATTAATATGGATGTTGACCACACTGTAGGTATGTGCAAGAGATTAGACAGTGAATATAAGAACGCATGCATGTATCACGAGCCTATGAAAGAAATTAATGTCAAAATTGGGATAGAAGTAGAACCTAAAGAAGTTGTTATTGGTGATTATTGGTCTAACTCAGAGGTTGCAAAAATAATTGAGCTACTGTGTGACTTCTAGGACTTATTTCCTATAGGCTATCATGAGTTGAAAGGGGTACATCACTCTTTGAGTGAGATGAGGATCAAGTTAAAGGAAGGTGTGTGCTCAGTTAAGAAGAGGCCCTATCGGATGAATCCTAATATGTGCGTCAAAGTAAAGGAATATATTGATAAGATGTTGAAGTTTGGAATCATTGAGCCCATTGAGGAGTCAGATTGGGTTAGCCCTATGGTGATAAGCATAAAGAAATATGGAAGGATAAGGATATTTGTGGATTATAGGGAGTTGAATTTTGCTTGTGTAATAGATCCCTTTCCCACACCATTTATAGAGGAAATTTTGGAAGGCATTCTAGGGTGGGAGATCTATTCCTTCACTGATATAATTTTTGGATATCATTAAGTGCGGATTTATAAGGAACATCAAGAGAAGACAACTTTCACCATTGAGTGGGGAAGTTTTGCATACATAGTTATGCCTTTTGGATTGAAGAATGCGCCTACAATCTTTTCATGCACATTGTTGTGCAAGCATTATAGGACTTCATTCATAAGTTTTTACAAGTTTACTTAGATGATTGGACAATTTATGGGCTAGTAAAAGATCATTGAGACAATTTAAGACTTATGTTTGAGAGATACTGACATTTGAGCATCTCTCTAAACATCAAGAAGTGTGTTTTCACTATACCATTTGGAACTTTGTTGCGATATATCATATGTAAGGAAGGCTTGTTGGTGGATCCTGCTAAGGTTGTTCTCATTTTGGGCTTAGAGGAACCTACTAACCAGAGTGAGGTGTGTGGATTCTTGGGGCACATAGGTTATTATAAGAAGTTTATCAAAGGTTATGATAGGATTTTTGTGCCCTTAGAGGAATTATTTAAGAGTAAGGTAAATTTCCATTGGGGTGAGGCATAACACTGTACATTTGAGACATTGAAGGAAATGCTTACTTCTGTGCCTATTTTTCACTTTCCTTCTTAGAGAAAACCATTCCATGTACATGTAGATGCCTCTGACATGGCCATTGGTGTAGTGTCATCCCATCCTAGAGAATCTATTATTGAACATCATATTTTCTTTGCGAGTAGGAAATTAACACCAGCTAAACAAAATTATATAACTACAGAGCACGAAGTGTTATCTATGATTTACGATCTCTATAAGTTTCAACAATACTTGTTGTAAAATCCTTTTATTTTATATACAAATCACATGGCACTTAAGTATTTGGTGACCAAGCCCTTTTTATAGGGGCACATATGCCATTGGATTATATTGTTCCAAGAATTTGACTTTATAATTGTGGTCAAGCCAGGAAAGAGTAACTCAGGACCAGATCATTTTTCCAGGATTAATTCAAGTGAGGATGCACAGAGCATTAAGGACATAATGCCAAATGCACAATTGTTTAGATTAAACTACACACCCTCTAACTTAGAGGATATTGTTGTATTTTTGTGCCCATGTGTGGCACCTAAAGGAATGAAGGCTTTGGAGAAGAAGCAACTTGCTATACATGCCACACCTTACATGTTAATTAGTGGAGATTTATACAAGTTAGGCCTGGATGAGGTTTTGTGCTGGTGTGTACTTGAGCATGAGCCTACTGCCATTATGGAGGAAGCTCATGGTAGGATTGCAGGTGGACATTATGCAGGAAATGCTACCGTATGCAAGATTTTATTGGCAGGACTTTAGTGGGAAATGATTTACAAGGATTGTATAGAATATTGTAAGGCTTGTGACCATTATCAGTGCCTTAGAAAGCCTGGGCATAGATATGAGATGCCTTTGAGGCCTATTTCTAGTGCCTAAACTTTTGAAAAGTTTGCAATTGACTTTGTGGGTCCTATTTCCCCACCCACACGTAGGACTGGATCACGTTACATTATAACTTATACATATTATCTTACAATGTGTGCAAAAGCAACACCTATAAAGGATCACACAGAAGCTATTGCATTAAGGTTTTCGTGGGAGAACATAATCAGCAAGTATGGTTGTCCACTGAGTCTGAAAAGTGATAGGGGCACTCATTTTCTTAATGAGACCATCAAGATATTATTGGCAGAATTTATGGTGGCACACCATAAGACAACACCCTATCACCTATAGGCCAATGAAACTGTTGAGGATTTCAACAAGATATTGGGACATACATTGACAAATATTTGTGATGTTGGAAGAAAGGATTGGGATGATAAATTATCTACTATACTTTGTGTATACAAGACAACCTACAAGAGGTTGAATAATGCCACACCCTTTCAATTTGTGTTTAGTACAAAGGCTATTTTTCTAATGGAATTAATGTTACCTTCCTTGGGTATTGTGCATGTAGGAGTGTTGGATGATGAGAAACAACTTGAAGATCACATTGATAAACTAATGTAGTCTGATGAGTAACACACCATAACACATTAGAGCCAGAAGATAGAAAATTCCATGTATAAGGTATGGCATGATCGACATATTAAGAATAATAAAATTGAAGTTGGATAGATGGTTCTTCTATATGATTCAATTTTTTTGTGTCATCCTAGAAAGTTCCAAGTGTATTGGTTGGGACCGTATGTTATGACTTATATACTTGATTTAGGTGCTTGTCAACTACATGTGTTGGATGGGACATGGTTTCTCAATTATTTCAATGGGAGTAGGCTGAATCCCTACTATAAATAAGTCTTCTTGCTGTTTATAATAAGGTAGTATTTCTATTAGATTAGATCTCCTTTAATTTCTTCCTTTATATGTGATTCCTTTCAATGTTGTTATGCTTTGTTAATTTAGTTCTGTGTTTTGTTTTAATAAGCATGCTTGCATAATAGAATCTTATTACCATATATTGAATTCATGCGTAGAGGACCGTACATACTTTTAGTATGTGGTGGAGTATATATAGAATAAATGGGCCAAGTTTGAACGTTCTCTAGAAGATGGGTATGAATGGAGAAATATTGTGTAGGTAATTCAAGTAAGGGTGTCGAGTAAGAAAAATTGCTCATGAATAAAGACCGCATGTGGATGAATGGATGCACAATGTAATATGAGGTAGGCTGTAGCAATGGAAACTACTTTGTTTGAGGCACATTGAATAATCACTTTAGTGCATAAAGGCTCACGTAAGGGAATATGTGGCCGAGGATTAGTGGGTGCACAAAAAGGTTACGACTGGGGCATGGAAAAATTAACGTGAAAAAGGAAAGAACTGACATTTAATGTTGAGTATGGTGGCAGGTGGAGATTAATAAATGTGGAGGAATTTGAAAAATTTATAAAAGGTGGGCTTGCATTATCATTCTCACCCTTACATTGTGAAACATTCGAGCAAGTCGAAGAGCGAGTTGGCGAGCAAGTGGCATAGAGAAATTTCAAGAGATCTATGATAGATGTTGAACCATGAATATTTGTGCATGAGATTGGTTGACACTCGATTGGAGAAAGTGTTTGAGTGAAGCAAAGGTGTGTGAGGAAGAAAATTGGAAAGTTAGGGTTCAATTTTGAAGCTAGGGCACACAGGTTTCAGTTACAGAGCTCGAATCTCATGTAAAAACATATTTTTATCATCACTATGGCACCAAAGCTAGAACCCGGAGAAAATACAATGAGAAGGAAGGAAAATGAAGTAGAAGCAGAGGTGGAAGATACCCTCAAAAGTTGGTTTTCAAAGATGTAATACCCAGAAGTTGTATTCATGGGCCATGCTTGGGAGTCATGTGTTAGATGATGCAAAGTAAGTGATAACAACCATCAAAAAATAGATAGCAAGGAAAAATTGAAAGCTTCCAATGGTAAAAATAGCTTTGTGAAAAGAGAATTACATGGCCATTTATGATGATGCAAGAGTAAAACTATTTTTGAATGTGGGAGTCTTTTAGCTCTATCAGTTCCCCTATTTTGGAAATCCTGAAAATATTTACCTATGGCTAATGAGATGAGTCCATGAGGAATTATTTTACTTTTTTTTGGTGGTAAATGAGACTTATCGTGCCCCTAATTGGAAGATTTATTGGTTTAAAAATCTCAGGCACCGAGATCAGCAGTGATCTTACTGATAAGGAAGGAGTAGAAGCAACTAGAAAATTTCTATCTTATGTGAAGGGAGGGTGTGGAAATGGATATCTGTACAAGTTGGAGAAATACCCTGTCATTCAGGTAGCAACGCACCTCCTCACCAAGATGAAACAATCAAGAGCGTTGGTCATAAGTGAACAAGATGATGGTTGTACATGTTGCCAAGAATATGATAGAAGGAGTGATCATTTACAATTTTTCTAACTTCATTGCTGAGACTATCATTGCAGAGGTGTACTAAGGGGATAAGATAATTTTTAGCACTATCCTTTTGTCCGTTGTGTTTTTAGAGATTGGAGTGCCCAATGGCCCAAATGATAATATTTGGAAACAGCTTGAAGAAAAGAAATCCCTCGTAGATAGATTTACAAAGCATACATGTGATGGATCCATGAGTGGACCCTACAAGTAGAGGAAACAACTATGGTATGAGCACCCATGCACTGCATTTGAATATGAGTTGAGGATACCCAAGGATATTCCTTTGGTATTGGAGGAGCATGATTAGTTATGTTGTTTACTAAATTTTTTACATAGGGCACTTTGGACTGAGGGATGGGAAGTGGAGTCCATGGTACAAGCTTCCATATGCCTTCACCACATGTTATTTTCATGTATCTTCACACAAGTTCTTGAATGCATGCAGGTTAACTTTCAATGCAAATAAAGTAGACTATGAATATCATACACTCATAAAGACATCTGTCTACTCAGATAAGTCTGATTATATTGAGAAGTTAATTTTAGATGATATCAATATCAATTCCATGAGCTTGGAAATTGGGAAGGCCGAAGTGGCTAAAGTATACATCTACCTTAAGCCTATGTTGGTAAATGGAAAATACATTGAGGATGAATTCAAGATCCCTGAATTTCCCAAGGTGAAAAAATGACTATGGATGAAATGGAGGGATTACTCGTAGATATCCCTAACAAGACAAATAAAGCACTTAGTGATTAGAGCAAGTTATAGGTAGAGATCAAAAGTGAATATCCTGAGTTACTTCTACCTTTATAAGGGTAGGGTGCCCAAGTTAGTTTTGGTATTTATTCATTCATTCTGTAAAAAAACTTATTTTACTCCTTAGTATGAATTTTTAGAGAGATAAGGCATGATACCCATTTCTTGGGTGATGATGAAGCATGTGTGGGGTAATGTTGGGTTGATCAATTATGGCCTAAGTACTGAAGGCACATAGGTTTGGGTCAAGATAACATAAGGCATGTAGGTATGTGCAGAATGTAGTAGAAGAGGGCAAACCCAAGAAAGTATGAGGTCGAGACTTAGTTGTTTTGCATGGAGGCTAAAGATAGGTTTGAGTGAGGAGCATGTAATGGCATGAAAACTTGGAAGACACGTAAGGCTATTTTGGACAAGTGGAAGATCAAATGACATGTAGTGTTTTGAGATATTAATAGGATCTGAACTAGGAGCTAACTATAGGAGATATATTATTAGAGTAGCTTGCATGATTTTGTATTTATCTTATAGTGGTGCATGGCTATTTTTAGCATGTATCCTATTTTGTGGGTGCATAGGCAGTGAAAGGAAAGTCCCCACCCCTATATATGTATTGATTTTCATGGATTTAGTATCTGTGAATGCTTATAAAGTTATGCTATTGGTTTATGGGTGCGCATGACCTATGATGATACTCTTATGTATGTATTCAACTTTTGTGTTTTGCAATGATTAATACAATGTATCTATGTGGTTGGATAATGGTTATTGATACATATGTATCTATGTGTTCTTGATCTTGTATGGTATATCTGATCTTGATTCTTACTTAGTTCATTATTGCATATGGTTTTTATCTCGATTTGTTTATGCTTTACTTTTGAATGGATATTATTGATATGGATTATATGTGTATTTATCATGCTAAGTCCTTGAGAAATCTACCATAAAAGACGGACCTAGTACCATTTTTTGCTTTAGGTGAGTGCTCAAGTGTTCTTGAGTAATATTCCAGTGTGCCCTGGGATATTTGGTAAAATTAAAGACTACAACTTTCTACATGCCTACTCTAAATTTGAATTTTTGAATATTTGGACAAAATTTAACATTATGAAATGAACGTTAAAGACACTCTAACGACCTCAAGACCTCCTATAGTAAAAATAGAGAATGAGAAAGATATATATATATATATATATATATATAGATATATATATATAGAGAGAGAGAGAGAGAGAGAGCAAGAGAGAAAGTGAAAGAGAAAGAGAGCGAGTGAGTGGTAGAAAGAGAGACCTACAAATTGAAATTCCTTAAGACCCCTGAGACCAAAATGGAATCTTGTGGCACCAAATGGAATGCACACACATGTTAGGGAGGCTTCATTTCGATGCCCAAAAATCTTGGTGCTTCCTGGAAGCATTGGTCGGGCATAGTACCTTAAGAGTCATGAGGGTAAAAAAGACTATTAGTTTTCCAAGTGATTTATTGGTCTCAATGGCACCTTGAAAGGTATTTTATAAACCTATCCATCCATTTTGGGATCTTCTATGATATATTCTCGTGGTTTTACCCAGGTCAATTTGGTCCTCTTGTTGTCCTATAGTTTACAATAGTGCTAAATACTCTAACATGACTCAGTGTAAGGCTGACAATTACAATATTTTGTAAATGGAAGATCATGGCACCAAATGGAAAATACCCACACATTTAGCTGTATTATTAAATTATGGCGGAATATTTTTATTTGTTCCCAATGATGTCGGTGTTTGCTGACATCATCGATCCAGTTTAGTTCCTCAAGAGTCCTAAGATTAAAAAGGTTATAAGTTCGATAGGTGATTTCTTAATCTCTGTGGTACCTTGAAAGGTATCATCTAATTCTAAATCTCCATATTCAGAGTGTTTATGAAATCTTGTCTCATTTTTCTCTGGCACAATTTATTCTTGTTGATGTTATTTTGTTTGCAATAGTGCCGAATATTCAAGTATAAGTCAATGTAAGGTTGTCCAATGCAATATTTTGCAAAAAAAAGCTCATGGCACCAAAAAAATTATGCAAACATGTTGGGGTGGCCTGATAAACACTTAGGGAGGCTTCGTTTTAGTGGCCAATGATCCCGATGCTTCTCGAATATGTTGGCTAGGTATAGTCCCTTAAAATCCCTAAGAGGAAAAAAGGCTAGAAGTTTGTTGGGTAATCTCTCGGTCTCATATGAACCTATGCATCAATGTTCAGACCCTATATGAAAGCATGTCTTGGTTTTCCCTAGTTCAATTTATTCCTCTTGTTGTCTTATTGTTTCAATAGTGATGAATACTCTAGTTTGAGTTAGTGAAAGGCTTTTTGTTGGGATCAAAAAATGACTAAGTATCAAAATAGTAAGGAATGTGTGTGCCTACATAGAAGCAGAGGTAGCGTGTAGGAGGATGTTTGTAGAGGATGAGAAAGTTGGCACGCAAGAAAACACATATAAGAAGATTAAGGACTTATCTATTTTCTATTATTAGACTAAAAATAAACTTGGACTGCTCATCACGCAAAGGTTTTAAGATAAATCACATGCAAATCAAAAATAAATCCCATGCATAAGTTTAACTAATAATAGGATTAAAATAGGACATTATTGGATAATCTATTATTAGCATATGTTTTGTAGAGCATGCATGTAAATATGCATGGCTATTTGGAGCATGCCTATTATTAGGAAGTGGATAGGTGGTAAAGGGAAAGTCTCCACCCCTACGAATATTTGGTTAGGACTGGTTATATGTATCACTATTATCACCCATTGTGTTATTTTTATGTTTCTCTATTATAGTTGCACACATAACTCTTTGTTTTGGATGTTATGTATCAAATTCTTACTATGTAGTTCTTTGTGAAGATTAATGGATAATTGTGTTTGGATTATGATCATGGATGTAGCTGAGGATGGAGATGTGTTTATGCAATTGATCTTAGTCTTAGTTTATCTATGATCATTATTTCCTTATTAAATGTGTTTCCAAAGTGAGTTCATTCAATGGTTTAGTATGTTGAATGGATGCTTGAATGAATACCACTATGGATATGTATGCTCACATCTTGACAAGAAATAAAAAGAAGGAACCTGGTGGCTATGCAATTTGGGTAAGCATTCAGATATCTCTGAATGAGGTGTCAATACACATAAAATTTAAGTGGATAAACAAAGACTACATTTTGGTTCTATTGCCAAGACCTTTTTTCAAACCATTTGCAAGGATGTTGTATACAGATGGTATATCTACTAACTTTGGAAAGCATTAAAAGCTAGGTATAATAAGGATAAGATAAGTTTACGCTACGTTATAACACTGGACCTGATTTCAGTGAACGATGGTGGGTGGAAGACAATATTTATCATGAGATCTATGAGATGTTCTTCATCTTATTTCTAGTAGAATTATATGAGTGGTTGGATTCCTGTACATCAAGGAAGCATTGGGTTCGTATGTCAAATATTTGGACATAGGAAGATTTCCAGACTCTTTTTGATGTGGATGTGGAGTGGACAAGAGCTTCAGATTATTGGTGGGCTGGAGTGTTGCACAATTATACATTAGAGTATGTTATTTCTACTTATTTATGTATAGAGGAAGCTGAATTTAGAGTCTTGCGCAAACCCAAAGGATCTTATTTGTGCACTATATATTTATAAATTAAGATTTTTATCATAGAAATAGATTCAGAGAGCCTCATTTTGGTTAGATAAACCCCCACCCTGCTCAGTGGTAGGAAAAGGTGTGCAGAAGGATGGCAGACCTGGTAGCAGAAAGATAGAGAGAGGAAAGACGAATCGAGTTTAATGAAGTGTGAGAGAGGGACATGACACATGTGCAATACATTGAAGAGTCACTCATGTTGAGTGGAATGATGGATTGTGAAGGTTTTGAAGCTATTATGAAAGATGAAAAGCCACAACACTAGGCCCTCTCAACATTGGGAAAGCACAATAGAGAATCCCCTTTGGATTTGGATGAGGGTGCATTAGCGGAAAGAATGAGGACACTTGGACAATGGCAACATAGCAAGTTCAAGTGTTTAGGAGTACATTTGGAGGATCGTTTCTAGAATAATCATTGGGATAGAGTATTAGCACACAGACTATTGGGAAAACCTATGTGGGTGTTCTGACTATGTAGACTATAGGTATCTAGTTGAGTACTATAACTTGGAAACAAGGGAGTTCATTAACTAGATTATAGACCATAGCAGGGGGTGTGAGAGGTTCAAGAGGATCAGGTTAGCCATCTAGCATAAATACGGGTGGAAGTTTTGGTTCTATATTTGGTGTACATGGTCCACATCCATAGCAGCCACCTCGAAAACTTCTACAGCCTCAACAAACACCTAAATTTTATTATGAGATGTCTCTCCACTTGCTAGAGTATAAAGTTATTGAGGATGTAATAGAGCATGTGCATAAGTGCAAAATACTATGGTACGCTAAGGGAATTATAGCCTTAGATAGGAAAGCAAGTCAATTTTCTACAACACTTCAAGGGTGTGCGCATAGTTGGTATAGGAAGTATGATCCATATAATATTTTTGTGGATTAAAATGCTTTGCATGCTGCATTTATTGAGTTCCACATCTCAAAGTTTGAATAACAGAGAATCAGCATGCTCAAGGACATCAAACAAGGATTATCTAAAAGTGTGAGGGAGTATGACACATATTTTAAGACTCTTTTGTCTAAATTATCTTATGGTATTCATTATGCATAGTAGTTCATTGGAGGATTGTTAAATCTATTTCATATACATTTATCTCATAAGACATATACTGATCCACATGATGCCTTGGAATCAGCCCTGTACATTGAGTCAGTTGGAAGTGTTGATACTGGAGTAAGCTCATTCTTAGAGGTGTAGATTACATCCATGGAAAAGTAGTTGGAGAATCTCTCTGCCAACTTCACACATGAGAAACATAGTGGTATATGGTGCATTGATTGTGAGGTTGAAGTACATACTAATTATAGCTTCCCACGCAAGTCAGTATGCACATTGTTATTGGATTGTGAATTCTTTCACTTGAACCATGATTTCCAATTTTTTTCTCTTTTTTAATGCATTATTTAGAAGAATCTGTTCATGTATTGTAATATTTTCCATGCTCATAACCATGACATAGCTGATTGTAGATTGATTTATCATATTCATGAAGCCATTGAGATAGGAGTGCACCAGACTAGTGTGGTGATCATATCAAAGGAACATGAAGGAAAACATAATGAAGGGCATAATAATGGGGATAATAATAATTGAGGATTCTGAGGAGGATATGGATGTCGAGGTCATGGTGGTGGTAGAGGAAGGTTCAATGGAGGAACTTGTTATTCTTGTGGGTCCCCTATTCATTATCAGAGAGATTGGCCTCAAAATATGATCTTCCCATGGTGTGGGAAGTAGCACAAGTTAGAAGATTTCTGAGACCTATATGAGGACATGGGTAAGAATAATAAGGAGTAAAAAAGGCACATGGATGATCAAGGTCCATTGTGCGAATGTTGATCAATGGATTCCTAATAAGATGTTTGATCCTGATTTATAGACCATATTGGTTACCAATCGTGTCGAGGTCACACGAGCATGTGAGAATCTTAAGGATAATCCTATTATCCAGAAAGAAGATGTGATACATGCTAAGTACCCAGAAGTGGTACACCAGAAGGAGGTTTATACGGAGACTATGGGAGTCATCAGAGACATGCAGGGTGATATAAAATGTCTAAAGGAGCAGGTGCAGGAGAGGGAATGCATGAAGAATGTTGAGCTCTAATAGAAGGATGTGGAAAACTTAAAAGAGTTGTGTAAGATGTTGTGCTAGGAAAATATCATCCCACTACTAAGGGAGTGTCTACATGAAAATGTATTGTGCACCAGAGTTTAGCATGAAAGGAAAATACTTCATGTAAATCTACCACCTCAAAGTCATGAATTTGACAACGATATCACACTTGATGAAGTGATTGATGGCTGACTAGTGAGAAATATTTTGATAGACATAGGTGAAAAAGTAAATGTGCTAACATTGGATTCATGGAATTAGATGGGTAGATAAGGATTACAACCATATTAAAATATGATGTATATGGCTAAGAAAACTAGGGTTATGCCTATTGGGGTACTAAAGGATGCATCCATAACCTTTCATGGATCCAAGTTTACTGGAGACTTTGAGGTATTGGAGCTTTCTAAAGAAGATAACTTTCTAATACTACTTGGGCAACCCTGGTGCTATGAGAACAATGTTGATATGTGATTTAATAAGAGATACACATTATTATATCTCTGCATGAGAAAAAGGTAGAGCCTTATGTTGAGCCCTTAAGTGAATAAGAGCTTAATTGAATTTATAAATAGATGATGCATGATCCAAAACATATGACACCATCAAAGGAAGGTGTACTTTAATGGGAAGAAACATAATTTGTAAGTGACATTACTAGTGTTTCTTGTGATGACTGGGCTCATATAACTTACAAGATGGCAAGACATGAAGTTAAAGGATGAGTAACTAGGATGATTAGGCCACACATGGTGAGGCTGTTAGGTTTAACTTAGGTACAAGGGTATACTGGTGAAGGGAATCCTGATACATTATTTTTCCCCATGGAATTTTAGTGGTAGAATTATGGGGATAAAAGAAACATGCTGTTCTATAATTTTCATGGGACAACAATGTGCTAGTGGGAAACACATAGAGATAACCTTTGGAATTTCAAGAAGTTAGAATCACCTTTTCCACCAGGTTTAATTGAAGCAATGTACCCAAACACATATGATAATATAATGGGAATATTCATGCCTCATTCTATGTCCATAATTCTAAGAGACTATGGGCGTAGGGCTAGGAGGCCTTGCCGTAATCAATTTGGGTAGATGAGTTCTATTCCACACTATGTGGATGCATGTGCACATGGTATGTCAATGCAGATTTGAAAATGGAGACCGTGAATTGGCATGAGATGACTACATGTATGATTCAAAATTTTGATTACTTTTCTACAAAGCCTCTAGTCTACGAAGCATTGCATATCATGAAGCACATTACGTTAGGGGATAGTACAAAGGATAAAGAACTCATATTAGAAATGTTTGGTGAGAATGATTCCAAGGAATGCCTAGATTTGGAGGAGACATATGAGGTACATATGGGTCACACATGGAAGAAAAATAAAAAGGTAAATTGGTAAATATGATTAATGATGAAGAGGTTGAAAACATGGATGTTAGCCACCCTCAAGGTGTACACGAGGTGATGGACACTATGGATGAAAAGGAACGTGTGTACCATACACCAATGAAGACCAAAAAGGTTGAAATTGGCACAGAGGATGTTCCTAAGGCGGCCATTATTAGTGATTACTAGTCAGAGAAATAAGTATCAAAGATTATTGAACTATTGTGTGACTTCTAGGAGTTATTCCTGTGGACCTAACATGAGTTAAATGGGGTAAAACCTTCTTTAGGTGAGATGAATATAAAGCTAAAAAAAGGTTTTCACTCATTTAGGAAGAGGCCATATATATGAATCATAACCTACGCATGAAAGTGAAGGAGGAGATTGATAAAATGCTAAGGTTTAGAATTATTGAGCCTATTCAAGAATCTGAGCGGGTTAGCCCCATGGTTATAAGCATCAAGAAGAATGAGAGGATAAGGATTTTTGTGGACTATATAGAACTCAATGCATCATGTTTAATAAATCATTTTCCAACCCCATTCACAAAGGAAATCCTTAAAGGAGTTACTAGGTGCGAGATATATTCTTTCACATATGGATTTTCTGGTTATCACTAGGTGCACATCATGAAAGAAGATCAAGAGAAGAAAAATTTCACCACTAAATGGAGAAGATTTACATATACACTCATGCCTTTTGGATTGAAAAATACACCAGCAGTGTTCTTGCACATAGTTGTGCATGATTTTTAAGATTTAATTCACAAATTCTTGGAAGTGTATTTGGATGACTGAAAAATATATGGTTTAGTAAAGGATCACTATGACAATCTGAGGCTCATGTTTAAGAGGTGTAGACATTTAAGCATTTATCTTAATATTGAGAAGTGTATATTTACAAAGAAGGATTATTGGTAGACCTAGCCAAGATAGTTGTGATCTTGGGTTTAGAAGAACTTACTAATCAGAGTGAAGTGTATGGATTCTTAGGACATAATGGTTAGTACAAGAAGTTTATCAAGGGATATGAAAATATTTTGGTGCCCCTGGAAGATTTTCTCAAAGTTAAAGGGAATTTTAATTGGGGTGACACGCAACAACATGAGTTTGAAATTTTAAGGGAGAGAATAAGTACTACACAAATTTTGTGCTTTCCTTCATGGGACAAACCATTTAATGTACATATTGATTCCTCTTGTATGGTGATTGGTGTAGTGTTATCTCAGCTAGGAGAAGGAATTGTGAATCATTCCATTCTCTTTACAAGAAAATTTTTGACACCCACAGAGAAGAATTACACTACTACTAAGTATGAAGCTTTTTCTATGATTTACATGCTTCAAAATTTTAGACAGTACTTGTTGGAAACCCCATTTATCTTCTATATAGGTCATATGGAACTGAAGTATCTATTCAATAAGCATGTTTTACATGGACACATCTACAAATGGATACTTATATTTTAGGAGTTTGACTTCACAGTTTTTTTCAAGCCAGGGAAGAGAAATTCAGGACGTGATCATATGTCAAGAATCAATTCTAGTAAGGAAATACAACGCATTGGGGAAACTATGCCTTATGCACATATTTTTATGTTAAACTGCGTGCACTTATATTTGGAGGAAATAGCTATGTTTTTGTGTACTGGGTTGGCACTTGAAGGAATGAAGACATCTGAGAAATAACAACTTGTTATACATGTAACGCCTAATCAGTTGATTGGTGGGGATTCTTACAATATGGTTTGTGATGAAGTATTACACCATTGTGTTCTGGAACATGAGCGTGATGCCATTATGGAGGAGGATCATAGTGGAATAGTAGGAGGACATTATGTTGGTGATGCTACATCACAATAGATTCTTATTGCTAGACTTTGGTGGAAGATGTTGTACAAGGATACCAAGGAATATGTGAATGCATGTGATCATTTTCAACACCTTAGGAATCCTATACATAGAGATGACATATCTTTGCAACTTCTAGAAAATTCAGATCTTTTTAAAAAGTGGGATATAGATTTTTTAGGACCTATTGAACCACCTTCTCGTAGGACTAGTGTGTGCTACATTATCACTTGAACCAACTATCTGAAAAGGTGGGTAGAGGAAACACCTACAAAGGATTGTACATCATCCACAATAGTAAGATTATTATGGGAAAACATTATTAGTAGGTATGGTTGCTCATTAAGATTAACAATTGATAGAGGGATTAATTTCTTGAATGAGACAATCAGAATCCTATTAGTAGAGTTTATGGTGGCACACCATAAGATAAATCCTTATCGCCCTCAAGCTAATGGCACTATAGAGTCTTTTAAAAAAATCTTGAGACATACATCGACAAAAATCTATGATATTGGAAGAAAATATTGGGATGATAAAGTGTCAACTGTCCTATGGGATTATAGGACCACCTATAAAAGGTTGAATAAGGTCACACCTTTCTAATTGGTGTTTGGAAAAAAATATGTACTACCTATTGAATTCATTTTATCATACCTGAATATTGCATGTGTAAGTGGATTAGATGATGAACAAGCTATTGAAGAGTGCATTGAAAAAATAATGCAATTGGATGAGTGGTAGGAAATAATGCATTGGAGCGAGAAGATTGAGAAGGCACGAAAAATGCCTGGTATGATAGGCATATTAAGAGCAATAAATTTGAAGTTGGAAAGATGGTCCTTCTTTATGACTCCAATTTTGTGAGCCACCCAGGATAGTTGAAGGTGCATTGGTTGGTACCATTTGTAGTAACCAAGATACTTGAAATAGGTGCATGTCAATTACAGGCGTTGGATGGCACCGTGTTTGCTAGTTACTTTAATGGGAGTAAGATGAAGCCCTATTATAAATAAAGCTTCTTGGTGTTTGTAATAAGGTAGTATTTCCACTTAGATTAGGTTTCCCTTTCATGTTTTTCTTTCCAATATATTTTATTTGGTTTCCCTTTCATTTGCATGTGGGAAGCTGATTACTATATTTGATTTCATGCGTAAAGGACCACGCATTGTTTTAGTATGGGGTGAGCTAGGTGTATATGCATGACAAATAGACCTTGTGATGCTTGAAGGTAATTTTAAGTAGATGAAGATGTGTGCAAAATGTATAATAATGGTATGCTAGTTGTAGGGGGAGTGTGTGGAAAAGAGGAAAAAGGTGTCAGAAGAAATGAGAAGGATGGTGATAGTAAAGAAATTTATCAAATTAAAGACCACGTGCAAATAAGGATCATGCAATGTAACACGAGGTAGGATACTACATGATGAACTACTTGGTATATGGCATAGAGGTTTATATACTGCGGTGTGGTAAAGAACAAGTGAGTAAGTCTTTAGCTTGAGAAGTAGGCAGCATGCTAGAAGGTTATGAATGCGGAGCGCAGAAAGAAGCAACAGTACAAGAGTGAAAAGTAGAAAAATTAGATTTAAAGATGTTGTACAGTGGAATGTGGTGAGCACTTAATGTGGTAAAAAAATTTAAAATCTATAAAAGGCATTCGGGTAAATTCATTCTTACATTACCTTGTGAAGAAATTTTGCATTTTCAAGAGTGAATTCGTGCACTTTATTGTGAACTTTCTTGAAAACCTAGAAAATTAACTAAACCAAATCAAAGTAAGGACATAAATGAGTATAAGATCTCCTTTAAATGGAATTTTGAGGCTTAGGTTTGGTTTGGAAGTTTGTTTGCAGTCAGAGAAGGGTTTTCAGTGTTTTTTGGTTAGGGTTTATAAACTAGGGAACAAAATTGGGTGAAGAAAATAAGTTGAAAGGAATAATTTGCATGAGTAGTTTAAAGTAGGAAGTTCAGGGAACTTAAGGCACAAAAAATTAGTAGTCCAAAATTTTGGATTTGCGTGTGACATGACACCCATGAAGGAAGAAACTATATCACTGAAAGGAAAGGGAAAAGGAAATGAAAAGGAGAAGCCCACCCCAGTTCAAGAAATACAAGAAGAATAAAACTCAAAAATGCAGTACCCCGATGGAGTTCTTATGGGGAAATATTGGGTATCTCATATGTGCAAGATGACAGTTAGTGATTACAACCATTGGTCAGACTCAAATGTGTGTGAGATAGAATTTGAGATTATCCGAAGGATAGAGGAAAGGATTGCTAATGATAAGATAATCTATAATGAAAAGGGGCATCACATTATGTAGATCGCGGGAGTTATTTAATTATATGAACTCCAATACTTTGGAAAACCTGAGAAGCCATATCAATAGTTAATTTCATGCATGCATGAATACTTCTTCTATTTCTCTAGAAGAAGGATGTGCCTTACCTCACCATTAATTGGAAAAATTACTGTCCTTTGAAGCCCATGGAATTTCTTTAGATTCATAGCCCATATTCTTGTTACACCAATCAAAAATGCTTTCTCCACCTGTAAATTTAACACCATCTTTGAACTTTAATTATTCTCTTATAAGGGCTCTTTTCACATAGATTCCTACACCATCATGTTCTCCTTTCCTATGTACTACATCATTAAAACTCTAGATATTTGTAAACTTCTTGTTATATGCATCCTTCTTAGCCAATAAAACATCTATGCATTCTTGAATTATGATTTGTAATTATCCTACCAAATTTAATGTTGATTGAAAACATTTTTCATCTCAGCCAACTTCACATAAAACAACTAGAAAAACCCTTGCACATATTATGTAGAATGTGTCTGATAATCACTAATGTAGAAATGATACTCTTTTAATATTTTTCGATCTTACTTAGTGCTTTCTAGAGAGTTCATTAATGTTATATGCACAAAAATAAAAACTTGAACCAAGTTATAATACTATGATTGAACCTCCATTTTTGGCTAGAATGAGTAATTCTGTACAAATTCAAATAATGAAACAATAGGAATAAGTGGGAATGTGTCCTCCCTTAACTTTAATTTTTCATCCAACCATCAAGATATATGTGTGTGCCTTGTATACTCAATAAAAAATTCCTCTCATAATTTGAGCATATATTCTGATACATCAAAATGTTTTGTAACAATCTCAAACCTCTTAGATTCTTTTCCATATTTTAATTGATATGCCACATATTTATATTTTTCTAAAACTAACTAATTATTTTCCTATTGCATCAATAATCTCCTCATGGATACAAATTTTCAATTTCAGAAAGACACCATATAAATTACACGTTCCATCCAAACATGATTTGTTATAAAACAATTTCCAATTGATCTTTCACAAAATATGGTAGGAATAAATTCCCTTGTATATTTTGGTGGGACATTTAATCCACACTCCTACAACATGATGTCAGTATGCAAAACACAACCTACTTGACAAAAAAACATCGTAATGCATTGAAAATTCAACATGAATCCAACAAGGTCTATAACCTTGTTGGATTCATAGCAAAGGAGACCATTGAAGAGGCTCACGCAAGGGACAAGATTACTTTTGGAAATGTCTTGTAGCTAGGGGTACCTAATGGGCCTAATGACAACATATGGGATTTTCCCAATTAAAACACATCCCTTGTAAAAATAGTTTCTAACTATACTTGTGATACCATCATGAATTCATATAAGTCAAAGGAGGATAGATGGTACATAAAAATGTGTGAGGAATTTGGAGAAGAATGGCACATTCAAAGTGAGTTTCCTACGTAGTTGGAAGGGAAGGTTGAGTTTTTTGTCTATCAACACTTTTTTCATTTCCATTTGTATTTGAAGGATGGGATAAAGAGTCCTTGGTGGAAAATTTTGTTTTCCTTCACAACACGGTACTTTTAGACTGCAGTAAATAGGTTTTTCAGAGGTAGTAAAACTAAGGTTTGACACTGATAAGATATACTATGAGTATCACACGTTGCGTAAGGCATATGTTTATCCCAAGAAGAGCACATATGAAGAGACATAGATATAAGATGATATTCATATGTCCAAGTCTATTACTTTGGAAATTGCTAATATAATGGCAACAAAAATTTATATCTATCTAAATCCTTGAAGAGTTGATGGGAAGTATGTGGAAGATGACTTGCAGGTCCCAAAATATCCTATATGGAAGAAGACTCTAGGACAAAAAATAATGTGCAAGGATACTTCCTTGTCAGTAAGGAGGAAGAAGGTAGTGAAGATACACCTCCTATTCATAGCACAACTACAAAGAAGAAAACAATGCATAAGGATTCAGAACCAAGTGTGAGCACAAAAAAGCCACCAATGAAGAATAAGTCTCTAGTCAAGAAGAAGTTAAAGGTAGTGTCTAACAAAGACACATAAGAGACTGAGAGAGATGAATAGGAGACTAGCGGATGTGAAGAGGAGGCTGGAAGGAATAAAGAAGAGGAAGTATTGCAAAATGTTCCCTTGGTTGATGATGTTATAGAGCTAGATACAAAAGAGATCAACATGCATCATGAGGAGATCCCAATTATGGAGCCAAAGGTGGAAGGGAGTGATGTACCTATCACTTAGATTTTGGAGGAGAAATAGGAGCCTACCAAAGAGTATAGAGTTGAGAAGGTAATTAAGCACAATATTGAACAAGAGGTAGTGCACATAGTAGAGCACATTTTTTAGCATGAGATAAAGTGCAGGAAGAAGAAGAAAAGAATAATGGTTAGATGAAGGTGGCACAGAGAACACCCTTACGCTTAGTTTTCCAAAAGGGACCCGTGGGAAGAAAAGAAAGCCAAGAAATACACCCCAAGGCCCTATGATGCAATATTATGATTATCTTATTAAGGTTTTATGTGTAAGATATCAAAGCATAATGGCCATAGAAGATCTCTTTTATTGGTCATTATTTAAGAAAGAAGAAGCATTTCTACCTATGAGGAAGATTTTCTCTTGGGAATTTAAATCATACATGGAAGATCCATAGTTTGAGGTTAGTGCACAATCAACAACTGAGACCCAAATTAAGTCTACACTAGGGGAGGCTTATCTGATAGTTGATGCACATATGCTAACGGATGAAAAAGTGTGTAATGCAATTAACAAACTATCGGTGGATGTAGGGGTGAGAAATTTTTATAAAGACAACCACATAAGGAATATGTGCAAGGAGATATAAGAGAAGGATAAGGAAACAAGAGAGAGGAATAAAGAGATCAAGGAGAAAGATAAGATCATCACACAACTAAAGTAGGAATTATGGGAAGAGAAGGGGCAGACACACACAACGTAGAAGAAATTAGAATGCATTGCAGATGTTATTAAAATCACATGCCTGGATCTTCTTGATTAAGTCCATCCTATATATGAGACCACACTACATTTTCTAGGGGAATTGGAGCACATGATTATGCGTGAGAAGTATGTTCTTTTCATAGATTCTATAGAAGAAGTAATGACATGACAAATGAAGAGTGACATGGAATAGATCAAAGAAAACCTCACATAGTTTGATGCATTGGTAGTGGAGGCTAAAGATGTTGTGTAAGTGAAAGAGTTTGTATATGATAACTACCAGGAATTTGATCATGTTGTGGGTTTTCTTGTTGTTAGAGATGAAGCAGAATTGAAGGAGTTTCAGGCCAATAACACTAATAATAGGGTGGAACGGGGAAAGGTATTGGAAGAGGTGGAATAGAAGAGGGAAATATTTTTTTTTTAAGATCTCACTCAAGGAGAGAATAAAATAACTCTTCCCACAGATCACACACAAGAAGGATGCAATAGATGGTGAGGCCAAATAGTTGGAAGTTTTGATTGAAAAACTGAAGGGGAAGATTTATGAATTGACTCCAAAAAAGGTCCTAGGAATTGTTGATAATATGCCACTACGAGCTAGTAAGAAACTAGAGGGGTGGAAGGAGATAGAGAAAATATTGATCAAGGAATTTCCTATACTCATTCCCCCTAAGGAAAAATGATTCTTTGATTCTTGGTGCAAGTTGTATTATTTATTTTTTCATTCTTTGATCTAAAGAGGATGTTATACTATTCTTTTACACGACACTCTCCAGTGTTGTCCAAGATAGACAAAATACCTAGTGTGGGGTAATGTTGGGATGAGAAATGGAATAAGTATCATAATAGGTAGAACACATGTGAGTGCACAAAAGAAGAGGTAGTGCATGGGAGGATGTGTAAAAAGGTTGAGAAAGGTGGCACGTGGGATGGTGCGTACAAGCAGATTAAGGACTTAGCCATTTTTTGGGAATAGGCTAAAAATAGAATTAGAGTGCTCATCACGAAAAGGTTACATTGGAAAGCAAGTATTGGCTATTTTTTGAGAAAACACATGTGAACCAAAGATTATAGCACATGCATAATTTTAGCTAATAATAGGATTAAAGAAAGATATTATTGTATAACCTATTATTAACATATGTTTTGTAGAGCATGCATGTAAGTTTGCATGGTTATTTTGAGCATGCCTATTATTAGGAAGTGCATAGGAAGTGAAGGGTGATTCCCCACCCCTATAAATTCTTGGTTAGGACTGGTTAAAAATATCATTATCATCACCATTGTGTTAGTGTTATGTTTTTCTATTATAGTTACTCACATGACTCAGGGTGTTGGATGTTATTTATCAAATTATTATTATGTAGTTGTTTCTAAAGATTAGTGGATAATTGTGGTTGGATTATGATCATGGATGTAATTAATGATGGAGATGTGTTTATGCAATTGATCTTATTCATGGTTTATCTATAATCAATATTTCCTTATTACATGTGTTTCTAAAGTGAGTTCATGTAACAGTTTAGTATGTTGAATGGATTATTGAATGAATACCACTACATATATGTATGCTAAAATTTTGAAAAGTAACTACAAAGAAGGGACCTGGTAGTTGTGCATGCTTCAGGTGATCATTCAGATATCTCTGAATGAGGTTCCAGTGCACATAAAATTCAAGTGGATAAACAAAGACTACATTGTCAATTGCAATATTTTGCAAATAGAAGCTCGTGGGACCAAATAGACTATGCCCACACATTTAAGTGATATGATAAATACTGGGGGAGGATTCATTTTGGTACCCAATGATATCAGTGTTTAATGACAATGTTGAATGGGTGTAGTCCCTTTAGATCGCTGAGAGAAAAAAAGGCTATAAGTTTTATAGGTGATTTCTCAGTCTGCATGAAACCATGAAAGGTCTCATATGAACTTATACCTATACATTCGTTCCCTCTATAAAATATTGTCTCGGTCTCTGTGGCAGATTGAAAGGTTTTTTCTAATCCTACACATCCACATTGGGACTATCTATGGATGTTTGTCTCAGTTTTCCCCATCCAAATTCGGTCTTCTCACTATCCTATTATTTGTAATGGTGTCGAATACTCCAGTCTGAGTCAATATATGGTTGTCCAATGCAATATTTTACAAACAGAAGCTCGTGAAACCAATTGGGCTATTCCCATGCTTTGGGATGGCCTTAAAATGTTGGGGAAGCCTTTATTTTGGTGCCCAATGATGTCGATGGTTCCCTGTTACATTTTTTGGGTGTAGTCCCTTAAGATCCCTTAGAGAGAAAATGACTATAATTTCGCCAAGTTATTTATCAATCTCTGTGGCACCTTGAAAGTTCTCATATAATATTAAACCTTTGCATTGGGACCCTCTATAAAATAATGGTTCATCTTTCACCATCTCAATTCAGTCGTCTCATTGTCTTATTGTTTACAAAAATTTCGAATATTCTAGTTTGAGTCAATATAAGGATGTCCAATGCGATATTTTACAAACAAAATCTCATGGCATTGATTGAAATACACACACATTGGGGTGGTTTGGTAAATTCTTAGGGAGGCTTCGTTTTGGTGCCCAACGATGTTGGTGCTTTTGGGATACATCGGTTGGGTGTAGTCCCTTAATATCCCTAAGAGAAAAAAAGGCTATAAGTTTGACGGGTGATTTCTTGTTCTCCATGGCACCTTGAAAGGTATTTTCTAATCTTACACCTCTGTATTGGGACCCTCTATGAATTCATGTATTGGTTTTCCCAATCCTAATTTGACCTTCTCATTTTCTTCTATTTTGTAATGGTCTCGAATACTCTAGTCTGAGTCAGTGTAAGGTTGTCCAATGCAATAATTTGTAAACAAAATATCATGGCACCGCCCACGCATTGGGGTGGCCTGGTAAACACTAGGTGAGGATTTTTTTTGTGCCCAATGATATTGGTGGTTCCTGGCTACATCTGCCAAGCATGGTCCCTTAAGAGCCCTTAGAGAAAAAAAGGCTATAAGTTTGACATGTTATTTCTTGGTCTCTATGGCACCTTAAAAGGTCATGTCTAATCCTACACCTCCATATTCAACCATCTATTAATACCTATATTAGTTTTCCCCATCCCAATTCATTCTTCTCATTATCTTATTCTTTACAACGGTTTTGAATACTTTAGTTTAAGTCAGTGTAAGGTTGTCTAACGTAATATTTTGTAAATGGAAGCTCATGGCACCGAAGGGACTACGCCCATGCATCGGGGTGGCCTGGTAATCACTAGGAAAGGCCTCATTTTAGTGCCTAATGATTCCAATGATTCTCAGCTATGTCGACCGGGCGTAGTCCCTTAAGAGCCATGAGAGAAAAAAAGGCTATATGTTTGACCCAGTGATTTCTAGGTCTCTGTGGCACCTTGAAATGTCTCATCTAATCCTACACCTCCATGTTAGGACCCTCTACGAATGATTGCATCAGTTTTCCTAATCCTAATTTGGTTTTCTCAATGTCCTATTTTTTGCCACGGTCCCAAATATTCAAGTCTGAGTCAATGTAAGGTTGTTCAATATAATATTTTGCAAACAAAATCTAGTGGAACTGAACGGGTTGTGCCCATGCATCAGAGTGACATAGTAAATGTTGGGAAAGCATTCGTTTCGGTTCCCAATGATCCTAGTGCTTACCCGATAAAAAGAATCATGTGTAAGTAGGGTTAGTAGAGGCAGGATATAAGTGTGAAAGAAGAATTGAGTTTGTCCAAAATAATTCAATGCAAAACATACTAAAATGTTAAATTACATGGTAATACACTATTAAAAGGGAATTTTCGGTGTTGATAAAACTATAATAGTCTAAGAAATTATTTTGAGAATATAGAAAAAGTACTAGGAAACATGTTGAGAAGATATTGTTCATACAATATAGGTGGTGAAATGAGAATTTCTTCTTGTTTTTCATTTCCAATATTTAATTTCCCTTAGCTTCTCTTACATTTTAGAATAATGAATTCTCTACTAATAATATCAACCATGTGAAGGTGGAATATTTTTTGGCACCACTAACCTACATAAGCATGTTAGTAAACAATTAAATTGAATTTTAAAACCTACAAAATTTAAACAAAATCATTAAAGTAAATATTCAAATTAAATTCATGTAGATGTATATCTAATCTTAAGTGAACATACCTTTCGAAATTACTCTTGATAGTAGTGAGAATTGCTTCATGATCTGATTCACAAACCTTCCACAAATTCTTGTTTGATGGTCTACCTCAATATTTGATCAAATGAATATTTATTACAAGAACTAAATGTCAATAGTGAAGTATCTTTCTATGTATTTCACAATATTCAAACAACTAAGTATTTGGTATTTTTAGGATATCATTGAAGCCAACTTCTAGTGAATACCAATGACCTAGTGGGATAGTCAAGGTTTTCACCATCAATGACTGTGGAATTCAACCTTTTTTCCCTTCTACACAATGAAATAAAAATTAGTTTCTTCCCTCTTCATTAAATTCTCTCATAATAACTACAAAAACATGGTCTGCATCACAAAGTAAAACTCAATTTAAACTTAAAATACATTAAGAGATTATCATTTAATAATTTATAAATTTATAACATGACATATATGTACCTTTATGCACTAAATCAGATACTTGGTCACAGTCGAGTGATGTTGTCATATGATCTGAAGACACTATAAGTTATAATGTTCATGTAACTTTATATGTGTCAAGTGGAATTAGAGGTCTACAATTCCATTCATCCACCCACTATTGTGACTCACATTCATTCCACACAAAATCAATGCATGATATAAAAATGCATGCCATACACATAGTATGAATAATGCAATAACTCTCATTTGAACTGTGGAATGAGTGCATATCACTTGATCTTGTAACTTTCATACAATTTTCATAGCTTTCCAAATGTTGTTTCCTCTATCAACTAGAAATATCTATGAACTATTGAAATTTCTTGAGATTCATAGCCCGTGTTTTCTTTTACACCAATCAACAATACTTTATGCACCTATAAATTTAACACCATCTTTGAAATTTAATTATTCTCTTGCAAGGGCTCTTTTCACACATGCTCCTACACCATCATTTTCTCCTTTCCTATTTCACGCCTCAGTAAAAATGTATATATGTTGTAAAAATTTTGTTATATGCATATTTCTTAGCCAATAAAACATTTGTGCATTCTTGAATTATAATTTGTAATTATCCTACCAAATTTAATGTTGATTGAAAACATTTTTCATCTCAACCAACTGCGCATAAAACAACTAGAAAAACCCTTTCATATATTATATAGAATGTGTCTGATAATCACTGATGTAGAAATGATACTCTTTTAATATTTTTTGATCTTACTTAGTGCTTTCTAGAGAGTTAATTAATGTTATATGCACAAAAATAACAACTTGCACTGAGTTATAATACTGTGACTGAACCTCCATTTTTGGCTGGAATGAATAATTCTCTGCAAATTCAAATAATGAAAAAATAGGACTAAGTGGGAATGTGTCCTCCCTTAACTTTAATTTTTCATCCAACCATCAAGATATATGTGTGTGCCTTGTATACTCATTAAAAAATTCCTCTCATAATTTGACCATATATTCTAATACATTTAATTATTCTGTAACAATCTCACACCTCTTAGATTATTTTCTATCTTTTAATTGATATGCCACTAGATATGAATTTTCAATTTTAGAAAGACACCATATACATTGCACGTTCCATCCAAACATGCTTTGTTATAAAACAATTTCCAATTGATCTTTCAAAAAATATGGTAGGAATAAATTCCCTTGTATATTTTGGTGGGATATTTAATCCACACTCCTACAACATGATGTCAGTATGCAAAACACAACCTACTTGACAAAAAACATCATAATGCATCGAAAATTCAACATGATTCCTACAACAAGTGGTACGTGAGTGATTGATTTTTAGATAAAAGAGTTTGATCATTTCGAAACATATTTGGCTAACGTTAATTTATGGATTTTCATTCTTAAACTTAGAGAATAATTGTGTTTGAGTCATATCTAAGAAATGTTTTTCATGTGCTTCACAATTATGAGAGCCTATTATTATTTTTAATGTATCTCTTCTATTTGGTGACACCCTTGTGTTCTCATTCCAAATCTTTATAAGTAATTATTTCAGAATATCATATGTATCCTTGTCTTTAGGTAGGAGTCTACTAGAGAATTCCCAATAGTTGGTGTTATTGGTTGACTCAAGACTTTTGCATCTTCCTATTGCTTTCATTAGTTTATTTTTTCTGTTTACCTTCAAAGTTCTACTTGTTTTTCTAATCTAGTGTTTATTCACTATTTTATCACTTACTATACAATTATTAAGTGCATGCCATATAGCATTACTATCTTTGGTTCATTTGTTGACACCTACAGTACATTATACTTTATGTATATTTTCAATAATTTCTACATTTCAATCAACAAAATTAGATGTTCTTAGCCATAAGGTCTTCATTGTAGGTCTCATCTTAATTAATTTCATCAACGTAACAAATAATTTGTTTATTAATGGAAAATAGTTTTGAAGGGAATACTCTAATACAAAAAAGGCTCAAAATCCAGATAAACGGGACTAAGTAGCAAAAAAGGATCAAGTTCCAAATATTACAATAAGCCAAGTAGTAGTCAAAAAAGGAACTACCAAGTGAAAAAATAATAAGTATAGAACTACTAAAAATAAGCAGTTAAACAACAACCTAACAACATTCAAAATGCAACAAGACTACTCTAGAGAAGTTTATTTCCTAGAATCCCTATCAATTCTTGATTTAATATTCTGTAGTGAGGTAAATAACGCTAAAGTAGTGACATGTGTAGGGTCCTTGGCATTCATTTGGGAAATCATCTGGTCCCTTTCAGCATCAGTGCCCCAAATGGTTTCTGAGATACCACTGATCATGGTAATGCTTCTAACCTATTATTCCAGAAAATCATAGATAGCCCTTAAAATTGAGATGTTATGATCATGTCGTTCCTTAGAATTCCCTAGTCTATTTCCCAGGGAATTCAATTTCTTATAAATTTCATTTACTTGTTCTTCACCAATTCCAACATCCTCATTCAATTTTATTATACCCTTTTGCTTGATTAGTTGATGCATGTCATTTTTGATATTCTCCAACTCTTTTTTCATGCTTTCCATCATGTGAAGAATATTCTCCTTATCATGTTGAGTAGTTTTTCCTTGTTCAGTAGTGCTGATGTATAATACATTTTGGGAAAATTTTATCGTCCTTACTGCTCCCGAGAACTCTACCGAAGGGAGAGGGGTGGAGTTTGGAGAATGAATGATTTTTAGTTCTAATTTTCCTTTGGTCAGAGATAGTGATTGGGGTGATATTAGAAATAGGGTTAATGGGGGTGGGTGGGATGATGGGAGCAACATGTATGGAAGGGTGATGGGCAAGGAAATGTCTATGAAGGAGGAATATTTTTCACTGATGGAGGGGAATGGCCTGGGTGTGGTTTTGGAATTCAAGTATGGAATGCTCCATTGAGTTTAGGAGATAGTGTGGGAAGCAAACAAGAAGGTTTATCCTAAAATGGTTTAGAAAAACCAAATGTTTTGTGGGTACTGTGATGCATCTACCTTCAAGGGAAATAAATTGAACCATCATCTTAACAATTTCATCAAATGGCTCAGGGATGGAATTTACCTTTATACCCGCCGTTATGAATTGAAGCCCATTCCCTATTTCAACAAAAAATTTAGATTCTATATTTTTATCCACTCTCTTACTAAAAAATTTCATTCCATCCAAAGTGAGGCCCATGACCTCTACAATAATATCCTTTGTCATCAGTACACTTTCCCCACCATATTTTACCTTTTGTTCTTTCCAATCTGTGGAAAAATGTAAGGAAATTTTCTCATTGTACCCTTAGATCTTCTTGATGAAATTTACGATGTCCCCAGCTGTAGATAATTCCACATATCTATGCATTCTTTCCATGCAAGATCATAGTTAGGTTTGATTTGGTAAGGGGCTCCCCCCATTATTCTACCTCTACATGTTGCTTGCTTGAAACTAGTGAAATTTTTGTTTGTAACTTCCCTAATCCGCTTTTTAACCATCCATCTATAGACCTGTCAGGCATGTGAAATTTTATGATTATAAATACATGTACTCCTCTCACATGTTTTAACTTGCATTTCCAATAAAGTGAATGAAATTTCATAAGATATTCTACATGGGATGTAATCTATCACATTTATCTTTGATGATAGAGTTATGTACTTTAATGGGGGTATTTTCCTCATAATACCAAGTGGTGAAGTTGCTACTAATTCCATAATTTTCCAAAGTGTCTGCCACACTATTACCCTCTTTATAAGTGTGGCCAATTTTAAAGTTATTGAAGGTATGAAAAATATTTATAGACTCCTGTATAAAATCCTTAATTGTCCAACTAGGAGGATAAATATGATTTAAATGATTTATTACATTTAAAGAGTCTCCTTCTACAAAAATGTTTAGAATATTACATTCTTTAGCAATTCTTAGGCCTCATAAATCTCATAAGGATTCAACATAATGGTTGGTCTAGTGTCCCATCCTTCCTACATAAGCAACAATTAAATAGACTTTGTGATCCTGTATGATTCCTCCACCAACAACTACACCTAGATTTCCATTAGAGGCTCCATCAAAATTGAGCTTATACCAAGAATTAGGAGGAGGGATCCAGTGTATTGAAGACTTGTAAAATGTTTGGAGTTCTTTGTCTCCAAAAATTTTCAATATCAATCTTCCAATTTGAAATGAAAACCTCTTCATTTTTAGGATACTACTTGTTCTTGGGTGGTTTAAAGCTTTCAATATTATCTTTGAATGCATTACCATTTTATTGAAGCTTGTTTTACAAGTCTACCTATTGTTTCTGAATATTATATCATTCTTGACTTGTCCAAATTCTCTAGATGATATGAGGAAAGGTCAGTTTCCATAGTCTCTTAATGATGCAATTTTTGTAAGGGGGGTCCCATTGTTCCCAGGTTTGTGAAAATTCCTTTGGCAAGGTCTAATAAATATTGAATCTTTAAAAAGTAAAACTTCAGATCTTCGAAGAAAACTCACAGTGAAGCAAAAGGTGTTTAATGTCCTCAACCTCCTTTTTGCATATGCAACACATATTTGTCATGATAAACCCTCTTTTGATTAAATTATCATTCGTGAGGATTCTACCTCTGAGGAAAAGCCAAAAAAAGAAATTAACTTTGGGAGTCATTTCAGGAAACCAAATTCTACTCCACTTAAAATCATAATGAATATTTTCAAAAAAGGAATTGTATCCTGATTTGACATTATATTCACCATCAAACGATTTACTCCAAAAAAGCTCATCATTGACATCAATTTGATTCAGTGGTATAATATATAACTTCTCTTGGAGAGAGGAAACCATGGGATTCAGATCATTCACATCCACACTAAGTTGCTTCCATTTTCTTATATTTCCATCCATTTCGATGTAATCTTTGACTTTAGTCCCATACTTTTGAACTAAGATATCCTTGATAGAGCCAAAGCTATCATTCAAATGGAAGTTATTCCAGTTATCACTCCAAAACTATATATCACTTCCATTTCCCACTTTCCATTTGCATCCTTGCTTGATAAAATTCATCGTTTCAATCAAGTTATTCTAAAAAATAGATCCATGAGGTAGTTGGTCATCATAAAGGAATGAGTTCACATTTTGTTGAGGTAGGTATTTGACTTTGATTAATTCAATCCAAGGTTGTTCCTATGTTAGCATTCTCCATTCCATTTTAGCAATTAAAGCCCTGCTCATTTTTTTATGTCCTTAATGTCCTTTATGTCCTTATGTCCTTGATCCCATGTGACCAAGTGATACTTGAATTTTTCTTCTGTTCACTGCCATAGAATTTTTTTTGGATACTTTCTATTTTTTCCATAATTGTTTCAGGAATGTTGTATAGAGACATAATGTAGAAAGGTAAATTCTGCAATCTACTTTTGATAACGAGACATTTTCCAGCACTAGAGAGAATAGTCTCGTTCCATCCAGCCATTTTCCTCTAAAACCTATCAAGTAAACCATTCCAAACTATTATGGGAACTTTATTAGTTCCAAGAGGTAGTCCTAGATAAGTTGTCGGTAGTGAACTGATTTCATAACCCAAAATATGAGTGATTCTTTTTTGCTGTTCCAGAGGAGTATTTAAAAAGTAGATGGAACTCTTATCAAAATTAACCTCTTGACCTAAGGTAGCCTCATATAATTTTATAATAGAATTAATAGCCTTATCTTCAAGGATAGAGGCCATCAAAAGTAAAATTGTATCATCAAAAAATTATTAATGTGAGGTAGTTTGGTTTGTAGAAGTAGGTATAACTCCTTTTAAAATGCCTTCATTAATAGATTTGGTAATGGATCTACTATGGCTATCACCCATGAGAATGAAGAGAAGAGGGGATATATGATCTCCCTGTCTTAAGCCCCTGTTATCGGAAAAAAAATCCCACAGGCTCACCATTGACCACTATTGAAAAATCTAACCATAGAAATGCAAGCCTGAATGATCTTTCGGAATTTATTTTGAAATCCAATAATTGACATCTTTGTGTATCATTTAATTTCTCAAAGTAATTATCCCAAATTCCCATAGATTTTCTTCTCACATTTATTTCAAACATTTTGTTAGGTATTGGTTTTATAATATTTTCATCAATTTTAATTAAGTGAATGGGTTTTATATGAAAAATGAAGAATGTGTTCTTAGAGGTAAAGTTTCATTACTAAGGTTACTTTCTTCATTCAGTGTTTCCATACAGATTTCAGAATTAACATTTGGAATCTCAGGTAAAGGTTCAACATTTGGATTCATACCAAATTCTTTATCCATAAAACCATTATCATTCAATTCATTATCAATACTCTTTGCAAAATAATTATTCTTTTCATTTTCATTATGTATTTCATCCTCATTTTCTAAAACATCAGGTATATTTGAGATAGTAGACGTACCTTTCCCTCTATCAAGTTTTTACATCTACTTCACTTTATTTATTCTAATATCTTCTAATTGATTTGGTGTTTTGTTTTTTACCTTCTTCATGTCCTTACATCATTTTTTATCCCCCATGATTAGTAAAATATAGATACTGGGGTAGGTGATAACCTCAACTACTAAAAATTAATGCACGAATGTACATGAATGTGCAAAGCAGATAGAGTAGGGAAAAGAATCATCTGAAAGAGGAAGAAAAGGACATTGAAGGGAAGAGAATATATTCAAAAAGGAACATGTACTTGTTATAACACATACATGTTTCATTTTTCTATTTTCCAAGGAAAATATCTTAGCTTGGATCTGGTTTGGATCCCCAAGCCTGAGGAATAGACCTACTTAAACACAATAAACAATGTGTTTCTAAAGAAAATGTTAAAATGTGTCTTCCTTCATAATAAATCCCACAAAGATGATAAATTCTTTTTATTAAAAAATATGACTACAAGGTCAAATAAACTTTCTTCTTTCTAAATATATGATTTTTCAATTTTTCTAACAAATTTAAGGTTTCCATAATTATTATTTTCTAACTATGTCTTTTTATATCTCTTTTATTAAATTTATACATGTCTATCTTTTATCGTATAACTTTTTTTTCACTTATCTAAATTGAATAAAAATTATATAGTTCCAAACGAGGACTAATTCTATACATATCAAAAAACATAAAATTTTTGACATTTTTATAGGGATTTAGAGAGGGAACGGTTAGCTATCCCTTATTTTTTAAAATTAAAAATCTATATACTTGAAAAATCATAAAAAAAAATCTCCCTAAAAAAATCTATCGTAAACTAGATGCTCCTATCTATCTTTCTACTAAAGGGTTTTCAAAAATACTAAATCATGCTCAAAAAATAGGAGGGGGCATGACCAATTTTCTACTATGTTTTTTAACAAAAAAAGAGAACCTATTGGAATTTTATATATTTAACCCACTTACACTCAACCATTTAAAAAAATTAGTATTTTGGAAACTAGACTCAAAATGCTACAATTCATGTTCTTATAACATCTTCGAATTTTGAGTGTAACTATCTCAAATAACTTATACAAGTTGAATATTTTTATTTTTCAAAAAACAAATTCCACTTAAGACCCCCCCTTTCCCCCCATTTCCATGCACTTACCTAGATATTTGGTGGGACCAAAAATGTCATCCACACCCACATAATGATTAATTTATAGGCTTGATTTGTAAGAGGAAATCACACCATTGAAGTATGGATAAACCTCATCCAAATACATGTACAACTACATGTTAATAAAACAAAAATGAAGCTCACATGGTCAAGTAAGTTCTATGAGACCACGTCTCATACATGAATTTTTCAAACAGTTCACGCACCTCTTGCTCTTCCACTTGCATATATATCTACAACCGCACTTGCAACTACAACCACTGGAAAAAAAGAAAACTCCTTTCTATTATGCTCTGATGAGATTCTATACCCTATTCCAAAGCTCACATTTTATCACAAGATGGGGGAACACTATAGGGGGAAAAGAAAACCATATTTAAATCTCCTTTCCATTATGTTGTGATGAAATCTATACCTTGTTCCAAAACTACCATTTTATCACAGGGTGGACGAGTGTTAGAAAAGGGTTGTGGGGTTTCGATTTTTTCCTGCCAAAACATTTCCTTGAAATTTTCCATGGCCATTTCATAGCCAAAAGGGGGAAATAAACCCTAAAACAACTCATTTTCTCTAATTCAACCCTTGTGAATTTTCTCCCTTTTGAAATTATTTCTTTCTTCATAATTTATATTTGAATTATAATTAATTAATTAATTAATTTACATAAATGTGTGTCTATATATATATATATATATATATATATATATATATATATATACATACATATATATAAACAATTATTTCACCCTCGTCGAGCAAGCGTAAAGGGAAGGGCACTACATATATGTATTATTTCATGACTACCACATGATATCATTTTTTATATGCAAATACATTCTCCAGATGTAGAGTACATCATTTTCTACATTAAGTACATTTACTATATAATATTTCAAACCCAGACCCCACTTCATGAATTGTTTACTTGAAACTTAATTTTAAAAAAAAAAATCCTCACCATAATATTAAAAAACATAATAAATGGAATTTTTGAATTTTTATTTTCCCAATGACATCACTAAATAAAAAATTCAATCCATGTCAATGCATGAGATTCAATAGGTTATATGTCCATATATCATTAAACAATTATATATATAAATAATATTGTTTGCTTTTCATAATCAATTGTTAATATGTGGAGTTAAAGTTCTATAGAACAATATTTAGATTCTACTATTATAGGTAGATGTAGACACTAAAATTTGGTAACTTGTCCTTTTAAAATCTCAAGTTTGACATGCTCTGTTGCTAAAAAAATGCTTGCATTTAGAATCCACTCAATATATCCCTTTATTTATTAGGTGACTTGCTTATATTTACATTGTTTTTTATCTCTAGTTCAAAGAATGTTATCAAATCAAAGCAATTAAAAATATATTTAATTCATGCCACAAATTTTTGTTTCACTTCACATCTCTCTTGTCTAGGACTGTACAAAAGGTGAGGATGTCCAATCTGGTATTGACTGACCTATATAGTTTTCCCCCTTTGCATAAATTATTTTTGATGTGAATATATTAATTGGGTCATTTCATCTTCATAGAGTCAAGATTATTAGATTATTTCACTTACAAAAGGATATATAAACAAGTCAATATCACTTTATAGTTCCCTTGGCACTCTTACAATCTCATAATATAAATATTATTCCAAAAACACTCAAGGGTTTCCTAAATTTTCCCAAATCAATTACACATCAATTAGAGCAGTTATATTTACAAGTTTGAAGCAATCAACCAAGACATAAAAACTTTCTCCATTTCCAATCATGCAACATTCATAGAGTCATGTCTTAGTAAGAGAAAAGTCACTCCTATAGACACTAAATCACGTACTTTGGGTATTATTTATTCTCGATCTTATACTACTACTCATATGGTTTTTGAGTAAATAAAGCACTAATTAACCCCCATCTTTTGGCCATTTTAATTTACTTTCTGTCGTCATTCCCGACCTCCACCACATACATGCCTAGTCAGTTTTTTTTAATCATTTTCTATCATTTTAGCCTTGACTGGGGTGCCGAGGCTAGTACTGGGGAGCCGACAGGATCCCTGGTCCTAGTTGTAGTGCCCTGATCCTTTGCACATTTTTTTACCACTTTTTGGGCACTTTCTATCTGTTAGAGCTTCTTATGTTTTCGGTGGTAAACCTTTTAGGGGTTAATTACAAAATTAGAACAAGAGAACCATATATATACAAAGTTATTAAACCATAATGAGGGACCAAGCACTAGGCACTACTATCATCATCTAAGGATGAATCCATCTGGAGCTCATTTGCATTCATCTAGCTTATCACCGGGGACAAGGTTGGTTCATCTGCATCACACAAGCATGGGAGGGGAGTTTACTCTATTCCATCCACGATTCTATTACATTTTTCTAGACACTTATTGCTCGCTACTTCACAAAGTTTTACTGACACAAGAGAAACCTAAGGCATGATCAAACACACACACATAGAACTACATCGAGTCTAAGTTGTAGTACAGTGCTCACTTAGTAAGTCTACCATTTTGGCTATTGAGGATAGTCTGACCCATTCATTTGTATTTTTTTTTTAGAGTTAGATACTTATTTTGGGGTCTTGCAAGTCTATCTTTCATTATTGATCATTGAAGACATTTTGTATAGAGCAGTGAGTTAAACATGACAAGAAGAAAGGGCTTTGCATCATCATCTAAACCTACAGATATGGTTGTTGGACCTCATACATAGACCATGGTACCCAAAATGAAAACTAGGTTTCCCATTGGTGATTTGATCCTCTCTTTGGTGCCCCACTCCCTCTAGACAACTCAGATCTACACTTTTCAAGACCTCTGTATGTCCGTTCCTTCTTCCACAATATTCAATTTATTTTACAAAATAGTCTAGTTCATCCATTGAATAAGCTAAGCTCCTTCCAACCCTAATTTTTTTATTAGGGTTTCACATTTTCAATAGTTTAGTTGTTTAGGTCATTTCCTATATTCATTCATTGCATTTATTTATTATTTCTTACTATTGTTCCTTGTTTAGATTAACTACTCTAATATCCACATTTTAGTTAATCATTTTGGTGAACCAAATTTGATCTTCATGCTTATTTGATATTCATTCATTCATTTCTTATTATCCTAGGCTTTATTCACCATGACTATCTCAATCAATGATTATTTACTTGCAAATTTTGATCTAAGGCATAGAATCCAACATCCGCTTGTTACTACTCATATTCATGATGACATGCATCCAGATTCACTCTATCAAACATTTATTGATGTATTTTCTCAACACATAGCATTCAAGTGTACTCCTCCCGCTAATGTTCATACTTTTGAAAATTACCCACCTTTGCATATCATATGTCACATTAACAACTAAGGCATAAAGCACACTTTAATTGATAATGGATCTGAACTCAACTTGTGTCCTATGTCATTCCTTGAAGTATTAGGTCTTTCCACTCCTGATGTTAGTCCATATTTTATTTCACTACATGCTCATGATGGTTTTTTTCACCCATGTCTCGGTCACATTACACTGCCCATCACTATTGGTACAAAAACTATCAACAAAATGTTTTTCGTCATTGATTTTCCAGTCGCTTACAATTTTTTGCTAGGTAGGCCATGGCTTCATGCCATGCAAGCTATCACTTCTACCGTGTTAGGAAATTAGTATTTACATTGGGTAAATAATTAGTTACCATTTTCTATGACATATTGTAGTTAACAAATCTATTATTGTTTTAACAATAATATATGTGTTTGTAGAGTTGTTTAAAAAACTCACGTACATAGGAGAGTTGTTTAAACAACCTCCTTGATTATAGGGAAGTAATTTCATATATATTTGTAAGTTATTTCATATGGAAGATACTACATCAAAAGATCATTATCCATGTTATGATCTACACTTGATATTTCATTTGGAATCAGATAAGGTAGTTTCTATGTCTATTATGAAAGGATAGAATTTTAGAGGGGAATTTAACTTATTCTATTGCCCCAATTTATGGATTTATAATCTACAAAATTATGTGTAATTTTTTTTTGCAAAGATCAATATATTAATTTATGGAGAATAAGTTTGCACTACTTCATTCAGTACTCTTATGTTTCCGTAGCATTGCACATTACACAATGAGAGCTCTAAGGACTGCATATACACTAAGTTTTCATCCTCAAATATTTATATATATCAACTAGGTCTCTAAAATTATCCTATCACATCATAATAACAGTGTCAAATTTAGCATTTGGATGATGTCATTGTGTTTTTTGATTCAAGAGATCCTAACCATCATTGAAGAAACAACCGTTTGTAATTTACATTAGTTACAACCTCAAATCAATGGTTTGTATTCAATGAAACACTTCCTTGAAGATTTAGATCCAAGTGTTAGTAGTTGCAGATCAAGCCAGCAAGGAAGACATGATTTGCAATGAAAAAATATTTTTCTCTCATGTCTGGCATTAAAAATTATCTCAACTCAACGCAATCAATGATGGATGTGATGGATAGCTCCTCCAAATGTGGCATTAATATATCAAATGGGAATCTAAGAAACATATTTCCCATGCATCTCAGACATTGATTTCATTTTCAGTTACCTTGACAGCCCAACATGCTTCCATGAGCAGGTCAAGATCCTTCTGTCTAAATATGTGTTGTCTCACTTGCAAAAGTTCACATGGAGGTGTCTAGATGCAAAACTGTCAAAAAATGTGTAAGTGTCTCCATTTTGTAAGTTTATATTTCAGATTCATAAGATTTGTTAATGGTCTTCATAGTCAAATTGTTAAATTAGTCATTTTTGTGTCCATGAAAGTGTTAAAGTGTCTAAATATTATTGTGTTGTCATTTCTAAATTTGTCTAGTCGGTCCTTATAAAATTTGAAAATTTGTAAAAGAGTTGGATTTCATGTTAAATTATTGCTGGTCATTTTTTTTTTCTTAAAGTAAAGTGTGATTGTGTCATTAAGTCATAAATGTCAAAAAGAGTCAAAAAATTAAAAAAATTCCTCACAAACATATTTTTGGTTTTACCTGACGTGCGAGTTGAAATTGAGGGGGGCAATTTCAAACTTGAACCTCAAACTAAAATTTGGATGAGCTAAGTAGTGATACTGGAGGTCAGAGGCAACAAAGGATGGAGGGAGATTATCACCTCTTATCAGTCACCAATGATGGGGTCTCTCATAGCATTGATGGCACATTTTTATTATGTTTTCAATTATTTTCTTTTAGTGACGTGTGTATAAACAAAACATGCTATACATTCCTTTCCAAATATTGAAAAGAGGAGGATGTAAATTTTGGATTCTGAGAATAGTTATATAGGAGGGCATCTGAACTGGATTGATCCTCTGACTGTTGAGATTCTTCAACTATTGTACTTATAACATCGATCATGCAGTGGAACTATTTTCATTGGAAGTGAAAGTGGTAACTTTTGAGTTCATGTATGTAGGTGAATCAGTGGAAGTGTGATCATCTAGTATGGGATTCATTGTGGTAAAGTGTATTGGTCATATGCATCAAGATCCAGACAACAAGATCTAAGCCAACAGTATGCAGACCTAAAAGTATGCGGAGGTATATGATTATATTTCTAGTTTTTCAGATGTACTTCTTCCCATGTAAACACTAAGGGGGAATGCTAGGAAATTAGTATTTACATTGGGTAAATAATTATTTACCATTTTCTATAATATATTTTAGTTAAAAAATATATTATTGTTTTAACAATAATATATATGTTTGTAGAGTTGTTTAAAAAACTTATGTACATAGGAGAGTTATTTAAACAACCTCCTTGATTATAGGGAAGTACTTTCCTATATATTTTTAAATTATTTCATATAGAGGATACTATAGTAGAAGATCATTATCCATGTTACGATCATTACCTGATCTTTCATACTATCTATCATTGTGTCAAATTTATCAATGAAGGTATTGAGTATACTATTTTTTGTGATTGTGATCCATTCCAATATTGTGACTGAGCTCCCTGCACTAGTCTTCCTATTCCACACACTACTACTACAGAAAATCATAAACATATGGAAAAACCACCTCACTTGCCACCACTTGAAGGTTCTATTTATGTGATAGATGAAATTTATTCTATGCCACCTACTACTACTGCTGCTATGATTTCTTATCAGTGGCATGTCTAGTCTATGGGCATCACTCTATCACCTACACCTTCACATGCACCACCTACATTAGCATGCCCACCTTTCACTTGCATGATCTTCATGAATGACTCATACTAGGAACATATTCCATTTAATCCTACATGCGATGACACTATATGCACACATGAAGGTTTGGTTTGAATAGGTTTTTATTTTGAGGATCTTTATCCTCCTCCTCATGATTCTCACCTCTATTATGGCTCCATCATTATTACTTCTACTTATGGTTTGCGTTTCTTTCATCTCACTATCTATCTATCATGAAATCCTCATTATTCACCACTTACATTAGGGTAAACATGGATTGATTATATTGGGGGAACTCTAGATCATGATCATATCGACATATCTTTTCCTATGCCTTTTTTGCATATCTTCATTTGTAATAGCTCTTTTCTAGGTTATACACAAAATCTCACTTATTGGTATATGCACGGTTGTCCAATTCCTCCATTTATTGATTAGAAGTGTTTCATGGGTATGTACAACTTACGCCTCAATGGCTCATCACGTGATCAGCCAGACCCTATTACTTATCAAGTCACCAATGTGTATCCATTCAACTATGACCCTGAAAGCAATGATATTTTAGATGACATTACATTATTATGTCCTTCCTTTTACATGTTTGGGGGGGGGGGGATAGTATTCACACATCTCCCCCCTCCTCATATTAACATCAATGTGTCTCTCATATTTGTGTACATCAATCTCCTCGCATAGGCATACTCGTTACACATTTTAATGTCATCATTTCTTGATGACACACTCTTGTGCTTTGGTTCACACTTGACTATTGAGGGCTTACTAAACATGAACCCCACACACTGTAAAATAGTTACTACACACCGCATCTATTCACACATAACGCATCTCCCATCACACATTCTATAGTTAGTTTACATAATTTTTACACTTACACATCTACACATCATATTAGTCGTCATCAAACATGTATCTAGACATCTTTCATTGCATCTTATACATCGTACATTACACATTCTACACATCACATGGTCATCTCTTATCATCACATATACTATATCTGCGTGTTGTACTCATTACCCTAGGACACACTTTAGTTTTAATTCCATACTCGATTGCCAAGGATTTCAAAGTCAAATGGACCTTATCATACTCATGCATTCATCATTCAACCTTCCATCATGCGACATTCATAGGTTAATGGCATATTCTTTTGGCTAAATGGTCACCTATTCCTTCATCTTGTAGTGGTATATGCTTTAGGCTACATCACCACTCCCTCTATTCATCTTGCAGTGATATACGCCTTAGGCTACATCATCACTCTTTTGATCATCTTATTGTGATATATGCTCTAGTTATAAGACTCACGTACACATCATATCTAGGTCACATATAATTAATACACATACATGTTCATCACAATGCGTTAGAAACAACACACAATTCAACCATTTCCCGATGACACACTCTCATTTACGATTCATTATTGACTGCTAAGGGGGAAAACAAAATGAACCTCAATGCATACATTTCCACTTACTCGGGGGGCATGTGGCTCATACCATTCCAGATTGCATTCCATTCCATCCATCCACAACATATTGCATATCATGGTTGCTTTTACTATTTCTCACTCTTGCTTGTATATGGTCAATTTATTACACATGCTAGTTATATATCTTATATCTCATTTATATATACCATACACATATGCACATTCATGGCTTTGTTTAGTTATGATCGCAGATAAAGGTATTTTTCACATAACATGGATGCTCACCTTCTACCCTTCCTACATTGGTCGCTGGGGGCATCCACATTTGTCTCTCACAGGTGCTATTATCTTATTTTGTGCTTAGCACTTGAATTTATTGGTTATACACGCTTTTAACATACTATTTATGTTTCTAACATGATAACGGGTGCTTCATTGCAACATTTTTTATGCAGGGATATTTGCTTCCATACGTATTTATTACATTGTCTACTATTGTTTATTTTTGTCTACAGGTCATGCCCTTTGTTTGGTGTGCACACTTGTTTCTTGTATGCATTCATTATGGCCTTATGTGTCTTGCGAAATCATGATTTGTGGCCCATGTTTACACCTCTCTTTGGCAGTCTAATTTATCTTTTTATGCATTTCCATTACTATATTACTTGGTAGCTTACACATTGCTTTCTCCATGCATGATTTTTCGTACTAACACTTTTTTTTGGCTATCCCTCTTGTTTATGTGCTCCTTTCTTTCTACCAATCGCATTCCCTTCCCCCTATAAGGTAGAGTTATAGAGTTCATGTGGTTGGTCCTCTTTTAGGGTCGCATTCTCCTATTAGCGATGTTGCATGCAACCCCAAAGAGGGGGGCATCATTTGGGGTTTTACATTCTACATAACGCTTTGACACTAGTTCATTTTAGTTTAATTTCCACCCTTAGAATTGTGGGTTATATAGTGAGTGGGTTCATACTAGTCTACAAACCCCGTACACAAAAATTTTACAGGACATGGTTTTTTTTAACATTCTAGGGAAAAATTAAAGGTTTGAGGATACAATATAATTCCTCTCTATAATTCTTTAGCCAGTTGTGTCAGATCACCTACAAACCAGGAAGTACAGAGATATCTTCACACATGTTCAGGGAAATAGTCAAAGGTTAGAGGATACAATAGAATTCCTCTATATACTTCTTTAACCTATGGCGTCGGATCGCCCAAAAAATCCAAGACATGATATCCTCTTTCTATACCCTTTTATCTCATCATAGATCAAGTGCATATGTTCATTTGACACTTTTCATACTTTCATTTCAGCCTTTTCATTACATATACATGTATTTTTTTACTTGCATTTTTACCTATATACATGTGTATTTGACTATTTGATCATCTTCTCCTTACAAATCTGATCATATGCGAAGCAATAAGTGAACAATAATAACTACAAAAAATAGGGGCAACAACAACAACATTTCGCAGCAGTACAGACCATACTAACCATGCAGGCACATCACATACATCAGAAAATACACGTGCTTCTGCCCTAGGTTCACTCTCATCACTTTTTTGCATTTTTTATCTTTAGTTTCCACACTCGATCATATTTTTGTCACTCCACACTTTGTCTAGTCCTTTGGCGCATTTTCTTCATCACTCTACATGGACATCAGGTACACATTTCTATCTACTTTATGTTATCGAGACTTTCTCTCACCAACATAAAGTGGGGAAAATGTAGAAACTAAATCATGCACTTTGGGTATTATTTAGTCTTGATCATATACTACTATTCATATGATTTTTGAGTAAATAAATTACTAATTAAACCCCCATCTTTTGGCCATTTTTATTTACTTTCTATAATCATTCCCGACCTCCACTATGTATATTCCCATTAATTTTTTTTAATCATTTTCCTTCATTTTAACCTTGATTGCAGTGCCGATAGGCACCCTGGTCCCATTCGGGGTGCTTTGATCCTTTTCACACTTTCCTACCACTCTTTGGGAACTTTCTAGCCATTAGAGCTTCTTATCTTTTTGGTGGTCAATGTTTTCGGGGTTAATTAAAAAATTAGAACAAGACAACCATATAAATATAAAGTTATGAGACCATAATGAGGGAAAAAACACTAGGCACTACTATCATCATCTAAGGTTGCATCCATTTAGAGCTCATTTTCATCCATCTAGCTCATAACAAGGGACAAATCTAGTTCATCTTCATCACACAAGAATAGGAGTGGAGTTTATTCTATTCCATCCACCATTATATTACATTTGTATACACATATTTATTACTTACTACTCCAAAAAGTGTGATTAGCAAAAGAGAAACCTAGGGCATGATCACACACACACGCACGCACATGCATAAATAGAACTATATCAGGTCTAAGATGTAGTGCAATGCTCAATTAGTAAGTCCACCATTATATCCGTTGAGGACAGTCTGACCCCTTCATTTTCATTTTTCTTTTTTAGGGTTTGATGCTTGTTTTGGGGTCTTACAGGTCTATCTTTCACCATTAATAATTAAAAACATTTGGCACAGAGCAATGATAAACACACGAAAAGCATCAAGTGCTTTGCATCATCATCTGACCCTACAAATCTGGTTGTTAGACCTGATGCATAGACTAGGGTGCCTAGAACATAGACTAGGATTCCCACAAGCATCCTGATCCTCTCCCAGGTGCCCCAGTCCCTCCAGAAAATTCAGATCTACCCTTTTTGGGACCTCTACATGTTCGTTCCTATTTATAGAATATTTAGTTTATTTTACAACATAGTCTAGATCAGCCTTTGAATCAGCTAAGCTCCTTCCAAACCTACTTGTCGATTAGGGTTTCACATTTTTAATAGGTTAGTTACTTGGTTCATTTCCTATATTCATTCATTACACTTATTTATTGTTATTTATTATTGTTCCTAGTTTTGATTAATTACTATAATATCCACATTTTATTTAATCAACTCCAAGTATTGTTAAATGGTTTCAAAGAGAAAAGGATTAGGTTATGTAACTTAGGCACATCACATCACAGTACTATTATGTCGAGTACATTCTATACTATACATTTAGCCAACTATATTGGTGTCAAGATACAAGGGAACTCCTAGGGGTTAGATAGATTGCGTTCACACGTACAAAAGCACATAAGATCATTACACAAGGCTTTATATTACATGAGAAAGTTTAGTAAAGAATTTGGATTGGTTCAACAACTGAGGTTGACTGCAAAGGAAATTCCAACCTCACCATACACATGATTTATCCTTTTTGTTTCTAATGTTTTGATCAAGTATTTATAGTTTTATAGGGTTTCCATGTTGTTGTGGGTATTTATAGGTCATCATGAGGTTGTGAAAGTAAGAGTGACATATAATGAAGGTCATTTATAGGTAGGTGAAGAACACATAAATTTTCAGATCCATATTTTTAAAGGGTCAGAGATCGTAAATGCCTAGGTCATAACCATACTAGTCTAATATAGGATGTACAATAGATTTATAATCATCCCCCCTCTAAATTTTTAGTTCCAAAAAGTGTATAGAAGTATCTCCAATATTTGATCCATCTTTTCCACATATCTGCATATATGGATCCTCTCTATTCTAACATGTACAACTAAGTATCCTTCTCGTCTTTCATATTTGAGCTATCATTTATCATTTTATCAATCGTTACAAGTATTAATACTATATTATGGCTATGAGTAGTAAATTTCAAATTAATTAGATTAGAATATTCTCCTATTATAAACTCTTACATCCTCTTTATTTTTGTGTATTTTCCATAAAATAGATTTAATTATGGTGTAAACATACTCTAAAATCAACTCTTGAATTTTATTTATTTCTCAAACCCTAGTGGCCCTAGGGTTTCCCATTGCTGGTTTTGGTGTGCTATAATTTGAAATATCATTGATCATTATCATTATTTTCATCTATATCTCAGACGAAGGGTTCCTACCCTTACTCTAGTAGAAACTATTATCCCTCAAACTAGGTCCATGCTTCTCTTTTATATGAGGATGGGGAACCATTTATTGAATCCACATCTGTTAACACTAAGGTCTCTCACTCTTATGCACACTCTATTCCCCTACGTATATATACATACATATGCATACATACATACATACATACATACACACACACACACAGATATAAAATACAATTGTAACCTTCTTGGTGATGATTCACTCATTTTACTTATGCATTAAAAATAGTGCTTCAATAATTACTTAAGTACAATCTTGTGTCTCTCCCTCCTGTTATCACAAAATCACAACACCCTTATGTTTACACAAGTGCATATACTTGAATTCATGGTGTGATTGGATAAAATGGGTACTATATCCAAGTTGTGGGACTACTTGAGATAGACCTCCAGAGAAATCTGGTTCTTTCTCCTAAACTACCTGCTACAATCTATTCTAATGTAGGCAAAACTATCTTTCCTAATCTAACTTTCCAAGGGACCAAGGAGGGAAAATGCATGAAAATTAAATCCTACACTCAAGCAGTGATACACCAGAAAAGGAGGGGTGTGATATTATTCTTCCAATGTGTGAGATACATAAGCAAAGTGCACACTAGAAGGGGTGATGACAATTCTCCACAATTTAGAAAAATTCATTCACAATAACATTTCAAACATACACAATGATAATGGATCCCTGTAAGAACATAAAAATAGACACAATATTCTTGTAATAAAAGGTTGGAGGGGAAAGAAGAATGCAAGAAAACATAGTAGGGGAAGATGTATCCAAAAACATGTATTTTATTGCTTCATGATATGCACAGTTCAATCTATTACAAGATAAGGGCCTGGATCACCATGTAAGGAGTCCACTACAAGGGCATGCAACACATTGGCTTTATAAAGAAATTTTGATAGATATTTTCTACAAGAATACTCCTCCTTTACAATGAGCCTAGCACTCCAATTTATAGGAAAATGAGAAGAGAGAGAGAAGGGGAAAATGGAAATCTCAAAATCTATCCTTCAACTACTTGTAAGAGGAACTAACTGGAGTGAGATGATTATATGTTACTTGTAAAAGTCTCCCCATACTATCCTAGGTGCTTAAGTAGAGAAAGAATGATGACCATGCCTCTTAATTGCACTCCCAACTACCAAATAAAACACTGTCATGAACCCGACCACGTTTTATGAAAAATCCCCATCTATTTATCATAAAATTTATAATTTCTTGATTTTTTTGCATCGGGCTCAGATCCAAGATTCCAATGGTACTAATTTTGTGTGATTTCATTGAGAAATGCAAAAGTTATGGGATTCTGAGTGCGGGCAGATATTTTGGGTCTGCCGGGCATTTTCTGTCATTTGATGGGAATGAGCATTAACTGACTTGAGCCGAATATGTTTATTTTATTTAAATATATCTACCCTCATTAAAATTAAGAAATCCATTTTTTTTAGGTAAAGGACGTCGTACTCATTCCAAAAAGTTCAATTTCATTAAAATCGGAGCTCAGAGTCAAAAGTTATGGCCATTTGAAGCTCACAAGTCAAACATTGACTTTTCCTTTGAATTGCAGGTATTACGGAAAAATCGGGTCCATGTGTTCCAGATGTCCCACACACATTCTTCTACATCAGATGATTTGGGCCTCTTTTTCCCTATGCATCTTTCGTTGACCGTGCTGTGAGGGTCATTGACCTCCGCATCGACCGCATCCACAAACTTGGCTCCTTGTGCGGCAATTTCGCGTTTGCGCGTCCCGTACATCTCGATGTCCCAATTTTCCCATGATAGACTGACTCATGGAAAATTGGCCGAGTCATGTCCTACATGTACTTTTTTCCTGACTATCTTGAACCACGCAAAACAAAAACTTCCGCATTCGCCAATTTTCACTGCCTGTAGCCATTTCAGCTTTGCACGTCCCGATGTCCCAACTGTCTCGTGGACCGCCTAGGAAAAAAATGTCTAAATTAGCCAATTTTCTTTGTATTTCAGCCCAAAAATTGGTATGATGAACCTTGGTATGACCCGCATTGGTACAATCCGCACCCTCCAAACCTGTCATGCATTAAAATGAGCCTGTGACTTCCCTTTTTGAATTTTTTTAATTTTCTCTAACTTTTTTGGATTTTTTCCTTAGATGGGGAAGTTAGAGAGAAGCCAAGGGGCCCCAAAAACATGATTTTTGGCATTGAATCAATGTACTTTCTTGGGACTCAAGAATCTAATGCATGTTATCAAAATTTACCTCGGGGGGTGAATTGTGGATAACACCTCCACTACTAGAGATCGATGCAAGCACACCTCCTAGTAAGAATTTTTATGCTAATTCCATTGTGACTATCATTTATTCCTTGGTCATACAACTAATCATTGTATTAAGATTCATCATGTTATACAAGATATTTTTGACACTAGATTCATTGAGTGGACAATACCCACAAAACCATCTCAACCTACTAATAATGATACTATAACACATGGCCCATTACATCATCATAACAAGGTTATAGATTACTCAAGTGGGTCTCATAATTATCATATGGATCCTACCCTACCTTCTCATGGAAAATTAATGAATATTATTCCACCTCCTGGTTAGTTATTACTTATGATGACACTGATTTGTATCATGATTTTATTTTAAATACATTGTACATTTGTGCTTGTGTTAATCAACATCTGATTCATATTGTTTTGATTAAAGAGATTGTTACACACAATTTATGCACTCTCAAAGTTCTTATTTATCTTGTATATATAGAAAATAATAAAACTTTAATGCTGACATGAAATTGGGATATATTGTCATCCCTCTCATAATTGGATCTGCTCCTATCACTACTCCACTTTTTTTTGTTGCTTTTATTTCACCATGTGATGTGTCTTGATTACCCTTGGCTACATTATTTTGTATCTACCCCCTCTAATTTACATCAAAATTTTAAGTTTATTCATAATAAACAAGTGATTTCTATTAGGGGCATCCCATTCAAACAACCTCTACCTCCATGGCATATCCAATCCACTATAATTACTATTCCTTGTCTCTTCCATATATGGATAAAATTTCTATCTCACATAATTTTTTTGGTTGGTCTCTTATTCCAAGTCCATCTTCCCCTATTTATTATAGATCATTGACTAATACTAGTGGATTACTCCTTTCTAGCTACTCTACCTTATATTCTTGTGTATGTGTTATATCTAAATAATCAATATATCTTACACATTTTGATACTTCATATGCTAATTCTTAGGGGTCATTATCTGATTGGATTTTTTCTTGATATTTTATCACACATTTTTTCCATATGGCTATGCTTATTGACTATTTATGCACTTTTAGCTCCTTTTCTCACTTAGATATCCCCGTAAGAATTTCTAGCATGGTTATACCCATTATGGCTCCATCTCTATCCTTAGTGGAAATAAATACTCCATTTCTCGCTCTTCCACCATATATATGTACTACTCCCTCATCGGCCACCAACTATATTGTTGTCCAGAAGAATAAATCTTAGGGTTGAATTAAATTGGCATAGTGCCCTAGTGTATGGCCAGTGTATTGACCAACATGAATATGAGTTCGAATTTCATTCATTACTGATCTTTGGCTAATCCTTGACCTCATCTTCCTCTAGGGATTTACACCCGAATTGTATCAAAACTGGGACTTTTTTTTATAATAATAAATAAAATAAATAATATATGGGTATATATATAATCCAGTGTATCTAAAAGGAGATAAAATTGTAGAAAACACACTTAAAATGCAAGGGGAGGGGTGAATCGATATTATCCAATTCTTATACTTTAAACTTTAACATTCATAACATCAACATTTACATAAGATATAACAGTTGCATAACACAATATTTATGTGGAAATATTTTTGGGAGAAAAACCATAGAGAAAAGACTACTTGGAGCTTCTATCTTTTTATTAGATAAGGTAAGAATAGGGATAAACTCCCAAAGGTATTACAAGATAAGATACATTGTAACAATATACAAGTATAAGAAAAAAAATAGACAAGACTAGAGAGATTTAAACAAGATTAACTCCATAAAACAGAGGTCCAAAAAAAAATAACTACTAGAGAGATAAAAAACCAGCAGTCTACAAAACAAAGTAGACATAGTTCACAAAAAGGCTACCAAACACCCAAACCAACAGAAAACATAAATTACAGAAACTTGTGACAAATAAGAAGGTTTTCAAGATTGCTAATGGGATCCTCCTACTGCTGTTCATAGTCCAAATATTTCTGCAACCCTCATTCGGCCTCATCCTTCTAATGTTCACTACTATTGAGTTGAAGTTTTCTTTTCCTCCGTCCAGCTTCCACCAACACCAGTATCTCCCTCATATCCTTAACATTTGTCTTCAGCTCTAAGACATCCTCTCTTATGTTTTTGGATGCATTGACGTTTTCCATCGACACATCTATCATTTTTGAGTTAGCTCCATCAAACTCCTATATAACCATCTCTAAATGTTGCACTCTATTGTTAATATTTTTGTAATTTTGAGCCTCTTCCTCACAGACTTTACATTTCCCCTTAAAAGGCCTTCCATTTTGGTTGTCCCCGAAATCCATGGTCTGCAAGCTCACCTCCCCTTCATCCATGTTATGAGGACTCTTACCCATGGGCATCTTAGCCAAGCACTCCATCAAGTTGATATCATCATCAGACCCACTTTTGACCACAACCTCCTTAGGCACCATGGTTTTTCCATTATGATTAAAAAGTAGAATTATCCCACCATGAATGGGAGCCTCCAACTCCCCTCTTTGGAAATCCCTCATAGAGGCCGAGAGAGAAATGAATAAAAATAAAGGGATACTAACCATAATCTGGTGTCTAAACATGTTCAAGAGAGATAGATGGTGCATGTATATCTTCCTAAGATATACCTCATAATGTGATAGAAAACCTCTTTCCACACTCCTAGAATGTAGGACCTAGTAATTCCATCAATAAGAAAATAAAAATTTTCCTTACCTATAAATAACTTGTTGATTTCATGCTCTCTGCAAGTTCGATCTTTAAAATTTTGTAGGCCCTGCATGTCCATTCCCGTGACCTCAGCTATAAAATGCTCAAAAATCTCCATTTCCATACCCCTAACTGTAACCATACCATCATTCCATGCCCTTCAGTCTGGAAACATGCTCTCTAAAGCTCCCAATTCTAAGCATATGTCACATCAAAGGATTTTCAACAATGGCTCCATGGATTGAAGGTTCAACCTGAATTCTATCACCTCCCATGGCTTCTATGTTATATTTCCAACACCAGAACAATCAAACCAAAAAACTGTAATGAACAAAGTTAAATAAAATCCCTATATTGATTTCACAACACTTAAGCACCCTTCCTTGATGAGCGCAATTTTTTTTTCCCTCGTGTGACAAGAAATATTAGCATTATGATCTATCATGGTGTATACTATTATTAATAGCTAAGGGGATTACATCACCCTTAACCCACACTTTTAAATCATTACTATTTACCCCTTGATTAGCCAACTGGTCAGCACATTTATTACCATTACGGGGGTATGTGTGATCTTATAATTTTAAAAATCTTTGAGGTGTTCCTTAATATCCTGTAATATATTGCCAAGTGTCAAGTTCTAGATAATATTTATTTTGAGGGCATTCATAATGAGCATCGAATCCCCTTATATTTGAATATATTTAACCCCCGTTTCTTTGGCTATGTTAATTCCCCATAGTAATGCTCTATCTTCCACCACATTGTTTCTTTGAATCCACAAAAGACCCACATATGCAATAATCTAGTCACCAACATGGTTTCTAATGATCCCCCCTCTAACATCTTGACCAGGGTTTCCCTTATATTCCTAATCAAAATTCAGCTTGAACCAATTTTCCTCTAGTTTATACCATTTAATAACTAGTTTGGACATTTTAACATCTGGGAGACTAGGGAGAATTGTTTAAGGACTTCATCTTCCTCTTTGGGGCAAGCATATGTGATCTTTCCCCTGAAAATTTTGATATTTTCTCTAATAGTAGAGAAAAACTGAGCACTAACCTTATTAGTAGTATCTTTTTGGTTTCTAAATATAATACCATTCCTGGCTTTCCACAAACTCCATAGGAAGTGGGGAAGCACCATCCTCCAAGTAGTCACCAAGATAGGAAACTTGAAAGGGAACTCCTATTACAAGAAAAATTGTGCTATGGTATTAGGTTGAAGCCATTAAATTTGGAACATTTCCAAAACAAAAGATAACACCACCTGAGAAAAAAAAAACACAACAAAAAGATGATTAACATTTTCCTCCTGCTTGCCACATAAAGGACATCTGTTGAGAATGATCATGTCTCTCTTCCTCAAGTTCTCCACCGTTAGGATATTATTTTTAATTGCTAACAATAGAAGATATTAACCTTTGGTAAGAGGTCTTTCACCCACAACAAATTATAATACTCCTTTTGGACCAAATGTTTAAAATTTAGAAGATATGCTGATTTGACCGTGAAATTTCTTGTCCCCTCTTCTTTCCAAATAACAATGTCTTCTTGATGTTGGAATCTAGGGCTATGAAAGTTCCTGAGTTTGGTATTAATTTCATTGAAGGGTTACAATTCTCCCCTATAGTTGGGGGGAGGGTCTATAGTGATTCATTTTGGCCCTTCATTACTATCGTTCAATAAACCTGAATCCAAACTTTACCAGTTTCCTCTAAATATTGGGAGATAGTATTCCATGGCTCTTCCATAAGAAGGGGATTTTATTCCAACCATAAATCCTTCCAGAAAGAGATTTTATTTTGTCTTCTAATTTTCCATTTAATACCCTTGCTCAAGATATCCTTGGAAGCCATGAAGGATTTCCAGAAAGTGGAACCATTAGGAAGATCATTTTCCATAAAGAAAGTTTTTAGTCTGCCTATATTACTTAGATATTTCTTTTTGATAATTTCCACCCAAAGGCCTTATTCTTTTATTATCCTCTAGCCTACTTTAGCTATTAAGGTCTCGCTCATAAATTTAATATTCTTCAAACCCAGGTCCCCACAATTTTTAAGTTTAACAACTTTATCGCATGCCACTAGGGGATATTTAAATTTTTCCTCAACTACAGCCCATAAGAACCTCTTCTGGATCCTTTCTAAGGCATCAATAATTTTTGCAGGAAGTTTAAAGAGGGACATAACATAAATAGGGATTTATTGAAGATAAATGTGAAGGAGTTGAATCTTACTAATCTGGGTAATAAGAGACCCTTTCTATATGGTAAGCTTTCTGTTAACTCTCTCTATCAAGGAATTTTAGATACAAGGATCTGATTTCTTATTGACAAGGGGCATTCCTAGGTAGGAGTCTAGAAAAGATTTAATCATTTTTCCAATAATATGAGCCAGTATGATCTGAAACTTCTCCTCAACATTAATGAAAAATACCACACTTTTATGGAAATCAACCATCTGTCCTGAGACCATCTCATAGTCCTTTATCACCTTTCTATAGTTATAAGCTTATTGGATAGAGTATTTTCGAAGAAGAATTTTGTCATCCACAAATTGATTCAGACAAATAGGAGGTAGACCATTAGATATTTTTATTCCTTGAATAATATTTAGAGATAAGGCTTGATTTATTAATATACTCAGGGATTTAGCAACAATGATATATAAAAATGGGAGTGGGGATCACCTTTCCTTAACCTATATCCCACTTTAAAGAATCCTTCAGAATTACAATTGATAATTATAGAGAATCTAATAGTAGAGATTTCAGTCATGGTCATATTAATGAAGTAATCACTAAAACCCACCTTGACCATGATGGCTTGAAGGAAATACTGGGAAACCCTGTCATATGCTTTATGCATATCTAACTTGACCAACATCACTGATCTACCAGATTTCTCCACCGAGTGGATGACCTCTTGAATCACAACAATACTATCTAGGATTTGTGTACAAGGAACAAAGGCTCCTTGATTGAGAGAGATAAACTTAGAAATTACTTTCCTAATCCTATAGGAGATGATTATAGTGATCAATTTGTAGCTTGTGTTGCATAGACTGACAGGTATGAAATCTTTTATATCCTTAGCTCCAGTCATCTTTGGAATGAGAACTAGAAAGGTATTATTGATCTGTTTAATGATGTTCCCCATTTTGAAAAAATCTTAAACCATTTCCACCACTTACTTCTTAACCACCTCCCAAAAATGTTGGAAGAATAAAGTTGGGAACCCATCCGGCCCTAGATATTTATCCAGTTCCATATCAAAGACAATAAACCTAATATCTTCTTCACTAGGAATAAGGGAGAGATCTCTATTTTCTTGTTGAGATATAACATTCTAAAACAAATCTAGAGATTTATTCCAAGTAGCCATCTCCGGAACAAGTATTGGGAGGAATATATCCTTGAAATAGCTAATAATAGTTTCATTGATTTCATTCTCTTCCTCAGTTATCACACCATCCATCTACCTGATTTAATTAATTTTAAGAATATTGGCCTTTTTAGTTGTAATGAAGTGGAAAAAATTAGTATTATTATCCCCCTCCTTTATCCATTTCACCTTGGACTGTTGTCTCTAGTAGACTTCTTCCTTGGCTATAATATCATGATATTCAATGAGAAGATTTTGTTCCTGATCCTTAAGAGATGGATTAATCCCATCATTCTCCATCAACTCCTCAATAGTTCACAATTTCTCTGCAATCCTTCTTTTTTCCTGGAATATATTATCAAAAGTCTCCTTGTTCCACACCTTAAGTTTTTGTTTCACATGCTTCAATTTAAACATCAATATGAAACTAAGAACACCATGCACCTGCACCTACCACCAGTTTCGGAATCTATTATGAATATCCAAATTATCTAACCACATCTTTTCAAACTTAAACAGTTTAGATTTCTTTGGTAAGTCCATTCCCAACTTTAGAAGAATCGGATTATGGTCTGATCTAAGCCTAGGAAGGGTGGAAAATGATTAAAATCAGTTTATCATACATTGGTGGCTAACAATAAACCTATCCAACCTGATTTTTATTAGATCATTCCTCATTCTTCTATTGGCCCGAGTGAATTTGGATCCTCCAAGATCTAGATCAAACATATCATTTCTCATTAGAAAGTCATCCAAATCTTCCATGCTCTTAGTATATGAAATGGTACCTCCTTTTTTATTAGTAGGAGAAATATGAGTGTTGAATTCTCCTCCAATAATCTAGTTCATGTCTTTGAAAAGTAATCTGAAGCTAGAGAGCTCTTCCCATAGCTTCTTACTTCTTATAGAAGAGTTAGGAGCATAAATATTAGACACAATCCAATTATTTTTTGAAACAATATCCTTGAAACTTATAGCCACAAGACTATTGGAGGATATAATAAATTTCCCTTTGATAGTCTCTGGATTATAGATGGTCACAATGCCTCCTAAATCTCTAGCATAGCTAGCCCCTTTCTAGTGCCCTTCTTTCCAAATAACCCTACTAATCTATTTAAATATTTTTGTACTCATCTTATTTTTTTGTATCAACATAATGTCTAGCTTGTGGTTGTTCCTAAGGTCCCTCATAAGTCTATGTTTTCTAGGGTTTTTCAACCCTCTTACATTCCACGATAGCACAATCATTTATTCCTTTTTTCTTGGGAGAAAATTAGGGCCGTTTGGATGCCTTTATCCATTTCCTTCTTAGTTGATGATTCTCTTATCTCCTTATTTGTCTTCCTTCCTTTGGATTATGATTCCTTTCCCACATATTCTCTGGTGTGAATTCAAGTATTTGGTTTTATACTATTTACTGGTGTAAATGGAGATGACATAGCTTCCATTGTATCTGATACCTCCTCCCTCATTATTATTTCAAAGGAATTTGAGGTTATGACAAAATCATCTTGCCTCTAGCCAAAGGATATATGTCCAATAGAAGAAACCTCCTCTAGTGAGGGGCCCGAGGCCACTTTCAAAGCATAGTTCCCTTCTTATTCCTCAATAAACTATGTTTCAACCCTATTCATTGTTGGGGAGGTTGTAGTCTCCTCATGAATTTTTTTTTTCCTATGTTGACCTGATCTTCCTTCCTGGAAACCTCTCCCCCTTAGTCTCTAGGGGATTTTAGGATGTGGGTTTATCTTCTTTGGTGATCTCCATCTCCGGTAATTTACCCGTTCTTACTACTTTACAATTTTTTCCAACCTACCTCCATTCTTGAGTATCTTTACTGGAATTGTATAGATGTGGTTTAGAATTTAGATCCTTCTTCTTATTAGAAAGGGGAAACCCCCTGAAATTATGCCCCCAATAGTTTTGCATTTGTTGCATGCAAATGGTGAAGTTTCATATTTGAATATTTGAGTCCAATCTCTAAATTTAGAAAAGAGCTTTATATTGCCCTCTAGAGTTTCTTCTTGACACATATTGACACAAAAAATGCATGAGTTAATCTAGTCCTATCTTTGGTAATGGGATCAATTGTTATAGGATATCTTAAATATTTTGCAATACCTATAAGGAATTTTGGTTCCCAAAACTCCAAGGGAAACCCTAGAAGGAAAACCTAGATCAGGAACTCATAAATAGATTTTTCAAATGGATTAAATGCAGGTTCCCATTTTTGAATAGCCACAAGAGACTTTCCAATAAACCAAGGTCCTTTAGATAAAACACTGACCACATTTTCCTTACTTGGTAAGGAAACTAAAAAATACCCATTTGCATACATAGTTACCTCTAGAGCTCCATTCGATGCCCATCTTCTCTTAGCCCAGCTGTAGAACAGGTCAATTATGGGGTGTACACCCAAACATTTCATGAATAGTGTATTTTCCATGTTAACTTTTTCTCTATCCAAGAGAATTTCCAAAACCTGAAGAGAAAGGAACCCTTTCTCTTTCGAAGGCTCCATCCCATTCAAGGTTGCTTTGTCTAATATTTTCCCAACCAACCTTTCCACCCACATGGATTCCACCAAGGGCCCATTCTTCACATCCTTACTGGGTAAGATCACATGGTACTGCCTAGAATCCAGAGGCTTCTCTAGGTTCTCAGAGTCCATAAAAAATTCCCACCCATTGTCTAAATCTAAAATTTCCACTTCCGTTCTTTCTCCCATTTCCATGAGATATTCCAACCACAAGATTATTTATTTTTTTAAAAATTAGGCATCAACCTACTAGAGACACCAATCCCTAATGCTAAGCACCAACTCAACTATAACTCATGAGCATCAAGGCACTAGAGACACCAATCTCCAATGCTGAGCACATACTAAATTCAATGAACACACATACTATGAACACACATAGTATGATGATTTAATGAAGATGTATCAAGAGCATTTGTGAAGAAAGAGGTAGAGAAAACTCAAACAGATTAGAATGTCCAATTGTTTAAGAATATCGAAGAGTGAGACATGCACAAGCATAGTGTAAAGTGTGGGTGTATATTAACAACATGAATAAGAAAAGAGTAATCTATACGCCATCATAAGGTTAAAGAAGAAAATACAGTGGGTGGATATTTTCATTTTTGAGTTGGTGCTTGGCCTTTGGGACTAGTGTCTCTAGTGAGTTTGTGCTTACGAATCAAGCTAAGTTGGTGCTGATGAGTATGTACGTTCATAGTATGTGCTCAACATTGGAGATTGGTGTCTCTAGTGCCTTGATGCTCATGAATTATAGTTGAGTTGGTGCTTAGCATTAGGGATTGGTGTCTCTAGTAGGTTGATGCCTATTTTTTTTTTAAATAAATAATCTTGTGATTGGAATATCTCATGGAAATGGGAGCAAGAGTGGAAGTGGTAATTTTGAATTTAGACAATGGGTGGGAAATTTTTATGGACTTTGAGAACCCGAAGCAGCCTCTGGATTCTAGGCAGTACCATGTGATCTTACCTGGTAAGGACATGAAGAATGGGCCCTTGGTGGAATCCATGTGGGTGGAAAGGTTGGTTGGGAAAATATTAGACAAAGCAACCTTGAATGGGATGGAGCCTTCGAAAGAGAAAGGGTTCCTTTCTCTTCAGGTTTTGGAAATTCTCTTGGATAGAGAAAAAGTTAACATGGAAAATACACTGTTCATGAAATGTTTGGGTGTACGCCCCATAATTGACCTATTCTACAGCTAGGCTAAGATAAGATGGGCATCGAATGGAGCTCTAGAGGTAACTAAGTATGCAAATGGGTATTTTTTAGTTTCCTTACTAAGTAAGGAAAATGTGGTCAGTGTTTTATCTAAAGGACCTTAGTTTATTAGAAAGTCTCTTGTGGCTATTCAAAAATGGGAACCTGCATTTAATCCATTTGAAAAATCTATTTATGAGTTCCTGATCTAGGTTTTCCTTCCAGGGTTTCCGTTGGAGTTTTGGGAACCAAAATTCCTTATAGGTATTGCCAAATATTTGAGATATCCTATAACAATCGATCCCATTACCAAAGATAGGACTAGATTAACTCATGCATTTTTTTTTTCAATATGTGTCAAGAAGAAACTCTAGAGGGCAGTATAAAGCTCTTTTCTAAATTTAGAGATTGGACTCAAATATTCAATTATAAAACTTCACCATTTGCATGCAACAAATGCAAAACTGTTGGGGGCATAATTTCAGGGGGTTTCCCCTTTCTAATAAGAAGAAGGATCTAAATTCTAAACCACATCTATAGAATGCCAGTAAAGATACTCAAGAATGGAGGCAGGTTGGAAAAAATTGTAAAGTAGTAGGAACAGGTAAATGGCCGGAGATGGAGATCACCAAAGAAGATAAACCCACATCCTAAAACCCACATACTATGAACGCACATACTAAATTCAATAATTGAATTCATTTATATACCATGTTCATTTCATGAATAGATGTGACTTTTCATAAGTTGACATCCTTTTTGAATATTCATTATGAGTAATCTTTAGTAGACTTTTAAATTGAAATAGTTGAATATTTTCAAGAAAAATTTCCCTATTTTATCTTGATCCCACGACATTTCATGACCATTATAGAAAACCCTAAAATTTCTAGAGTTTTCTCTCCATTCTGTAGAAATCCTTCTTTATATCATAATATTCCCTTACTTCTATGGCTTTCTCTTTTTTGCATGACATAAATCCTTTGTTGAGAGGTATTATTTCAAACACACAAAACACTTCAATATGATCCTTCAATATGCAAGGCACAATAACCACCCATGATACAACCAAATACCCACAAAATATTACCAAACCCACGGAACACCACAGACACCCACAGAACATTACAAACCCACATAATACTATAAAAACCAATGAAACATTAAAAAACCCACAAAATACTATTAAAACCTGCAGAACATTACCAAATCTATAGAACAGTATAAAAACCTGTGGAACACTATAAAATACTTTTATTTGGTGCATAACATGTAGAATTCAAAATAAAACATCTTTTTCATAAGAGGCGTGCATCTGTAAACATTGTTAACATTGTTTATAACATATGAGATAATTATTAGCATTCCTTTGACATTAATGAAAATATTTACAACAATCTCCCCTTTGTAATTGATGGCAACCAACCATCTAGCAGTACCATCCATCTTGATCTATTTCTCCCCTAAATTTTAATTCTCTCCCATGATGTATTACATATCCTAAATTTAAATTCTTCCCCTTTGACATTAATGGAAAATAAAAAATTATCAAAACACTCTCCTCATTAAAATATGATCCCATTTAATGACATGTTAAATAGGATATCACTCCCAAAAAATTTCTCTGATATTCAAATGTTTCTTTTCGAAGAGGTTTTGTAGAAAATATTAGCAATTTGTTGTTTTGTGGAAATTTATTCCAACTTAACCTATTGATATGTAGCTTTCTCTCTCAGAAAATTATATTTAATGGGAATATGTTTTGTTCTAGAGTACATAACTAAATTCTTTGAGATATTTGTTACATTGGTATAGTCACAGTGTATAGAAGGTATCTACAACAATACCTTGCAATACTCTAGGGGCTTATTGATATATATTTAGAAAGATATATTTGTCACAGAGTATTGCAATACCTTTCTTGAGCCCTTATTGTTGTAGACACTTGTATAGTCTTGAGTACTAGGATCTAGGTCCTTGTTTCAATCCATAGAGAGATTTATTTAGCTTACATATATATTCCTTATCATATGATAATATAAATCCTTCTGGTTTTTTAATGTAAAACCCTTCTTCCAAATTCCCATTCAAAAAGGATGATTTGACATCCATTTGATAGACTTTAAATATTTTAAAACAAGAAAATTCCAAAAACATTCTAATGGATTCTAAACATGTAACAAGAGAATTTTTTTCTTGAAAATCAATACCTTCAATTTTTTCATAGCCTTTGCCTACTAACCTTTCTTTATTTCTTACTACTTTTCCACCTTCATTCAACTTGTTTCTGAATACCCACTTGGTGCCAATCACATTTTTTTCCTTAGGTTTTGGGATAAGCTCCCAAGTTTCATTCTTCTCTATTTGATCAATTTCTTCTTCCATAGCTCTAATCTAGTTCTTACATTATATTTCTTCAACAAAAGTTTTAGTCTCTAATTTGGACAACAAAGACATATTTGCATGTTCTATTGCATTTTCCAGTCTTCTTCTGGTTTATACGTCAATATTTTTGTCATATATAATCTGATTTTTTCTGAATGATTCTTTTGGACTGATCTGGATGTTCTTTTTGTTTCCTTTATTACAACTTCTTCCTTTTCATTTTCATCTTCCTTTTCATCTTTGCCGCTAGCTTCTTCAGAATAATCAATTTCTTGTACCTAAATTATTTTATACTTGATATCATCTACCTTCACATTTATACTTTCAACAATTTTTTATGTTCTCAAATTGTAACATCTATAGGCCTTGCTCTTTTAAGAGTAACCAAGAAAAATACCTTCATTAGATCTAGAATCAAACTTACCTAAGTCTTCATCGTATTTCTTGATATAACATTTTCTTCCAAATACTCTAAAGTGTTTGATATTTGTTGGGTATGCCCTTCCATAGTCTATAAGGTGTATTTCTATTATTTTCTATGATATGTCCTCTATTCAGAATATACTTTATTGTGTTGACTACCTCTCTCCAAAAAATTTTAGATACTTTTAGATTCATCTAGCATGGTTCTGACCATATCTTGAAAAGTTCTATTTTTCCTTTCAATAACTGCATTCTGTTATGGATTTCTTGTAGATGACTAATGTCTTTTTATTCCATGATGTTCAAAAAAATATATGAACTCATTTGAAGTGAATTCTCCTCCTTGGTCAGATCTTAAACACTTTATTTTCAAATCTATTTCATTTTCAACTAGTGCTTTGAATACCTTAAATCTTTCAAATGGTTCATACTTTTATCATAGAAAAGTAACCCATTTAATTCTATAATAATAATTAATAAATAAGATAAAATACCTCTCACATTATATGATTTGATTTCTTTTGGTCCCATAGAAATCAATATGCACAAGTTCAAACAACATTGTGGTTGAGTACTCCTTTATCTTGAATGAGGTTCTTTTCTACTTTCTAAATTGACATTGTTTGCAAATGGTATTTAATGGTTTAGTAATATTTTCCATATCTCTAATAGCTTGTTTGGAACTAATATTTACTAGATTATCAAAGTTCATATGACCTACTTCTATGCCATAATAATCTCTCATCTAATTTCCACATCCAACACATATCACCTTTAATATCACTAACAATGTACAAATTATTAACTGTCTTACATGCATAAACAACAACATTCCATGTACTTTCCTTTCTGATTTCACATCCTCCAACATTAAATGTTATTGTGTATCCCTTATCTCTCATTTGACTTATAATAAAAATATCATTCTTTAGTCCTTCAACATACAAGACATTTTTTAGTTTTTCATTTACCATTATTTAAGATAATGGTTCATTTACATGAAATTATTGTAGCATCATAGTCTCTAAATTTTACAGTACTTCCATTTACCTTTTTCAAAGTGAGAAACTTAATTTTTCCTCTAGTCATGTGGCTTAAAAAACCACTATCAATGTACCGCTGATTTTATTTATTCTATGCATGAAATGTTGTCTAAACAATCAATGATTTTTCTTTGTTTATTTCTTTCTCTTGTTCCTCCTTCCAAACTTTTGTTGATTCATCCTTATGTTTTTCTTTGGCTTCCTCAATCTTAGATTTCATACAGGATTCCATAAACCAAATTATACAAAAAAATATCTTTATGCCCAAAGTTGTGGAACTTATAACATTCAATATTAAAATTCATCAAAGGTACACACGAGTTATAATTTCTATTTGAGGAAACATAATAATTTACATTTTTCTTCCTATTAAAACTTATTACATGAGAATTAAGGTCTACTGCCCTATGACTAAAATGATTACATGAAAATTAATATCCATAAATGGAATTTTTAAACCTGGTATTGTAATTTTGCCTTGGAGGAAATGATATTCTTGGTGTATCCTTGTTTCGTTTTGGAGGAGTACTATGTGGAGCATGAATTTATTCCCTTTTTCTCCTTTCATTTGAAGTAATTGTGTGTTGAGGGACATGAACTTCTTCCTTCTTGCTATTATCATTTCTTGAAGATCTTTAAAATGTATTTGCATAGCTTCTTGTTTTTTCTAGACTAGTCATCTTTGGAGACTCTTTCAAATTTTCTTTTGTAGACTTCTCATTGTAACAAAGACTTGTTTTGATAATTGAAAATCTCTGATTATTGATTATGTCTTTTAAAACTTCATATATCTTTTCAAATATGAGACAACTGTTCAACTTGGTAGCTGATTTATCAAGTTCCTTTCTTAAGGAAACGAATTCACATTCAAGTTTCTCACAATCATCTTCTTTTTGTTTCAACTGTATTTTCACAACCTCATATATATTATTCAACTCTTATAATTCAATATTTAGATAAATAATTATTTTATTAGACTCTTCAAGATCATGTGTCATCTTTGATTTTAAGGCATCATACTCATCTTCTAGTTTTTGAACTTGTTGTTTTTTGTTTTTATTTTTATTTATTAGAATCTTGTGTTCTTCAAGAGCAGAAATGAGTTCTCCTTAGATCCACTTCAGCTTCAAATTTAGTATCTTCTTCATATTCTAAATCCATCTCTTCTTTGATTTATTTAATTTATATGGCCATTAGTAGTGATTCATCTTTATCACTGGCAGAGATGCTTCCATCATTTTCTTTAGAACAGTTACTTTCCTCCTTGGTATAGAGATTTTTCTTATGCTTGTAGAGATTCTTCTTACTTTTAGATCTTCTTTTCTTATGGTTCTTCTTGGATTGATAATACATGTTATTCTCTTTCAAGTTATATTTTTCTTTATCATCCTTGTTTTTATATGGTTATTTGTTGGCATAATGTACCATTTCCCCACATTCAAAATATTTAAATGGTAACTTACTTTTATATTTTCCAGACCCTTTCTTCATCCTTTTGAAAAAGTGAGATTCTTATTAATATAAATTATTGTTGGAATAATCATTTGGTTCAGGTTTATTTATTTTCACCTTCATTGATAATTTTAATGTAGCCTCTTAATTTGATGATTTATCACCTTCAGGTTTCATCTCATATGCTGTGAAAATCCTATGCAGTTCATCCATTATTAGGATGGTTAAGTCTTTCAATTATTTAATAACAGATACTTTAGAATCAAATCTCAGAGGAAGAGATCTTAGCAATTTTTGCACAATAGTTTCATCCTTAATTTATTCACCAATTCCTCTCATAATATTGACAACAACATCAACACAGAGAAGATAGGCTACAATTTTTTCATCCTCCTTCATCTTAAAATTACCAAATTTTCCTCTATGTGTCTAGAGTTTTGTTCTCTTCACTTTTTCATCTCCTTCACAAATGTTCTTGAGCTTATCCCGAATTTCCATTTTGGAACTACCATGCATTACTTTGACAAATTTTTCTTCACACAATCCTCTTAAGATTACATTCATAGCCTTTTCATTGCTCTCACATTCTTTCTTTCCTACTTGATTAGTTAGAGGAGTAACTAGAAATGTATAATCATTAAAAATATATTGCCACATATCAAAACCAAGAGCCATTATATAAGTTCACATCCTTATACTCCAAAAGGAATAATTAGTTCCATTAAATAATGGAACCCTATTTGAGGATAATCCTTATTGAATCACCATGTGTGTTTCTAATATCTATGTTCCAGTGGTCAGACTGTTTAGAAGGAACCCTCTCTAATACCAATTATAGAAAACACACTTATACTGGGGAGTTGAATCACTGTTATCTAACTTTTTATACTTTAAAATTTAACATTCATAACATCATAAATTACATAAGATATAATAATTACACAACGTAATATTTATGTGGAAACCCTTTCGGGAGAAAAACCATAAAGAAAAATCTTCTTGGAGCTACGGTACAAATCCAACTATAACATTAATTATTTTACAAATTTTTGTAGGAAACAACCTATTGGAAACACAATCCCTAATGATGAACACTAACTCAGCTATGATTAGTGAGAATTAATTCACTGGAGACACCAATCCCCAATTCTAAGCATCAAATCAGTTTGATTCATGAGCACCACCTCATTGGAGATACCAATCCCCAAGGCTGAGAAAAAACTTAGGAATGTAAATATCCACTCATTGTATTTTATTCTTCAACGTGATAATGGCGTATATATTACTCTTCACTTCTTCTTATTATTACGTATACCCACTTTAATACAACTTTCTTATAACATCCACTCTTTTGATCTTCTTTAACACAAGCTGGACGATCGAATCTACTTGTTTTTGCTCTTCTCTTTCTTCACATCCTCGTAACACATCTTATTAAAAACACTCCTCCATTCGCACTCTCTTTCCGTTTCGTTTAAAATGGAATTATATTCCTTGAGTGCACACATTAATGTAAATTGAATTCATTTATATATCATGTTCATTTCATGACATCTGTGCCTTTCATCATGAGTCGACCATCCTTTTTTAATATTCATTACAATCCGCTAGAAGACTTGAAATTTGATATTTGGAAGTTTTCAAGGACCCCACATCTTTCCTTTCCCCTTAGTTTCATCTTGGTCCCCTACATTTCAGGACTATTCCAAATCCTAGATTTTTCACTTCATTACACGACAATCCTTCTTTATATCACATTATTCCCTGACTTCTACAACTTTCTCTTCATTGCGCAACATAAATCCTTTGTTGAGTGGTATTATTTTAAACCCATAAAAATACTTAAATCTGATCCTTTAATACACAAGGAATAACAACCACCTGCGATACAACTAGATACCCAAAAAATCTTACCAAACTCGTGGAACACCATAGAAACTTGCAAAACATTATAAAACCCAATGAACATTATAAAAACCCATGGAACATTGCTAAACCCACATAACACTATAAAAACCCGTGGAATATTACCAAACCCATGGATTATTATAAGAACCTATGGAACACTGAAATAGTTTTCTTTGGCGTGTGACATGCAGAATTCAAATTGAATCATATTTTTCATAAGAGGCACACATCTGTAAAAATTAATGACATTATTTATAACATATGAGATACTTGTCAACATTCCTTTGACATTAATGATATTATTTCCAAATATATATACACAATATATATATATCTATATATAGAGTAGGTTGCTGTCTGTATGTTATGTAGGTCTAATTTATACATAAACACCTATAGTAGTGTGATAAATAAAAAATAAAAATATTAAATATATAGATAAACCTATCAGGGGTGAAATAGGGACAAGGAGAATTTCTTTAGGGTTTTCTTCATTTTGGGAAAAGGAAAAAATTAGGAAAGTTTCAAAATTGTGTGTGGGCGGTGCCAGAGCATCTCCATAACCATGGCCACATTTCTCCTTTCCTATGATCTCCAAATAATAGCTTAAGAATATAGTGTAGACGTCCATAAAAGCATTGGAACATGGAGTTTGGTAAGATGTAACAATTTCTTCATCAAATGAAATCATCAAGGGTTCAAAAAATTGGTTCACCTCAACCAAGGGGAAATATGGTCTCATGGAATACACCCTACCTATATAAGTTGTTTCTTTTGTTTTGTTTTTGTTGAATGGAGAGTACACATGTTTAGATGGGGAGGGTTGATTGATTTTAGTCACTCCCAACTATCTTGGGATAAACTCTAAAATTTTTATCCAACATGATAATGAAGTCTGAGGAGGTGTAATGGATCTAGTTGCTAGGTATGTGAAGAAAATGAATATCAATGGGTCAATATTTTGTGAGGATCTTCATGTATTTTTTTAGTAGTTATAACAAAATACACTTTAGAGAGGTGTATGCTAATAAATGAGTATAAAAAGGCACGCAGACTATTTAACAAATTATTTTTTAAATAAATAAATATGTCGTGTCTACATGGTTACATGAAAACACAATGGGTTTTTGAAAATCCTTGAAACGTTTAGCAAATGGATGGTAGATATAATAAGTGTGTATCTCTACCACATTCTCTAAATTATCCAATCTAGGGAATTTTTGTTGTTACTAACATTCATAGAGGTTCTGCCAACTAGACTCGTTGTCTTAGGGTAATTTTCAATAATCCAAACACCTTGTCAATGTCTCATTATGGTGGCAGAGGAAGGTTATATTTTCTCTTTGTATGTGTCATTTTATTAAAGCTCTAAATTTGCAAAAGATCATGTTGGCTTCATTTTCAAAGACATTGTATCCAAATTTGTATAGACCTTATGTGTTTGCAGTTTTGAGTTTCTATCCTACACAAAATAATGAATCATTTTGGCCTTCCATCCATCTATGCAGAAGTGGAAAAGCAGTGGGGTCTCATAGAAGGAAATGATTTTTGAATCTATGTGAAATGGGCTTATTGAGAGGGATTTGAGATTTTTTATGAAAATTACAAAGGGTGGATGTAAAATAAGATTTCATAAAATGCGTCAAAGAAGCATGGTCTCCTCAAATGAAATGGTTACACGTGCTACACAAAATGGGAAATTTGTAATGGTCTATGGATATCCATCAAAAGATGAATGTCATCTCTTAGAGTGCATATGGAACCGCTTGATGGAACCTCATTTCATCCATTTATAGGCATGGAATCTATACCTCCTCTCATAATTTATTTCAAAACTTTCATTTCTTTTCATAGTTAATGGAACATTAAATCGTGATTTAAGATTGTTAGTGATGTATGGTTTATTTTTTTAATCATATTGTAAACCCTTTAAAACAAATTCCACACCATGTTAACCTATGTTGAAAATTGATGCCTTAGGTGGCGTGCTATAGTACTAGGGCCTGAAAGAGATAAGAAAAAAATTTATTCATGCTTACCCTTGCTAATGCTTCATGACTAGTCAAACTAGAAGGGGAAATGGTTTTTAAAATTGTAAACATGAGATGTTGAAAAATAGCCACCTTAATATAAAAGCCTTCTCAATTTGACAAACGTAAGTGTTGGGGTGATAATTGAAGTGGGATTTAGCCACGTGGCCATTGCCCCAACTGATTATAATTTGGTTTTGTATCAAACTTTAATGTGTGAAGTATTTCACACTCAAAGAGTGAAGCAGCCTGACTAATTCACCCACCCAATTTATTGGTTGATCCCTCTTGGGATTGACTTCCTGACTATCTACAACAGCTATGCAAACCTGTATTAAATATTGTGAGATATATGTAGGATGGTTTGGTTAACTAAATGTTTATCTATTGAACAAGCAAGAGATATGGCTCTGCAAATATTAAGAAATAGCTAAGGAGTGAAGTGAAAGTGCTGGTGAAATTGTATTATATCCATAATAAAAGGAAGTTATTTACTAGGTGAGAAACATGATTCAATTATTTTTTAACATGTATTCTAATTGTGTCAGGGTTTCATTCTTTTCTTTTGATTTTCTATTTAGATTGTAACAATTTTCTTATTCCTTTTCCAGACCCAAACTTTATTTCAAGTTTGGTTTGTAATTATTTTAACCCATTAATTTTTTGACAAGTGGCTTGTTTGACTTATAATTTGTTATCACATTATGTCAAAATATGAAATGTGATCCAATTAATTAAAGACACGTGTATATGATTATTTATTTTAATTAATTGACAATCTATCTTATTAGTTGCATTGAAAAATGTGAGCTAATAAAAAAGGGACATGTGTATTTGCTTTATTTTAAAGCTACACGTATTGAAGTGTGTTTGTCTATTGTTTGTCACGTTTTTTTTTATATCGTTTCAGACCAACAAGATTTAAAAGTTAATTTTATAAAAATTTCATGTCCACCCGAGGATCTATTTTGAAGCCAACACGTGCCTTTCTTGGTAGTGTTGATTTGTGTCACATGTCGACCCCCATGTGAGTTGTTATTTAGTTTATTTTATTTTTTAAAGTAAATCATTCTTTATCTCACCTTGTTGAGTTGCTAAATAACTCATCGAGATTTCTTTTACTCACGGATTCTAAATTAGATATCTCATCCTTTAGCTCGTCGAGCTGAGTTGTTAAAGAACTCGTCGAGTTCCTGTAACTTAACCCTGAATCTATTTTGTCAATTTGATCTTAAATCGACCAATTTAAGCTATTTTTAGACCAAATCTAGCTATTTTTGAGAATTTGATGAACTGTGGTATGATATTAAGCTCATAATTAATTAATTAGCTAATTAGCTTGTTAAAACATTTTGTAATTGGAACACGACCTTGCCATATTAAATTGATCCATAACTTGAACAATTCAATCTATTTTTAGATCAAATTTGGGTTTTTGTAATTGTTAACAAATTCAAATAATTTGTAGCTTGTTTTTTGTCTCTATTTAGCTTTCTTTCAATCATTTTCGAGCATACCTATCTTAATTTCGATATGAGCATCTACTAGCTTATTAATGGCTATTTTTTCTAAGTGATAATCCAGATCTTAATTAAACTACTATAAGCATCTGTAAGGGTGTTTGAATCTGTTTTAAATGACTATAAAGCTCTAGGATCTAGCGACTGGTATTGAAAACCACCCCATAAGAAGACAAGCTACCCCTGAAAACTTTATCTCATTTTCTCAAAGATCTCAAGAATCTCTTTCCATCCTATTGCAAAGCATTAGAGATTATTCATTTATGCATGTAGGCCATTTAGACTTCACCATCATTTTGCAATGGAAGCAATTAGAGACCATGCAGGAGGAAGTGGTTCTCTAAGATCATTAAGCTTGTTCTAGAGTTGTTTACAACACCCATGAAAGGGGATGAGAAAATTGTAAACTATCTAGCTAAAATTAAGAACACTAAAGCTTAACTAGATGGCTACAACAGTGATTTATTTCAATACAAGCTATTGTATTTCATAATCCATATTAACATTCATGAAAAATATAGACAGTACATCTTAATTCTCAATTCTAAGTATCATAATGAGAATGATCTAACTAATCTATACACTCTATCTTCATTATTAATTCAAGAAGAACGTGTTCTGGAAAATTTTGATTCCAAAGAAGATGTTACTCAGGAACTTCTCACTCAAGAATAAAAAAGTAAACCTTCTAGATTCAGAAATTGAAAACTATCTCTTAAACCCCCTTGTAAAGATAAGAAATCAGGAAAATTAAGAGTAAGTTTTAATGGTAGATGTCACAACTATGGAAAATTTGGCCATAAGAAAGAGGATTGCGAATCCAAAAAGAAGTCCAATTTTAGAAATAGGAAATTGAATAGATCAAATCAAAATCAAGATGAAGATGAAGAAATTGATCATAGAGCTAATGTAGTAACTATATAAACTATATACACTGTATTGAATTTAAATTGTTTGTTTTGTATTTGTTTTTAGTCATTTCTTCAAATAGAACTATTTGTCTTTTTTTTTGGCATAAAAATCTGATCATATATGACATGTCTAAGCTTAAATTGTGCTTACATGGTCATATGAATGCTTGATTATTCTTTAATGATTTTATTATATGATCAACTTAGTTATCTATCATGTCTTATATTTTTTTTTATAGAAGGCTTGGAATAAGATGTATGTTTGTTAAAACATATTTGTTAATTATTAAGCATAGTGATATGTTAAGTTTTTATAAAACTAGTGTTTAACCTTTATATTTGGTTAAAATTTAAAATTTGTATGATTTCTATTATGCTTATTATGATATTTGTTGATGTTATTTTGGATATGCAGTTTGATTTGTGTTCAAGTTTTGATGCAGGAACCATCACTTGAAGCAGCAAAAGAGCCATGTGCCTAAAGAGGATGCTGGTAGTGATACACATAGGAGCTAAAGGAAGTATTCCTCTATGTGAAGGCCAACTTTCTCTTGATAAAGAATCCAGTGCAAACATCAGCTATTATGTGAACGCCATTGCATACTGAGAAGTCTTGCAAGTTTTTTGCCTTGTTCATCCTATCATAGTTTCCCTTGAGGGGGAGTGTGTATGACAATGCCACCTCGTGTTGGCTCATTATGAAAGAGTGGATCATGTCCACCTGCTTTGTATGTAAAAAAGTGATTCTTTAGCGATTGGTTACACATGGTTGTGACATTGTAAACTTCCTATACTTCCTTCATTTTGTAATAAGTAAATGTGTCACTTTATGTGAAGTTAATTGTAAATCCCAGCGAAACTTTAGTCATAGGTATGCCTTAGTTTATAGAAGGTTCCATAATCTGATGTAAGTCTTCATATTGTAAAGCACTAGTCTTACGAATCTTTGTTTGGGAAGATTTGTAGATTTCCCTCATTGGAATGCTAAGACCGAATCATTGTTGTTGATTCATGGGTCTGAAACTTGCCATGTCTAATTGTCTTCTCCCACTTAACATTAAGGGGGGGTGTTGGGGTGATAATGTCAAGTGGGATTAGCCACTTGGGCACGATCCAACATGATTATAGTTTGTCTGATAAAACTTTAATGTGTGAATTATTTCAAACTCAAAGAGTGAAGTGGCCTGATCAATTAACCCACCCAATTTATCGAGCGATCCCTCTTCAGATTGAATTCCTAGCTGTCTATAATGGCTATGCAAGCTTGCATTAAATACTGCAAGTTGTATGTAGGACGGGTCAGTTAACTGAATGTTTATCTATTGAATAAACAAGATACATAGCTCTGTAGATATTAAGAAACAACTAAGGAGTGAAGTGGAAGTGCTAGGTGAAATTGTATTAAATTCATAATAAAAGACAATGCTTTACCACTGGAGTTTTTCCTTTGGGTTTCTCCACTTGAATATGGTGGTATATGTCTCTTGCTCTTATTTTTTATTTGATTTCATCTCTAGTTCATTAAAAAAAATATTTTCTATCTATTTCAAGTTATTTACTTGTCTAATCAACTGCAAACTATAATCTATAATCTTAGCCTTTAACGACATATATGTGATATGTAGATCTCATTTCCCTACTAAATCTAACAGTAAGAAGTGCCTTAAAACATCTCTTTCACTTTTAAACTATCATAGCCTCTCTTTTTTTATGGTGACCCCATATAAAACTAGAAACATTTCCTAAGTTCCTGTAGGTCATGGTGGTGAAGTGGCCTTCTGGAAGCTTTGGAAAATGGTTTACTGGGAGAAATAATTTTCCTACAACATAAACCTCCAAAACCCACTTTATATTCTTTTCCTATGGATTCCAGAAGAAAATTTTATCACCCATACTTCTTCATTGTTATATGGGGCATATAGTAGTGTTTTTTTTTAACCATTACCATGAAAAACACATTTTTTGCACCTATTTTTTATCCCAATTAACATAGTTTGTAGAAGGGAAAATAAATAATTTCAATGGAATGGCTCCAAAATCCTGTTATAGTTTGAGCCTCGATGAGTACTTTCAGATTGTGTCTATTTCTGGTGATTTTGTATATAGTAGAGTAATTAATCATTCCATTTGGGGGTTGCATGGAATTTTAACAATCACATTCTATGGCCATTTGGGCTGATTTATAGAACAGTGCAGCAAAGGTCATTTACCCGCGTTGACTCTCTAAGAATCATTCGACAGTTAAAACTAATGTGATTATTGGAAATGTGTATGGAGAATATAAATGCGTTGTTCAAAACCCTTAATCAAGACTATTTTTGAAAAATAATAATTACATGATTTGACACCTTTACATAGGCTCTTATAGTAGCAACAAGAGACGAAGAATCTATTAGAGGTCGTATAACTTGATGTTACTCTTAAAAGACATTGAAATTTGAATGTAATGAATAGAATTTTTTGTTTTGTATTATCTCTCACTCTCCTTGGTTATGGAAATGGTTTAGTTTATTTGGGTGAAATAAAATGGGTGTTTTCTCTCTCTCTAACAAAAAAATTTGTTTTGATTTAAATAAGTATGGAAAATGAATAATTTACTATCTCTCCAACCTAAAATTGATTTAGGGGTTTTGCTAGCATGTTTGATGGGAGGGGTTTGTCCATGCCAACATTTTTTCATTGACATATGATTAAATGTTTTTTAGGCTGTAGGTGGTGTGATGGTATAAAATGATTAATAAGATGTATATTTATATGGTTTCCAAAGATGTATGTTTTTCTAAAATATAAAAGAAATGGTTTATATCATATTTGGTTGTATTTTTGATCTTGTGAAATCAAAATATAACTATTTTGCATGATTCCTTTTTTAAAAAGGATTATGAATTCTTCTAGTGTTAGTATGGTTTTCTTATAGTAACATGTACATCTTGAAATGTAAATTAGTTGCTATGGTAAATTTAGGAACCTAATCTAATCAATAAGTAAAGGAAATATCTTTATTACATTAGTTATAGTGAGAAACACCTTTCCTGCTATGAGTAAATTAAGAATATATGGTAATGGTAAATAATTGATTGATATTTTATATGACTAGAAAAATCCTCTCTAATGAACTATAGTTAGCCATGGAAAAGGGAAAAAGGGATAACATTGTTGAATTTAAGTATCTTGATAATATTGAACAATGGGGAAATATCAACATCACTAATTATGAGTTCAAATAACCCTTTTACTTAATTTTGTGTGTGTGTGTGTGTGTGTGTGCATGCATGCAAATTTGAAAATGTTACATTAAAAAAATAGTAAAATTATAACTTTGAAGTTAAACCTTGCTATGGCCATTGTTAGGTCACGAAATAATGTGTAATATTAATGGTGCAATGTGATGTTTAGTGTGTGGATAAATCTTTGTTCAATGGAATAAATAACCCCTAGAGATTGTATATGGCTATAGTGACTTACGAAATTTTGATATTGAGTTTTACACCACCTTGTGAAGTAGCTCATACCTTGTATAGGGGGATATGTTGTTTTTTTAATGTTGCGAAAAAGGATTTTTCTTGTGAAATAAAAAACTACGAGAAAATTGATTAACCAAAAGACACCTAATTAAGTGGGTCACATGATCATAACACACCTTGTTAAAATTTTAAAATAACTATTAGATTTATCTTGCAAAACATTCTCTCCTCGTATATCTTTATAACTAGAATGTGGTTGTTTGTGTAATTTACATTTATTTAGTATGATGAATAGTAATACTTATGTTTATTTAAAGTGGAATATTATGCAATGAATGATGGAACTTTATGTTTGACATAAGAAAAAAAAATAACAACGTATTATGGTAATAATTTTGTTAATGGTTTTGTTGACAATGGAATAAGGAGGGACCCCTTTTGTTGGTATGTAACTAGTCATACCTTTTTGATCTCAATATAACCTTGAGGGTTTGATGTGGAAAGAATTGATAAGTTATGTTTTTATTGCATGGAAACTAATGTAATACTTCTAAGTTCTTTAATGACATTACTAACTGGAATATATCAAACTAGTTAAATATTTTAATGTAGTAAGCTTATCATGAATCAATGTTGTTACGATAAAAAGAGTTGAAATTTTGAATGGTCATAACCTAGAATATTAGTTTTCTGTTGCTAGTATCTCATGGTAATAATTTTCCTGAAATTATCCTAAGAATAATGTTTTCTTTTCCAATGATCTAATGAAACTCTCTTTTTATGTTAATCTATGTTCCTAATTACCTAGATGTGTCCTTAAACGACTTAGTGAAATACACTAAGGGAAATTGAGGTAAATTTTGTTTATACTACAAAAATATGACCTTAGGATTCCTAGTGGTCTCATAAGTGATCTTCTTAACAACCTAGGTATGTATGATAGAATTAAATAAGGGCCTTACACCCTATTTACATGGGTTCCTTTTTGGGTATTTATAATTTCAAGACAATACCTAGGTCATGGATGATTTTAGGTCAGCATAATTTGACCAATGATGTGTTATTCCATGGTCACACCTTTAAGCTAACCTAATCATCTTCATTCTACTAAATTTAGAGAAGGATAAATCATATTTGAGCATGATTAATGTACTTATAAGACACATTAGTAAGAGTTCCATGGGTACTTGTGACTTGGTTTTCGAGTTATACTCTTCTTATTTTCTTTAGTGGGACTATGTGTGTTATTGAATCCATAGGATATTGGTGGCAAGGAAAATCTACTAGGGGTTACAAAAGTTAATTGTTCACACCCCACGTCATGATAGGTGGCTAGTGTTTTCTTCAGGTCTCTTTGAAGATGCACACTCTTGGACCCAACCTTTTATGTTAAGAATTGATGTTGAGTTGTATTTTCTGAAAGTGTCAGTGGGATCAAATAGGGAATACTAACTCTAGATTGAAACTGTAATTGATGTGAACCACGATTACATTTTGGAATTATGTGCCCGAAATATATGATCCATACTTTTCCAAATGTAATACCTCTTTGTAGGAGATTCTAGGCATTTTAAAGAAAAACTGTAAACCTTGTGTTTACTAGAATGATGCAAAAGTAAGTGGTAGTGATTATGTGGGTCCATTGTTATGCATCATGTGAAAAGTACAAATGTTTTAAACTGTTGCATCATATAACAACAATAAAAATTTCCAATTTTTATTTTACATTTTGGGTGGTGAAAATATGGGAATTATAGTTTGTATCAGAGTGGTGGTTCAAACATTTAAACCTCTAGGATAAATTTGTATTATTCTTGTATTCTTGTTAGCATGTACATAGCATGATTTTCATGTCGAGTCTTGTTGGTGTGTTACATGGAGTTATTTTGATGTTATATGGTGTACTTGTACAAGGTATATAGCTCCTGGCGAGTGTGTCATATAGTGGGTCCCCAATTTCTTGTTATAAAATTATATTGTGACAAAAGATGTAAATAGATTCAAATTATGGTTTATTGATTCCTTAGTGCCATTTTTGGTAGTATCATTATAGATGATAATTGGAGATATATATGGAAGGTATCACATTATTTTTTAGTATCTCATTCAATCTTTATTCAATAGTGGTTATGATAGTTGGGTATGGTAATTGCCAATTTTAAGAATGAGACATTTGGCAATATTTGGGTTTTGAAAGATTTGGTTTCCTTCTTGGGACACTTGACCAGGTTTCCAATCCTTCCCCACCTCATTGCATCTGACATTATGGATACAATGTTGACTCATCATAGTAAAATAAATACTTCTATTCTAAGATATCTTATCCCTACTCTTTTTCTCTTAAAATTAAACATACCAAATTTCATGGATAACCCTATCTTATCTCTAGACATTGATGGTTGAATAATTACAATGATATGATTTCTCTTTTAAATCATGAAATTTCTATCTTATCTAATCTTGGATCGATTCATTTACTAACTGATCTCTCCAAAAATTCTAACCCGTATGATAACCAAATTGATCACTTTGGGACTATTCAATCAACTAATCATGTGACTCTCTAATTGATAACCAGGGTTCATTTTAAGACACCTCTATAAAATTGTAGGTGGAAAATACCTGGCGAATATCCCCAGAACCAGTTTTAGTGAAAGGAGAATTTGACAGTATTCCAAAACAAAAATTTCACCTGGTTTTTCATGGCTCCATCATTGACGCGTGACAACAAGACGTCAATAATCACACCTGATGTGCGTCAATAGAACGTCAATGTCCTTGAATGATGCATGTCACTGGCTCCTATTGACATGCATCATTGGCTCCTATTGACTTACATCACTAGTTCCTATTGACGCGCGTCACTGGCTCCTATTGACGCGTGTCACTGGCTCCTATTGATGCACGTCACTGGCTCCTATTGACATACGTCACTGGCTACAATTGATGCATGTCACTGGCTCCAATTGACACGCGTCACTGGATCCTATTGACGCGCGTCACTGGATCCTATTGACGCGTGTCACTGGCTCCTATTGACGCGCGTCAATGTATCTTATTGACGCGCGTCACTGGCTCCTATTGATGCGTGTGATTGGATCCTATTGATGTGCTTCACTGGCTCCTACTGACACTCGTCTCTAGCTCCTATTGACGCGTCTCACTGGATCCTATTGACGCGCGTCACTAGCTCCTATTGACGCATGTCTCTGACTCCTATTGACGTGTGTCAACAGGATTTATTGACGCACGACAATTGGATACATTGATGCGTGTCGGCTAAGACTAATGTCGCGCATTAGCTAAGACCATTGATGCGCATCAATTGAAGCCATTGACACCCAATTTAGCCTATAAATACCCTTCAACCGGTCATTTTCTCATTTTCACCTTCCCGCTCTTGAATTTTTACAGGTCTCAATCATTTTCAAAGATGCAAGTACAACTATAATGTTGACTTCACATGCTTCCCAACTGCAAGTTCAGCAAAAAAATCAAGAGAATCCAATTCAATCGATTTCCAAGATCAACTACAGGAATCCCTTATGCCCTCACATCCATACTGTTTTAAACATGTCTTCAGAATATAAAGATTTGATAGATGCGTGTGAATTTACAGGGCTCGTTAATATGCCCCATTTTGAAACAAATCCAGATATTTTGAATTACCTTCTGTCATCCTACAATTTAGAGGATGGCATTTTTTATGTGACTTTGAACGATGGCCAAATGTTCCAAATCAGTATCGAAGCAAATGACATCCATTGGTTTACGAGCCTTCCGTTCAAGAATTTACCAATTGTTACAACCAAGGCAACACTCCTGGAAGAAGACAAGAAATTTCTCGAATCAACATTCGGTTTCCATGTTGATTGTAAGTATAATTCGTTTTAATTCATATTTTTTATTCTATTTTATATTGTGATAGAATTTGCTGTTATAAATTTATAGTAATTTTCACTGTTTCACATTTGCAGCCCACGTCAATAAATCCAAGCATGGTGTGGATACACAATCAATTGCACACCACTTTCTTGCTGTACTTATTTCATTTTTTCAATCTAGAATTGTTTTGCAGGGTCGCTAAACAGATATACCAAATTGGGCCATTGCATACATTGTTGCCACTAGCTCAAAACAAAAATTTGATTGGTGCACATATCTATCCAAAAAAATAAGAATTGACCTAAAAAATTCAAAACTTTCAGAAAAACCTTTCATTTATTCAACAAACTATCTCCTCGGCCTTTATTATGAGGCACTTTTAAATTTAAAAGATAAAAAGATTCCTACTTGCACTGATGAGGAGTTGATGAAGTTGTCAATTCCATTTGAAGAACAACAGGTATAAACTATTTAGTTTGTAATTGTATTTCAATTTTCGACATTACAGTGCACAGTTATTAAAACTTAAATTTAAATGTTTTGTAGAGAAGATTTATTGAAGCCCTTCCCCGAAAAAAGGCGTTATCGAGAGGAAGAGGCCAAAAACATGCTGAGGCTTTGGGGGACTCCCAATCTAAAATGGAAGCTCACTCCTCTCCAAACCCTCAACAGTTTGAACTCGTTAAACGCCAGAGAAGTAATACCTTCTCATATATTATTTACAAATTCCAAATTTGCATATTTATTTTTGAATTTAAATTTTAACCAAATGAATTGACAACATTTAATATTGATGAATTGCAGGGACTTTGGAACATACACCTATTTCACAAACTCAACCTTCTTCCCCAACTCACTCCATACAGTCACATGCATTCATATCTTCTGAACAGACACTGAGTACAACTCCTACAAGGCCACCCGTAGCACTGAGAAAAACAACCCCTCTACAACAAGGTACAACTTTTCGATAGTACGTTTAATTTCGAAATTTTTGACTTTATGAATTGTTTTCCTATTTTTCATTTTTTTCTTGTACTTTTTAGTACATGTCAATCCTGATCAAACCGCGGCACTGACACCCACTCAACCAATAATTTTTAAAATGCCAACTAGAGGAACAGTGAAAAAGAACATTGGTAAATGCATGCCTTTTACTCCGGCCCCTAGTGGGACACTAAACATTGCCTCGTCCTTTTGAATTCCAACTCTCTCACTTGGTGGCTTGCCCAGTGCAACGGGCATATCTGTTTTGAACAATATAAATTTAGATGAAGATTATTTGGGCATTGATAGCAATGACCCAACTGGGTTTTTCAATACATGCGAGATGATTCAAGGCCAGCAGGTATACTTCAAATTTCAATTTAAATATGCTTTACAATTTTGAATTACATTTCGATTTAAATTTATTTATCTAAATCTTGATTAATTTTTTCACAAACAGGATCAGCCCACCCAAAGGTAGAAACAAGTAGCAGTTGATCTTGTTGAAAGCCCCCATACTTCTCCAGTAAGATCGTCTTCATCAGATTTAGATAGTGAACAGTTGCCACCTTTTCCTTTCGATAACTTAATTGGTTATGATTGTTAATCCCATGTCAGTGAGTTTATTCTTCCTCATATCAATTAGCTTATAGAATGGGAGAGAAGGGCTAAAGTTCTTATCAATGAGATTATTAGTCGTTATGAAAATTATTGGAAACGAGATAGTTTATACGCTGCAGTCCAGAATCAACCTGCGAAGATGGATTCCTTACTTACCCAAGTAAGAAGTGGGACTGTCACTTATAACAACAACTATAAAGATGACATTTTAGATAAGTCATTAAACAAATTGGAAAATATTAGTGCCGAGGCCCAGGCATATTTTAACAAATGGTCCAAGGACAAGGATTTGGTAGCAATCGCAAATGCCGAAAGAGATAGAGCGGTTGTAAGTACTATTACATTCAAACAATCATTCTTGTTAATTTGAAATTTTCATTTTTTAGTAATATTTTGAATTGACATTACTCTTTTTGTGCAGTTGAAATATGAAAATTTGAAGAGTCAGGTGAAGGTTTTGCAAGTTCACTTGGAAACAGCAAAGAATAGTTTATCTGCAGCAAAAAATTTGAAGAAAAATATTTTTTTGGTTAACAAACAAAACAATACACTAAAACGGATAATTAAAGAGCATGGTTTCGACCCTGACATATTATTCAAAGCTAAAGCAGCAGTTGATCCAAATTTGCTATCACATTAAGATGCGACAAATCAAGAAGAAAGAATTTTAAAAAATCTGGACAGTGCTGCGGAAGATCTTATAAGTTCAGGGGTTATTTCTGGTGTTGGGGAAAGAGGTACAGCCACAGTGGAAGAATTCATTGGGGAAGAGAGCAGAGAAGTAGAATTGGATAAAGAAAAAGAGGGTTTTGAAAACTAGAAACTTTTATTATTGAGGAAACTTTAAATATTGAATTTGAAAACTTCTACTATTGAGTATGTACTATGGTATTTGAATTTAATTATATGGATTTATATACAGTCTTTAATTTTAATTGCATTAGATGGTGATTATCATGAATTATATGTATGTTTCTTGTTTACTTGCATTGTCATGAATTGTATGTGGACGTAGATGATGAACGATGATAATTGATAATTAATGATAGATGATGATGAAAGACGATGAATTACGATAATGATATGATATATATGGACGATGATCAATTTAATGTGGACGTAGATTTATCATCAAGCACAGTAATTATTCTTCTCTAGACTTTTGAACTTGTTTTAAGATAATTATTCTCTATACTTGTAACGATATGATCATAATGACATTAATGACTTTTGAACATGTTTTAAGATAATTATTCTCTATATTTGTATTGATACAAATATTTTATTGTTATAGATGATGAGATTTATGATATAGATGATGTACTTGTGTTTTAATTTCCATTGTTATTTGTGTATGGATGGAAACTAGATGAATTAGGCATGGTGGAGTTAGGTCAGTTAGGCATGATGGAGTCTAGGTTATGTAGGCATGATTGAGTTAGGTCAGTGAGGCATGGTGGAGTTAGGTCAGTTAGACATGGTGGAGTCTAGGTCATGTAGGCATGGTGTAGTTAGGTCAGTTAGGCATGGTTGAGTTAGGTCAGTTAGGCATGGTTGAGTTAGGTGAGTTAGGCATGGTGTAGTCTATGTCAGTTAGGCATGGTTGAGTTTAAGTGTGTTGGTCTTAATTTAATTTTCAAGTTATTGATAACATGAAAAAATAAATGACAATGAACGTGTATGGTAAGATGTTGTAAAAAAAATGGTAGGTATGTATGTTGGTTGATTGTATGTTTGTGTCACTTTCCATGTAGTGTAAAAAATGTAAAGTGACTAATAGTAAAAATGTAAAATGGAGAAATGGGGGAAGATTGATTAGGGTAAAGAGTGGCCGAGCTAACCTCTAAGGGCCCATTCCCTCGGAATGTTTCCTACATTGATTGTAACCTTTGTATGTGACAAATATTTTGGAGTCGGCAAGAAAAGTGGGTATCTAAGAATCTAGGTAGGCCATGGTATCTGCAAATTTATTAGTAGAACGTGGGGTGATTTGAAGCTCATAACGGTTAAAGGTAGTCAAAATTATGTCCACATGATACTTATACTTTTGAATTATTTCATTATGACACTGGTATACACCATTGACTTGGTTTACAACTAACTAAGACCAACAATATCTTTAAATAAATGTAAATATATAGAATTAGACCTGTAACATCTTTAATGATAACAAGAGATGAAAAAATGTAAAGTAACAAACAATAAGATTATGTTGAAGAAGATACGTATTTAAAATTGAAATCATCACCGGTAATGTGCTAGATCTTTGTCTTAAAAAAATTCAACACAAAAAATGGATTAGTAGATAGATGGGTGAGTTGCCTGACATTGTCAGTCCTGAGAAGTAACAGCTTCCTCGGATGGATGTCAACCCACATTTTCAAAAAATAAAAAGATTGTATTTAACTAAATGTAAATACATAGACTTGTAACATCTTTAATGATAACCAGAGCTGAAAAAAATGAATAGTAAAAAACAATAAGATTAAGGGGAAAAAGATACCTCCTTAAAGTTGAAATCATCACTGCAACTGGTAATGAGCTAGATCTGTGTTTTAAAAAAACCCAACACGAGAAATGGATTAGTAGATACATGGGTGAATTGCCTAACATTTTTAGTATATAGACCTGTAACATCTTTAATGATAAAGATAAAAGATAGATAAAGAAGATACCTATTTAAAGTTGAAACAATCCATTATCTATAGCTTCATCAAACTCGATGTTGTCTTCTGTAGAATGTGACGAAGAGCCAATTACACTCTCAAGGTTGGGAATATTTGTACTTGTAGCTGTATTATTCACACCTCTTCTTTCACAAAGGGAATTCCAGTGCACAATTTCTTTGTCGAACGGAAAGGTTTCAATGGAGTATCGAGAAACATAACACCTCATGCAACTTTCCATATTTTTATCCAACCTGTTTCTCAGTTTTGTTTTTATAAATGACAATGCACTGAAAACCCTTTCATCCTCCAAAGACCCCAAAATCATTTTTTGGCATAACTCATATAATCTGAAATATTCACTGATATCTTCTTGTAAGATAGAACTTTGATAGATTCCTCGCCACAGCCTTGTAATAGCACCACTTTCAGAAGGTTGATCTAAATTCTTATATTGGTTCCTCATTTTTGTTGCAAAATTCATTGACTAAAACTTTAATAAATTGGCATTCACTATACCTTTGATTTCCATACCCTTGAGCTCTAAAGTCTTTGTAAATTGTTCCATTATTGTACCCATTGATTTATGGAAATGCTTTCTGACAAAGTCTGCATGGCCACCTTCATTATTCCAAAAATTAGGATTCATCACACCCATGGCTTCCAGAATTTTATCTTTACAGAAACGTTCCCTAATTTTTTATGACAAGGTTTTTGAAATTTTTTTAAGCTTTATTCTTGTTTCAACTATAACAGACTCAAACAAATTACGTGTCATGGGAACATCTTCTCGTTTCGATCCTATAATATCTTGACGTTTTTGCAAAATGTGCATTGGTATTTGCCTCCCATTAACAGTGATGCAGAGATGATCGTGGATATTAAATCTCAAAAAGGTGTTAGGATTTTTAAGATCTAATAAATCTTTCCAATTTTCAAAAATAGGTGCATCAAAACTATCCTGGGAATAGTACAATATATCAAGACTTTGACATACCATTTTTCTCATCCGTATAAAATCCACAATATAGATTAATCTACCCTATGCATGCTTCATCATTGTATTGATCTCCTTTAACATTGGAAGAATACCAACCAATGTAAGCAATGTCTCCAAATCAGTTAAACAGAACAAGTCCCTTGCCCTATCAACTTCATGATGGTATTTGTGCATGAAACCAACCAATGAAGGATACTCCTCACAAACTCTGCATGTAGGTTCATACAAAGAGATCCATCTAGTCTCCACATCCTTCAGAAGTTTTTTTCCATCTGTAATTCCAATTACAAATTTTTGGAACTCGAGAAAATGCTTTGGGCTGTTTGACATATAGGCATGAAGTTCTCTTATAAGGTATTCTAATTTAGCAACATTTTCATGGTTGCTTACCATTTTATACGCTAAATTTATTCTATGAGCCATACAGTGAATTGGTAGCATATATGGGGCCACTGTTGTTTGTAATCTAACATAGAGCCCTATTTGGTGACCCTACATGACAGATGCACCATCTGCTCCAATGCATACCAACTTCATAGCAATTTCATAATCAGTCATTCCAGCAACATCTTTCAAATGAGAAACAACTATTTTATATAGGTTTTCGGCATTGCAGTTTTCAACCATTTTCATAACACCCAACATATGAGGTGTCCTTATATGATTTTCTAAAGTATAGATGTGGATACATACCCATGCAGTGTTGTCGACTGCTGTCACTTCATCAATTGAAAGAGAGATAAAGTTTGCTTTTTTTACATTATCTTTCAAATCTTCCTTCTCTATCATCGAGAGGCATTTTGCCATTTCCCTTCCACTACTTTCAGACCAATGAGACTGAGGTACATTTAGCATTCCGTTAAATTGATACAAAACTTTGAAATCAAGGAAATCTGAAATCGCTCTTCCTTTTTTTAGTATTTGAAAAAGAGTAGAGAATTGTATGAATTTTGCATGTAGATTTGTTTCTTTCATCTTACCAATATGTGATGTGATCGTTCCTCCCTTTTCCAACAGATGTCTGTGTTTTTTTTGCTCTGCCTCATATTCCACTGTGTATCTAACATGCATGCATTCTTTTTCATTTTTCCACCTATGTGTTTTGATTTTCTGGCCATTCGCCCCCGTTACAGTTAAATATTGTTTTCCACAATGTTTTTCTATAGTGTCCAGCTTCAGTTGCATTTTTTGTTGCTTTCCCAATTTCCACGTACATATTGTACATGTACATTCAGATGCGATTTCTTCAGAATTAGATGATTGTACAGGTTCAATAAATGGAAATTTAGCTGCCCAATCAAACTTGTATGTCTTGCCAATGGTCCACATATTCTTGTTCGTTTTCAATGCTTTACTTTTTTGAGTAGAATTTTGAGCAATATCACAATCACCTGGTTTCCTCTTTCTTGGACCGGAGTTTGATTTTGATTTCTGTCTTCCATTTTGTTGAGTGTTTGTATCTATGATATCTAGTTGCACTTCTGGTTGCACCCCAACAGGAACAATATCTTCAAGAACTGGCATATTATCGTAGGTTTCATTTGTTTGACTTTGATACTATGCAGAATGCATGTACACCTCAATAATACCTTCCACACAGTCAATATTCTGATTCTTTGTGGAGGTATCTATATGATTGGTATTTACAATATTTGTATCCGCAGAGTTTCCAAAATACTTGAAGAGTGATTTCTGAGATTTCTTACTTACTTTTAGGTTATTCGTATTCTTTGAGTTGGCACCTTCCATTATTCTGAAAAGAGTCATGCGTCAGCAAAAGAACCAAGTAGTGACTCTGTCCAGTGTCTGAGGTCTTGTCATGCGTCCCCTGTCTGAGGTCTTTGTCATGTGTCAACTCTATATTTGTCGTGCGTCAACAACCCATTTCATGTCGCGCGTCCACTGTCTGAATATACTATCGCGGGTCAACACTGCCCTTTTCGCACGTCAACTTCTTTGCCCAAGTCACGCATCAACAGTTTCTTTGTCGCACGTCAGTACAGTTGTTGTCGCGCATCAACAATTCCCTTGTCACGTGTCAACACTGCATTCATCGCGTGTCAACAATCACATGCTAACAGTAATTTGAATCTCTGGTGCTTACGGGTATGCGAGTTCAAATTTCACAGTATTGGTAATTTGTTAAGCTACTTGAGGTATACTACCCGGTGAATCAGCTAGGTTTTTATAGGAGATGTTTTCAAATGAAGGCGAAGCCGACCCCCCAAAAAATATATACTATATATTTTAGGCGAATAGGACACCAACCCACTCCAAATAATTCACCTTTTCAAATTTTCCTAAAATGAAAATTTTGCCATATTACGAATATTCACCACTAAAATTATCCCTGTTGATAACCTTATTGGAAAACCCTTTGTACCTAGTCAGGGTGATATTATTTTGTGTGTTTTTGGTGTATATAGATGTACTCATCTAAGCTATGTAGTTATATTTGGGAGGTTATGATTTAATCATAGGTTATGTCATCAACATTCTTTGATCAATTATTATTATTATTATATGTCAAGAGACACACTCGATGTTGTAGTACCCCTACAAGTGGCCACTAGAGGCCACATAGTGAATTTGATGTGAATACTTTTGTGTATTTTATTTGTAAATTTGACCTTTTTAAAACCAAAATTTTATTTAATTGGATGATTGAGAAGCTTCAAGGCTCTTCTTTATTTTTTTCATTTTCTTATGAGATTTTTGAAGTTTTAAATGTGGATACTTGGCCATTTTTCTTTGGTTGTCAATATTTCTTGGTTTTGTTTATTCCTGAAACTAAAAGCTTCATGGTTTTGAAGCCACTTGGATAAATTTCATCAAAATTGTTATGTGGTTTTTCTTATTGGTTTGGTAAGATGGTTCCATTTTGTATGTATTGTGTATACATGGTGTATGGGGGTACTCTAAAAGTGGCATGCCTACATGCTTGGTGTTATAGGGAATTCTTTTGGATTTGAGGTGATGGGGATCTATGTGCCCAAGACCATGGAGTGACCCAACCTCACTTGGATACTTGATATTCATTCCTCCTATAGTGGAGCGAAACTTATTATATTCAGTCCTCCTATGGTGGCGAGACATGCAATACTTAGTCCTCTATGGTTGAGGGACTATTACGATACTTAGTTATTCTTATTAGAGTGGCCTCTGTGACATGTAGTATAGTTTGTGGATTTGAAAATGATTTATGTTTCTTCTTTCATCACATGATGATGTTAATAACCATTTATATAGATATGATATTCACATCTAACATTATGGTTGAGCTAGAGATTATTCACTATTTTAGATGTTGGATTTTTTCAGAATAGTGTAATTTTGGAATTCAAGACTCACTAAAAATCATACATATGAGACACTTGATACTTTTTACTTTTTATTTTATCTTCCTCAAGGATAAGTTGATCTACTGGAATATAGATTCTTGGAAAAATATTGCTATAATTTAATGCATTGGGCTTTGTAAATAAAGATTTTGATTATAGTATTCTTAGGACCCTACTATAGATATGATTTTGTCATATTATTATTATTATGCATCATGAATACTTGTTATATACCTATTGGTATAGATTCTATGATACGAGAATAATATTTTTTGTGATGTTTTATGTTTTCCTCTCGGGTAAGTGGTGTCCTCTTGGTGAGGAAATGTGGCATTTTATGGAAATTTGTTGTGTCATTATAATAGAATCGTGGTTGGTTAGGGTGTTATTCCACCTTGGTTAGGTGAGTGTTTAGTGTATACCCTACCTTATTGGTAATTGACCCAATATATTTCCATGTATAATGTGGTAAGAAGGGATATGTTGACAATATGGTCTATGGTTGGGGTTTATGTTCTTGTTTCATGTTACTGATGTGAAAATGTGAATTTATCCTATGCTATGGTTTTGGGTTATGTGCCACTCCGTGATCTCTTGTATTGTTATAAACATTATGAAAATAATGAAAAATTATTTATTAAATGAATAAAATAATGAAATATAATTGTTTAACAATGAGAATATTAAGGAGCATGGGATGAAGAAATTGTACTAATGAGAAAATTAATAATTTAGAGTTACATTCGAGGAAATAGTGTACATGAGTACCAAACTAAGGATTAATTAACCATAGGAAAGAGAACGACCAATATTCACATAATATTAACCATTTGATAAAATTGTATATTTTGTTGTTTCTTTGCTTAGCGACGATAGTCATTGTTGACTTCCATTTTCTCGAGTATCCTTCTTCTAACCTTTGTGTGATTCTTGCATCAAGGGTGATGCTATTATAAGGGGAGGGAGATGTAGTGCCCCCTCACTAGCCACCAACTATTTTTTGTATAAAAGGAAAAATCCTATGTTTGTATTAAATTAGCATAGTGCCCTAGCGTGAGGCCACTATAGACACCTTCATTCATTGACCAAAGTGAGCATGAGTTTGAATTTCATTCATCGATGATCTTTGACCAATCCTCAACCTCATAGTCCTCTAGGGATTTGCACCTCAATTGTATCAAAAATGGGAATTTTTTATAATGATACATTAAATAAAATAATATATATGGGTGTCTATATATATATATATATATATATATATATATATATATATATTCCGGTGTATCTAAAATGAGATAAAATAAATATTTGTATACATAAACACCTATACTAGTTATATAAATAAATAAATTTAAAAATAACAAAATAAAATATATCCACAAACCTAGCTTATTTTTTCCTCACATACATCCAAATAAGAGCTTAGGAAAAGGGTGTATACATCCATCAAATCATTGGAACATGGGGTTTGGTCAAATGGTACACATGCTTCATCAAATGGAATCATTCGGGGTCCAAAAAAGTTGGTTCACCTCAACCATTATTCCTGGTTACGCAAGATGTTTCTTTTCTTTTCTTTTTTAGATGGAGAGTACGTAGGTTCAAAGGGGGAGGGTTGACAAATCCTGGTTGTACCCAAATATCTCGCTAGATAAACTCTAAAATTTTATCTAACATGCTAATGAATTATGATGAGGTGGCATGGATCTATTTGTTGTGTATGTGAAGAAAATTCATATCAGTGGCTCAATATTTTGTGAGGATTTTCATGTATTTTATCAACAATTATAGTAACATGCAATTTGGGGATGTATATGCTAATGAGGGAGTATAAATAGGCATGAATTCTACTTTTTTTTTTAATAAAAAAAATATGGCATAGCTTGCAATGGTCATAGGAGAAACAAAAAATGGGTTTGTTGAAAAGGCCTTGGAAACTTTTAAGCAAATTTAATTAGCAGGAGATAAGCCAATGTATGTAGCCTCTGCCAACATTCTCCATATATATACCAAGTTTGGGTGGTCATCAACATATTCACAAATTTTTTTTGACAAGTCTAATAGTTATCTCGAGGGAATTTTTAATAATCCAAACACCTTATCAACATCTCATTATGGAGTCTTAGGAATATTACCTTTCCTCTTTATTTTTGTCATTCTATACAAGATCTGAATATGAAAAAGATCATGTTGGCTTCATCTTCAAAGAAATTTTCTCCAACTTTGCATAGACCTTCTGTGTTTGTGGTTTTGAGTTTATATCCTACAAAAAAACATTCATCATTTTGTTCTTCCATCCATCTATACAAAAGTGCGAAAGAAGTGGGGCCTCATAGCAGGCAATGATTGTTGAATTTGCATGAAATGGGATTATTGAGAGAGATTTGAGAATTTTATGCAAATTATAAAGGGTAGATGTAAAATTAAATTTCAAAAAATGAATCAAAGACCCGTGGTCTCCACGAATATAATGGTTTCACGAGCTACACAAAAATGGGAGATTTGGAATGGTATTTGGATACCCATCAAACAACGAATGTGGTCTCTTCGAGCGCATATGGAACTGATCGGTGTACCTCTTAACCTTGTTTCATCCATTTACATGAGTGGACTCTTTACCTCCTCTTGTACATGATTTTGAAACTTTCATTTCTTTTCATAGTTAATGGAAAGTTAAATCTTGATTGAAGCTTGTTATTGGCGTATCATTTTTTTTTCAAATCATATTATAAAATTCCTATGAAAACTTCCACACTATGTCAACCTATGTTGAAAATTGATGCCTTAGCGGCACCATAGTATTAGGGCCCCGGAAGAGATAAGAACAAAATTTATTCATGCATACCATTTCTAATGCTTCATGACTAGTAAAACTGGAAGGGAAAATGGTTTTTAAAATTGTAAACTTGGGATGTTGAAAGAGCATTAAATTATGAAAAAAAAACTCTTAAAAATTACATGCAATAAGTTCCTAAAAGCCTTAATTTTCTTTGTAAACTATCGTAACCTTTTCTTTATTGTATGGTGACCCCATATCAAACTATAAAAATTTCCGTAATGCCAATTTTTCATGGTTATGAAGTGGGTTACTGGGCACTTTGGAAAATAGTTTTCTAGGACCAACCATTCACATACAACCAAAACCTCTGAAAACCACTTCATATTTTGTGCCTATGGACTACAGAAGAAAATTTTATCCCACATACCTCTTAGCTATTATATGGTGCATACAATAGTGTTTTTCATTTCAACCATTACCCTAAAAAGTGCATTTACACACCCATTTCTGAGCCCACTTAGTTTAGTTTGTAGAAGGGAAAATGACCAATTTCAACTGAATGGCTCTGAAAGACTATTGTAGTTTGAGCCTCAGTGATCAGTTTTGGATTCTATCCATTTTTGGTGATTCTCTATATAGTATAGAATAGTGTGGAGTAATTAATCATTCCATTTGGGGTCTCCATGTCATTTTTGCAGTCTCATTTTGTGGCCACTTGGGTTGATTTGTGCAACAACATAACAAAGGTCATGGCGCTACGTCAACTCTCTAAGACTTGTTTAATGCTTAAAAGTAATGATATTCTTGGAAATTTATATGGAGAATATAAATATGTGGTTCATAACCCTTAAACAAGACTATTGATGAAAAATAAGAATTATGTGATTTGACACCTATACCTAGGATCTTGTAGCGACAACAAGAGACGAAGACTTTGTTAGAGGTTGTAGAACTTGATGTTACTCTGAAAAGACTTTGAAACTTGAATGTAATGAATCTAAAAAAAAATTGTTCTATCTCTCACAATACTTGGTTATTAAAATGGTTTAGTTTATTTGGGTGAAATAAAATGGGTATTTTCTCTCTCTAACAAAAAAGTTGTTTTGATTTAAATAAGTATGGAAAATGAATAATTTTCCATCACTCTAACCTAAAATTGATTGGGGGTTTTCCTATCATGTTTAATGGGAGGGTCTTGTCCATGCCAAAAAAATTTTGTTGGCATATGATTACATGTTTTCTAGGTTACAGGTGATGCGATGGTATAAAGTGATTAATAACAAGGATATGTATATGGTTTCCTAATATGTATGTTTTTCTAAAATGGAAAATAAATGGTTTATATCATATTGGGTTATATTTTTGTTCTTGTGAAATGAAACTATAAATATTTTACCGGATGTCATGTTGTTTAAAAAGGATTAAGAATTATTCTTGCATTCGTATGTTGTTCTTGTAGTAGCATGTACATATTAAAATGTAAGGTAGTTGCGATGCTAAATTTGGAAACCTAATCTAATCAATAAGTAAAGGAAATATATTTATTACATTAGTTCTAGTGAAAAATGCCTTTCCTATTATGAGTAAATGAAGAGGATATGGTAATGGTAAAAAATTAATTGATATTTTGTATGACTAGAAAATACCTCCCTAGTGAACTATAGTTATCCATGGAAAAGGGAAATAGGGATAGCAAGGTCGAATATGAGTGTATATATATATATATATATATATAAAATAAATAAAGGGGAAAATGTCAACATCACTACTTATAAATTCAACTAACCTTTTTACTCAATTGTGTGTGTGTGTAAATTTGAAAACATTACATAGAATAAAATAGGAAAATTACAAGCTTGAAGTTAAACCTTGTTATAAACATTGTTAGGTCACAAAATAATGTGTAACATTAACAATGGTATGTAATGTTTAGTGTGTGGATGAACCTTTTTTCAATAGAAGAAATAACCCCTAGAATCTTATATGAATATAGTACCTTAAGACCTTTTGAGTTTGAGTTTTACACCACCTTAGGAAGTAGCGTGTACCTCGTATAAGGGGATATGTTGTTTTATCAAAGTTGTGAAAAAGGCTTTTTCTTGTGAAATAAAAAACTAGGTGAAAATTGATTAACCAAAAGAGACCCAATTAAGTGGGTTACATGATCACAACACACCTTGTTAAAATTTTTAAATAGCTATTAGATTTATCTTGCAAAACATTCCTTCCTCGTGGATATTTATAACTAGAATGTGGTTGTTTGTGTACTTTACATTTATTTAGTGCAATGACTAGTAATATTTAAGTTCATTTAAAGAATACTATTAAGTAATGAATGATGGAACTTTATGTTTGACATAGGATAAAAAATAATAATGTATTAAGCTAATACTTTTGTTAATGGTTTTGGTGACAATGGAATAATTAGGAACCCCTTCTATTGGTATGTAAATGGTTGTCCCTTTTTTGTCTAACTATAAGCTCGAGGGTATGATGTGGAAGGAATTGATATGTTGTGTTTTTTATTGCATGAAAAATAACGTAAGACTTATAAGTCCTTTTTATGTCATTCCTAACTAGAAGATATCAAATAAGTTAAATATTTTAATATAGTAAGCTTATTGTGAATTGATGTTGTTACAAAAAATAGTGATGAGAACTTTTGTGGTCCTAACCTAGAAGATTAGTTCTCTCCCACTAGTATTTCATGGTAATAGTTTTCTTGAAATTATCCTGAGAATAATGTTGTCTTTTCCAATGATCTAATGAAACTCTATTTTTATGTTAATCTATGTGCCTAATTCCCTAGATGTTTCCTTTAATGACTTAGATAAATTCATGAAGGGAAAATTGAGGTAAATTTTGTATGTACTGCAAAAGGATTCCCTTAGGAGTCCTAGTGGTCTCATAAGTGATCTTCTTAATAACCTAGGTGTGTATGATAGAATTAAATAAGGTCCATATACACTATTTGCATGGGTTCCTTTTTGGGTACTTATACTTTTGAGAAAACACCCATGTCATGGGTGGTTTTAGGTCAATGTAATTTGACAAATGATGTGTTCTTACATGGTCACACCCTTATGCTAACCTGAACATATTTGTTTAACCAAAATTAGGGAATGATAAATTGTGTTTGGGCATGCTTAATGTACTTATAAGACACCTTGGTAAGAGGTGCATGGGTACTTGTGACTTGGTCTCTGAGTTATACTCTTTTTATTCTCTTTAGTGGGACCATGAGTGCTCTTGAATCCATCGGAGATCTGTGGCTAGGAAAATATACTAGGGGTTATGCATCTTATTCGTGCACACTCCATTTCACGAGAGGTGGCTAGTGTTTTCTTCAGCTCACTCTGAAGATGCACACTCCTCGACCCAACATTTTATGTTAAGAATTGATGTTGATTTTTATGTTATGAAATTATTAGTGGGATAAAATAGGGAATACTAGTTTTGGATTGAAACTACAAATGATGTGGACCATGATTGCATTATGGCATTGTGTTCCCAAAAGATATGATCCATACTTCTGCAAATGTAATGTTTCCTTGTAACAAATTATAAGTGTTAAAAATTAAGAATTTAAACCTTGTGTTCAATGGAATGATGCAAAAGTAAGAGGTAATGATTATGTGGGCTCATTGTTATGTATCATATGACAAGTGTAAATGTTTTTTAAGTTTTGTTTCATATAACAACCAAAATAATTTCCAATTTTTCTGTTACATTTTGGGTTCTAAAAAACTAGGCATTACGATATCTCTAATAAGATGAGAAACATTACAAATGTTTGTTACAATATAATCAAGATTATATTTTCCATTTTCGTGGTGAATATTCCCCTTATTTGGATGATTCACCATGGGATTAATTACCCTATGTTTTCTACAAATTACTTATTGTAACATATTCTCATGCTTATATTTACCATCGTAGTAAATTAACTCATGTTTGCTACTATGTTAAGTATTTACACTAATGGTTTTCATACACCTTTCATTACAAAATTCATATATATTGTTTATATAACTGTACCACTTATTTTAATGAGGTTATCACCTCGCCCCTTGGATTTTCATTATACCTCCAGACACACATATTACTCCTCATGAGTCTTTCTACCCTAGTTCTTTTATGACACATACCATGGCTTCTACACTAATCATACATGGGAATTTTTTCTCTTTAGACACTTTTGGGGCATCCAACTCCTTCATTCTCATAGTGCAATGTGTCACTTTATGAGGGGCCTATTGGGTATCTTTTATGCTACCCTTCTTTCTTATACATATTTATTTTCAAAACAAAGTCAAACACATTCAAATAATCACATGATACAAAAACATGATTTTTTTAAAAAAATACAAATTTAGGACATGTTTATGGTTTGATTAGCTATTTTGATACTATATACATGATTTTTTTCACATTGGTTTGATAGATAATATATATACTCTTTACACACATGCATTTACAAGGTATATTGAGTTTGATTTAGGAAATGCACATGATGATACACGATGATATGTGATAGCTTTTTTTCCTTACTCCACTCTTTGGTGGCTTCCCCCTCACATTGTACAAGTTATTTTGTTTCATTATAGTTATACCTTAATCATCATACGTGACTTTGTACATGATGTGTATTATTATTTTTGAGCTAACAATACTAACATGTGTCTTGTGTAGTGCTAACCTATCTTACCACTCTTTTTTTACTATCATTGTTTTATATATATGATAGATACATTATTGTCACTAATTTATAATATGGATTATTTCCTTATTTTAATTATATTAACTCTCTAATTATGGATGACTATTATCTTTCTTGATTACAATTCTATGATTGTTTTCTTTATATGGCCTAAATGTATTTCATGACTTGTGATACCATGAGTGCCCCATGTTTATGGATCTATGCATATATTTTGTATATTAAATTTTCTATCTATATGTGATAAAGTGTTCCTTCTATTGTGATTGTACTATGACACTATCGGAATCCCATGCTTACAGCTCTATTCCTCTATGTGACTAGGTTTCTATGCCTTTATATTAGATATTTATTTTCTCTAGACTATTGTTTCTATAAATATATTATTCCTAATCTAATTTATGACATAATAGATTCTTACTCTACTATTTATATGACATCGTTAGCTTGGATTATGACATGGTCAAAAAAATTCTTTTTTTTTTTATTACTTCTATACATATGTATTCTTACATATTGTGTGTTACATGTTTCTTTCTCTATGAACCATGGTTTCCACTATGCACAACCCCTTCTACAAGTATAGGTTTACAATGGTGTCCACCATTCCAATTTTCTATGTGATCCTATGTAGATTATAAAAATATATATTACACATGGGTACACACCTATTATTTCTAGCCATGCACTTAATTACTTTAGCAAAAGTACGTCAAAAGAGGAGACATTCATCGAGATATTTTCTACATCTAAAACTAAATTACATAATATAGGAAAATATTTTTTTAGGATTTACATCCTTAGAACCTGACACATATACTAAAAAGTCACATAATCTAAATATGGTAAAAAACCATATAGTACAGTCAAGACCCTGGTACGATCATAACCAAAATAGATGTTCCCATACAAGGGGCATATTATTTAGATTTTTTAATTCCAATAAATTCTATAAGCTATCTATAAGATTTATGTACATTCTCAGATACAAATTACTTAGCTTGAAGCATGATAAATTAGGACATGAGTAATTCATTCATTCTACTTTACACTATTTATAATTTTTTACAAGAACATGGTTTGAGGACATGGGCCTCATTCCTTATGACTTTTCAGAATCTATACATTCAATTTCAATAACACAACACCTTATAGAGGCATGAAAATGTCATTTCATTTTGTGGTTTTATCTTACTCAACAGTTACAACAGTAAAAAATTAGACCTTTATCCATCTGCAGTGGTGTGGTTTATGGGTTTTGTGAAAGATATCAAAGTGGATAAGTTCTTTGTAAGATGTACTTCCTCTTCTCTCACCCAATTCCAAAGTATGGAAGATATTAAAGCGAATAGCTCTTCATAGATTGTCCATCCTCTTTTACAATTTTTCAAAAAGGGCCACCTCAGTTCCTATTATCTCTCTCTCTCTCTCTCTCTCTCTCTCTGGTGTCAGGTTGCACTCAACACTCTAGTATTTACTTTAGAACAAAATGAGTAATGATCATCGTTAATTCTCCAACATCTCAAAAAAATTCCAAGTCTAAAAATAATTTTAAAAATGGGAGCTTCTCCCTCTGTAGAACAAACATGTATATTCTTTCCATTTTTTGCATCTCATTTACTTACTTTATGCAAATTCAAAGTTACAAGTGTTATATAGATTTTGGATAATTCAGTTTCTATTATAGACATTGACTACACTCTGTATTGGATGCTTCGTCATAGAGCAAGCCAAGACCAACACATTAAAAAACCAATCTAGAGTGAAGAAAAAATGTGTATTCCCACTCATGTATATTTTTCCTTTATGCATGCACTTTTCAATTAAATACTTAAAAGGGGAAAATGTAGACACTAAAATTTGGTAACCTTTCCTTTTTTAATGCCAAGTTTGACCATTCTTATTTGTTAATACATACACTCACATTTGGAATCCAATTAATATATTCCTCTAGATCTTCCATGAATTTCTTATCTTTACACTTTTTTCTCTTCAATTAAAGGAATATTATCAAATCAAAGAAATAAAAAATATCTTTAATTCATGCCACATTTTTTTCACTTAACATATCTTCTGTATAGGACAATAAAAAAGGTGAGGATGTAGGGACTGGTTTTGGCTGACCTCTTACCCCTTTGAATTTTTTTACTCTATTGTTGATGGTAATATGTTTATTGGGTTGTCTTATCTTCTCAGGGTCAACCTTAGTAAATTATCTCACTTAAAAATTCTACATAAGCAAATCACTGTCAATTTATAATTCACCTAGCACTCTTACAAGTTCCTATTGTAAATATCATTCTGAAAGAACTCGAGGGTGTCCTAAATCTACCCACATCATATACAAATCAGTTAGAGTAATCCCTACCATAGGTTTGAAGAACTCAACCATGTAAAAGATTACTTTCACCATTTCCAACCAGGCAATTGTAATGGAGCCATGTCGTAACAAGAACAAAGTCACTCCAAGAATTACCAAAGGGTTTCAAGGAAGAAAGGGTTAGGTTATATGACTAAGGCACACCACATCACACTACTACCATAGGGGGTACATTATATATTATACAATTATATTTATATCTTGGTGTAAAGAGACAAAAGAGAACCCCTAGGGGTTGTCTAGATTGAACTCACATGTGCACTATCACATAACAGAACTACACAAGGTTTGATTCCACGTGAGAGCATATAGTGTAACATTTGTATCAGTTTAATAGGTGGGGTTGACCACCAAGGGTAGTCCAATCTCACTAGACACATGATTTATTATTTTGGTTTGCTCATTATTTGATGAAGTTTTCTGCAGGTTTTCACATTGTTACAATTGATTATATGTCATCATGAGGTTGTTTAAGAAAGAATGACATATATTAAATGAAGGTCATTTCCAAGAAAGCAAAGAACATAAGAAGTTTCAGAACCTAATTTTTTAAGGTCAAATGATCGTAAAGCCCCAGGTCATGATATTATAAATCCACTCTAGGATATACAATAGTTTTATGGGCATTCCCCTACTTAGTTTCCAGTTCTAGAAATCATAAAAAAACATCTTTAGTCTTTGATTTACATTTTCAAATTATCTACACATCTAGATTCTCTTTTTTCTATCATTTACAACTAATTCTTATTCTCCTCTTGTATATTTGAGCTATCATTTATTGTTTTATCAATCAATTTAAGTATTAATGAATTACTTTGGTTATGAGTGGTTAGTTATAAATTAATTAGATCAGAATAATATACTATTACAAACCCTTACTTTCTCCTTATTGTTGTGTAATTTTCATAACATATATTTAATTAGAGTGTAAATAGTAAACACCATTTTTTTGGTTTTTATTCAACTGTATTGTTTACATATTTTTTATTAGTTATTGCAATTTCTGAATATGTTATCTTTTAGATTAATCTTGCAACTCTTTCCACCTTAGTAGTTTAAGCATATGAATCACAATACTTGTAATTTGATATATAAGATGAAACTAGTAAAGTTATCCTAGCCTTTTACAAACTTGTACACTGGAAAAATATCATATAATATTAATATTTTGTAGTGGAGGATATAAAATACTATTATATTGTAAATATGGCATAATTTATACTATAAATACTGTAAATTCCATAACACACTGGAAGCTCTATAATTTATAATTTTTCACATAATTCCTTGTCATTCTGATCTAGTATAGGTATATTGTGGAGACTACTAGTTATTTTAAGTTGCATAATTAAAAATATTACAAGTATTTCCACTTTAGTAGCTTCAACTTACAAATCCTAATTATTTCAATGGGATCTATAAGATATAACTACTAAATTGGAAGGAAATCATTTAATAAAGATCTATAAGATGAAATTACTAATTGCAAAGAGAACCATCTAATATAAATAATTCACACTAGACTATAAAAGATGAAACTGATAAAATGACAAGAGATTATTGAATTTAAATCATGAATGGGCTTCAGAAAGCTCTATTTACCAAAGTTGTTACTCTTGAGGAGATTCAGAGAGTTTTCTTTGCTCTTGAAGGAGACAAGGCCCCAAGACCTGATGGCTTCTCTGTCAATTTTTTTCAAAACTTTTGGGAAATTTTCTCAAACGATCTCCTTAGGGCAGCAAATGAATTTCTTAGAAAAAGATATCTATTGAAAGAGCTTAACAATACCCATATTGTGCAAGCCCCCAAAAAAATGGATGCTAAAGATTTCAAAGAATTTAGACCCATTAGCTTGGTTAATGTTGTCTATAGAATTTTTACTAAGATAATTGCTACCAGACTGCAGGCCATCTTGAACAATTTAATCTCAAAACAAAAAAGTGGATTCATCAGAGGGAGGATTATTCAAGATGGTGTGATCATGGTTCATGAGGTTATTCATTCTATGGATAATAACAAAAAGGCTAGCATGGTTCTTAAATTTGACATGAATAAAGCCTTTGAAAAAGTCTCCTGGGCTTTTCTTGACAAAGTTTTGGCCAAATTTGGATTTCTGGACAAATTTAGAAGAGTTATTAAAGCTTGCATCTCATCAGCTAAATTCTCTATGGTGGTCAACGGTGAACCTATGGGATACTTCACCAGCATTAGGGGGCTAAGGAAGGGGGATCCTATATCCCCTCTTCTCTTTATTCTAATGGTCGATAGCCTTAGCAGAACAATTTCCAAAGATGTTAAAGATGGTTTTCTAAAAGGCATTAAACCTACCTCCACGAATCAAGCAGCTTCTCATCAGCAATTTATGGATGACACTATCCTACTCTTAATGGATTCTCTTCTAGAAGCTAAGGTGATCAAGTCTATTTTAAAATTTTATGAGGCTGCCTCTGGACAAGAGATCAACTTTGAAAAAAGCTCCATTTATTTTTTTAATACTCCTTTGGAAAGGTAGAATAAAATTTCTAAGGTATTGGGCTGTAAAATTAATGTGCTTCCCACTACTTATTTGGGGCTTCCCCTAGGTAATAAAAAAAATTCCAACAAAGTCTAGAATGATTTACTGGAAAGATTCTAAAATAAATTAGCAGAATGGAAAGGAGCCATTCTTTCCAGTGCTAGGAAATGTTTTCTAATAAAAAGAACCCTTCAAAATTTTCCTATATATATTATTTCGATGTATAACATTCCCTTTGCATTCAGAGAAAAAATTGACAGGATTTAGAAACACTTTTTATGGTAGGGAATGGAAGAAAAATTTAAATATCACCTGGTTTCCTGGGATCAAGTGTATAATCCTACAAGGATTAGGGGCTTGGGTATAAAAGACATTAGCAAAATGAATATGGCCTTGATTACTAAAATGGGGTGGAGATTGATCTAGGAAGATCAACTTGGATTGAACTCATTAAGAATAAATATTTGGAACAGCAAATTGCTTCCTCCTTCCTACATTCTGAACTACTTCCTCATGGCTCCATTTTCTAGAACAATTTGATTCTTACTAGGAACTTTATTAAGCAAGGTTGTAGATGGAAAGTGGGAAATGGAAGGGACATCATTTTCTAGAATGATAATTGGTCTAATGGTAGCCTCAATGAAAGATTTGGTGTAGCTAAGGAGAAACTGGAGCAGAAATATGGTACTAAGGTCATAGATTACATGGAAATTGATGGTAATCAAAGGAGATGGAAGCAGCTCTCTGTGGATGGCTTGGATGTGAACTCTACGTTATCCTCTCTTTAGGAACATTTGGACCTCATTTCTGGTGCAATTCTAGAGATGGGGACTATACGGTGACATCTGGGTACAATTCCTACTTTTTGAATGCCCAAAATGATTTTAATTGGAGAAAAATATGGATGACTGAGTTAAACCCCAAAATAAACTTTTTCTTTTGGCTTGTTCTCAGAGGTAGAATTCTTACTAATGATAACCTGATTAAGAAAGGATTCATTAGTCCTAACAATTTCATCTTTGCAAAAAATATTATGAAGATATTAAACACATTTTTATCCACTATGACTATGCTACCATGATTTGGAGCTATGCCCTTTCCTAGTTCAATGTTCTCTAGATGGTTCCTAAGGACTTTATGTAATTCTAGACCCAATGGAATCCTCCTTTTAAACACTGAATTGTGAGAAGACTTTGGAAACTGATCATGCCCCATATTATCTGGAGAATATGGAAAGATAGGAATGATATCATCTTCATAAATAAAAAGCAACACTATAAACTCAGCTATACTAAGATTGGGAATGTTGTTAAAGCTGGTATTGGGAGATTTAAACCCCCCAAAAATAAGAAGTATCCTGTTGAATAAGAATACATTTTATCCAATTAGAAGATTAGAGTTATTAGAATGCAGACCAGGAATACCTCAAATATTGATAGGTCTTTGGTCCATTGGATGCCTCCTGATAGTAACTGGTATAAAATTAATTTTGATGGTGCTTCCAAGGGTAACCTTGGTATATCTTTTGGGGGAGGAATTATCAAGGAACATAAAGGTTGTTTAGTTGTTGCTTATGCTGGTAAAATGGGGATTTAGACGAATCATTATGCTGAAGCCTTGTTGCTCTTTAAGGGATTAGTATTGCAAAATATTTTGATATCTAAAATTTAATCTTGGAAGGGTACTCTCTTAATATCATCAATCATTTAAACCAAACTTATCATCTTAGCTAGACCATCAAGGACTTTATCATGGAAGTAAGAAATATTTGTAAGAATATTAAGAATATTATTAGTAGACACACCTATAGGGAGGGGAATAAGGCGGTGGACACTTTGGCCAATATAGGCATTAATATTAATCTCACCATTTGGAATAATGCAAACAACATCCATAAGAAGGTTCAAATCAACATTAATGTGGATAATAATGGAATTACATACGTGGCATAATTTCAATTATGACATGGAGTAGATATTGATGGAGGTGAAAGATCTCGCTTGTGTGATTTATCCCCCTTTCTACTGCCACACTACAGAAATCAATCCTCACACAGATGGGAGGTATTTCAAAAAACAAGACAAACATAAAAAAATAGCAGTCCCTTATGAGGGTTTCAAGAAGTATATTTGTAGAATTTGTAGGAAGAAGGAGAAAATGGGAGAGGCTCTGTGTCAGTTGGAGCCGAGTTGCGACCCGGCCTAAAAGAATAATGAGGTACTCTGGAACCTCTTGCACAAAGGAGGTATTTCAAATTTCATCTAATGTATTCAGGGGTATGACCTGAATATTTCATTTCACTTTGTTACGAAGTGGAAGGACAAGAGGGTTAAGTATGGTGGGCACAAGATTATTGTCAACAAAGAGCTGATTGTAGAGGCAACGGGCCTAGAATTGGAGGGCTACCGATTCTTCAGTAAGAGGGTGGAAAGGGTCGCAGAGGCCAAGAAATTTTCAGATGAGGGTGAAGAGCTGGATTTTTTCGTTGCGGGTTTAAAGGTAAGTTTTATTCCCACATCGTATGATGAAGTGATGAACATGATGGTTAGATACATTTCATTGGAAGGGCATTATAAAACGGTCCCTATTAAGCATCCTATTTTTTAAAATCACTTTATAAGGGACCTCATGATATGTTTCCCACATTACCTTCTTAACTCTCTTCAATGCTCTGTGCTCAATTTTCAAAAGCATGCATGTGTCATTCCTTTGCATCATGGCCTTATCCTTTTACTGCACAAGCATTGTGTTGCCAAGTTCCCTTTCTTTTCAATTGCTCCCAGTGAGCCACTCCTTACCACCTTCTATTTTCCCACTCCCACTCATGTCACCCCTTCCAATTCGAAATCCAAGAACCCCATGAAAGCATACACCCCTCCCACTAGTAGGATCCTCAGAAGCTCTAAAGATTTGGAGGTTGCTCAAAACCTGCTTCATATCAGCAATGTTGGTATTGAACAGGCCCTACATTTGGAAGAGTCTCAAGTACATATTAGACTAGATTCCCTAGAGATTGAGTTAAAACAGATGAAGAAGGACCTTCAGTGTATGGGTAATAAAAAAGGGAAGAGAAATTTTGATGAAGAGAGTGATAATGGGAACAATTTTCTGATATTTATAAGAATTTGAGCTCTCTTGATACCAGACTTGGAAGAACTAAAGATAGACATGAGCACAATTTGGTAATCTTTAAAGCCATAAGTGATTTCTTAGGAAAATAGGTTAGGAGCATTGTTATGCTAAGTGGGATCCCTACAACTATATGGGGGAATGAGAAAGAGAGGAATATGATCATTTCATAACTGAACGCTTCGAACTCAATGCACACAACCGCTCTGGTGATTTTACCTCGTTGCAGATGATTCATTCTAGAATTGAAAGAGCATCCAAAAAATAATATGACTCAGGCAGGTGGAATTTGGTTTTAAGGTTTTTTTGTGCTTTCTTTTTGTTGTGTAGTTGCTACTTTTTTGCGGTCTTGCTACGGACTGTGTCCTTTTTTTGCTTCTTGTTGTAACCTAGTTTTGGTTACTTTTGGATACAGTGTTACATCTATATTTTGATCCTTTTTTTATGTTTATTCATTTTTATACCTGGCTGGTGAGCCTTCTTTGTATCAGGGTATAGTCCCTTCAAAACTATTTACCAGTAATTTAAAAAAATTCATGAATGAGAAAAAATTACTTTACAAAGGAAAAGTTGAATGAAAACACACCTCACTTCTAAAATTTTATTATGATTAAATACCTCTTTCCATTTTTCAACTTATGTGTTTATGAAATTTATATAAAATCTATAGCTTCTCTAATTTAAGATAAAGTTATTATATTTATAATGTCTTGTAACTCTTTACACTTAGTAGTTTCTACTTATACATCGTAGTGAAAGGATGTTATGTCAAATAAAAAATATATTTGACACCTTAAAATGTAAAAATAAAAGCATTTAAAACATTTTAGGTTCTTAAATATTGCATGGAGAGTGCTTGACATTTTTTCTACCACCAACCACCAACCGCCCACATACCATCATTAATAATTGTGAAGAAAATTCCACAACATGATATTTCATTATTGCTTTACCTACTCCTTTGCATCAACTTCCATTTAATTCTTATGTGATGTTGTTTCATTGTTGAGGTTTTTTTGTTTCTTTTGAGTTGCATGATTGAAATAAAATGTTATAAATGAGGTATGTTATCTTAAGGATGAAATCCATAAGTGTGAGGCAACCACCTTGTCATGTCATTTCAGTTTTCACACCATCATAATGTTTATATGTTTTGTTTTGCACTCAATTTTTTTGTTTGTCTTAACTATTTTTCTAATATATTTTCTTAGGTTTATTACAATATTTTCTTAGTTATATGGAATACTAGGGGCATATTTTAATGGTATGATTGGAATATTTTTTTTGAAATGAGTTCTATTATCTCAGGGATAAAACCCATGATTGTGAAGTGAATGCATTTTCCTTCCATTGTATTATTTCTTTCCTTTCTTCTTTGCACCCAATTTGTTTTCATTATGGAGATACTAGTCCACATTTATTGAAGTCTTTGAATATGTTATAGTAACTTGAATCTCACAACTCTTTCTACTTTAGAATGTTTCTGTACTTATTCTATCTAAGGAGTAATTGTTATTTTGAATACCTTGCCTACACACTTATACATTACATAAAATTTGAAATGAACATTTGTGTATAACTTGTGTGTGAGATTATATATTGTATAAAATTTGAAGTACACACATTCTGCTAACTAGGAATGAACTAAAGACAAACATAACATTTTTCTAGTTATATGATGAGTAATAAGAAGAGAAAGACATTATTTGTTAGGAGAAGGGATCATACAACAATGAAGAACAAATGTATTAAGTTAGATTATGTTGAAGATGAAGTAGTTTTTTAAGAGGAGATATGTGTTAATGTAAAAAAAAATCAACCAAAATTTCAACTTAGAGGAAGTGTTGCTGCCACAAAAAGGATGTAAAAGGTACATGGTGGAATAAAGATAATCTAGACAACTTTTATTAGAGATGTCAAGGATCATGGGTACAACATAAAAACTATAGTAGATAGTAGATAAGTGGGACATGAAATCGAGAACTTTAGCCAACTAGCTCAAAGGGGTTACATAAGTAAATAGAAGTGGGCCATCTATTATTTTATCACAACAAGAGGAATCAAAGCTCATACAATGTGTTAAAAAAATAGGCATGGCCATGGGCTTGAAACTTTTATATAAAGCAACGGTTTCTCATGTATGCAAAACTAGCGCCACCCCTTTCATAAATAGGGTTCCTGAAAAATCATGGTGGAAAGAATTTAAAAACATGTATCCTAATTTATTAACCAGGGCAATAGAGGGATTGGATACATATAGAGAATTAATTCTTAGGACCTCTATAATTGTCTCTATTTATAAGAATTTGAGAAATGTGTATGAACTAAACCAATATGGGCCTTAAAAACATGGAATTGCAATGAAATATGTCTGCATACTAGAAATAATTTAAGAATGTGTTTCATTACAAAAAAGGTCAAGGAGCGTGCCATAGATAATGTCTAAGAGAATAAAATGAATAAATGTTTTAGCATGTGTCAATGTAGTCGACATAATATCCCCAAATTCAACATATTCAAAGAAAAAATATAACTATAGAATTTTGTTTTAGGGTGTGAAATAGGGGCATGTATATCTACACAACTTCTCACATAAAATACCAAATTTTTTTTTATGAACTAACAACATCATTTTTATAGATCTATATCAAGTGGATTTTATCCTACAAATTGACATCTTCTCATATTTGAAGGACATGACAGTCATATTGCACTTCTAACAATTGAAAAGATAAGGTATTTAGATTTTGAATTTCTTACATTGTCAACACACATTGGCCAAAAATTGTAACCATCAAATATAAGTTTCTTTGGTCCATTTAAGGACTACTTAAGGGTTGAGAGAAAATTGGGAATGAATAAACATCATGGTACATATGTTAAAAAAGAAGAAGTGCCCACTATATACAACTTGGTATTCAAAAGTATGCTAACAGCTAAAAATATTGAATGTAGTTTTGAAAGGATAGGTCTATGGCATCTCAATATTGAAGCACTAAAAAATGACATGATTCCAAGTCATGTATTCAATGTAGAATAATACAAAGTGAATGCTCCTAAAAATATTATGAGGTTGGCAAGGTTTACTAATGAAGCAATTCAAGCCAATATAATGGTGATGCAACAATATTTTTAGAAAAGGAAATAAATAATTTTTATTGAAGGAGAAGAATCGAAAATGAAGAAGATTCTCACAACCAAGTATTAAATAGAAGCCATGAAACTCATGACTTTTATACACAATAAGCACCAATAATTGTTGATGTAAATATATATTTCTGATAGAAATATTTAAGTCTTCTTACCCAAGTGGGCATATCAGAATGGGTAAAGATGGTTGTAGTTAATGTCAAATCCATCACCACTACCTCCTCTCCCAAATAATTTCGTTCATTGGTATGCATATGTTCAATTGAAATAATAAAAGATGCATTATATTTTTGTCTTGTGTACATGAATTAGTTATCCATGTTATCAAAATTGAAACTAACACCTAGTATCTTGAAAACAATGCTAAACTAACATCTATGCACCATCATGCTAAGAGATAAACAAGTAGTAAACATAAACACTATGCATTAGAACCTTGAAAATAAACCTCCAGCTAACATGATAATACTTATTACTCTACTCTTTAGAAATATAAATCAATGAAATGGACCTAAGTAGATCCTTTAGCTATCAAAGGGTTGATAGTTGTTGCTTGATCAAAGAGTCTTGAGGATGGAGGTTCATCAAGCCATGGAAACAATGTCTTTCTTGATTAACTCCATTGATCTTAAAAAAATGTCTTGGATGATTGAATGCAAAGGGATGATGCTCAGCTCCACTCTAATGGAGAATTCTCTAAGATGATAAAATGGCTATATCTTAGGCTCTATGTTCATTTACATGTGTAGGTGTAAATAGAAAGGTGGGAGGAGGGATCTTTATATAGCCCAATCGATAAAAGAATCTCTACATCCCTTTACATGTGGGATAATAGAGAGGCTGGGTTAGTTATGGATAAACATGGTTTAGAAGTGGTTCAATTTACTTTAGGAAAGTTTAGTTTGTCCTCTAGTGACTCATGGGCATTAAGGGGGTTTGTTAATTAACCAAAGTGATTAATTAATAGGTGTGCAAGCTTATAGAAGCTTTTTAGAGGAATAGTTAGTTTGATTTATGTTATAATAGGATTTTAATCAAATAAATGATGCTTTGTTGATTAAATAGAAGAGAGAATTAATTAGTTAAGAATAATTAACTAATATAGATAGAAAGGGGATCTTAATTAATTATAAACAATTAATTAATCAAGATAGAAATGGAAGTTGATTAACGGAAGGTCATTAATTGGCATTGTTGTTGGATAGAAGAGTTAATTAACTAATATAATGTAATTAATTAAAGATGATAGCAAAGAAAATATGTGATATTGATGATATGTCATCAATTTTCGGGAAAGGGTAAAATTAGTGGAATTTAAGTATTTAAATTGCTCTAGCTAAATTACAGGTGTCTGTATTTTCCCCTCTTTGGGGTGGCGTAAGTGACGCCCCTTCAAAGATAGTAGACAAATAAAATTTTGAAGGGGTTGAATAAAAATTGGTAGAAGTGAGAGATACCCCCTTGAGTGTCGATGGGGTGATGAAAGAAGGTGACCGATGATCGAAAAAGGTGAGAGAAATGGATAGAATAATGGGTAGGGGCAGGATGCCCTAGGTGAATCAGAAGAATAATGTTGATAGGAGAATGATGTAGAATAGGAATGAATACAAAAACAAAAGAGAAAGATTTCATCCAGTGTATTGAAACAAATTTAGTGTCATCATATTTCCAAAGATCTACGTCATCAGTCCATATTAAAAATATAAGCATATGAAAAAAGTAGAATGACTTGAAAAGCCATAATACGAATAATTTTCCATTGCTAAAAATACCAACTCCATGCAACATACAAATGTAATGCAATGCGATAAATTAAAAGATTCCTAACTCCTTGCAACATGCATAATGCAATGCAATATGAGAAAGTAAAGAAGCTAACCTAACAGAGAAACATAATGTAATGTTTTTGTTATCAAGATTTGATTCCAACCTGTGTAAATTAACAAAAAGGGTTAAAATATGGTGGCCCAAGTAAGGATACATGCAAGGGGAATAATGGAGGACACTTGGGTCCTATGAAAAGAAATTGTGCACTATGAAATAGTACTAAGAAACTCGTTGTGCCCCAGAGTACAAATATAGTAAGAAAACTAGGTTTGTTAATAGAGGTATATCAAGATGATCCGTGAGTCATGCATAAGAACATACGAGAACCAAAGAGCGATGTTTTGTAGGATGATTTTTATTGTTTTTTATTTTTTAGAAACATATTTGAATGTTTTTTATTTTGAAATTTTTCTAAAACTATATACAGGAAGACAAAGAAGTGTGCATTCCCATAGTAATAGATGAGATATACAAGGGTAGAATGCCATACGTATGCATAAGATAGTGAAGATGAGAAAATTCCCCAGTGATTAGGTGGGAGTATTCAAAGGAAAAATATTCACACACTTAAGGAGGATCAATGCCAATATAAAATAGGTTCAATCATGAGGAAGCAAGGATGCCCCCATCGTAAGTTGACCAATAAACACATGAGAGAAAAGAAGTAGAAAATTGTCTTATTAAAAGGGGAAAAGAGTGCCTGCAAACATGGCAAAGTAGACATCTAATACACATGGATGTTCTAAATGATTTTCAAAGAACATAGGATGCTATGAAAATATTTAGAAGGAGGTTTATGAAAAAGTGATTAGCCCAAGGTACAAATCATGAGACAAGACATTTGCTAAAATAATATTTTGAACAAGGTCCAGAAAGAAACACTTGGTAACATACTAATCCTATTTTCACATAGAGATCTAGTGTGTGCTTTTAGTCATTTTTATGTGACCTTAGAACAACACTCTAATTCCCATGCATGTTGTCATATCAACCAATAGGCGTTGGGCACTCACCCGAGGCATGTGTGGGTGCCGAACCCCTCCTTTATATGAGCATTGTGAGAAGATAATGTCATTGATAAAAAATTAAATAAAGAAAAGTAAATGATCATGCATACATCTTGAAGGCATAGGATGAGTTATTATATCAATATACCCATTTAGATAAGAGAGACATCATAGAGAGAGTAGATTTGAGTCATGACATAAATAAAAGACACTAGGGTTTCCACCCATGAATAATATATTTAGAACATATATTTCTATTGATCAGAGTTCTAGTAACCACATTACATTCAAAAGGGTCATAACAAACCAAATTGATCAAGACATACATGAATCATGTATTAGAGACCCTAGCTATGCTTCCCATATTACATAAACTTTCATAGAACCATCCCTCTAGATATGATATCATTCCTATAGCTATCTAATGGTAACCCCATGCCTTATAACCTCCTACTTTTTTCTGAAGGGCTTCGGCTTTCATCCTCTCTTTGATGATCTTGAAGATTTCCCTCATTGAACTCTCTCCATTCAGGTATTTCTTCCTCACTCTAGAGCATATCTATATATAGATTTAGCATCCACTACCATGCCTTCCTCTAAGATTTGATTGCTTGCCAAGTTTCCATGTGGTCATCCAATGGAGCATGCTTCTTCTGATCTGAGATCTCCACTTTTTTCAATGATGTCTTTCAGGAATGTTCTATATGTGGGATATTCTTTCCTTAACCACCAAGTTTCTAGACTGGCACCTTATCCACTCAAGACACCTAGTCGGGTCATGTTTTCCTCAATTGATTCTTGGAGAGCTGAGTATGGCTAAGTCTTGAGATCCTTTTTTCTTCCTTGCGCACATTCTGTGGTTTCTACTAAACCCTTCTAAAACCCTTTTCCTGCATTCTTTTCCCTGCACACCCTTCTTATTTACTTGTCTCATGTGCGCACGCACCCTTTGGTACTTAGCTAATGTTTTAAGGCCCAACATCACCCCACACTAAGCTTTTTATTTTTCCTCAAAAACATCCTCTCCCCAAAGAATAAAGAATGGTAGAATTTTGAATTATTGGAATAAGGAATGAAGGAATGAGGAATGAAAAATGGAAGAAATAAAGAATGGAGGAATGAAGAAGAATTTGTTTATTACTGAAGGATGAGTGGAAAATCCTTCCTTATATCTACCTCAATATTTTCCAAGGCATCCATTTCACCCTGTGCTTGTTGACAGAGGTCACCTACTAGAGCGCTTACCTCATAAAAACTTAGTTCATCATCCTTAACATTTAGCATACTCACAATGTCTTCCAACTGTTTTCTAAGGCCGTCTAGCACATCCATCATGCGGGTGATTTGGGGATATAATTCCTTAAGCTGAGTCTTGATCAAGCCCCGTAAGGTCTCAATGGCTTCTGAATTCTTCTCTACCTCAGCTAGAATTTTATCCCACTCTGCCCTGTTACCCTTATTTTTCTCCTAAAACTCCTTGAGATCTGCCTTATGTGTAGCAACTAGAATGTTTGCTAGTCTATCCCTATCAACACAATTTTCATAAGCATCTTTAGCTATCTACATGGTGGCCTTTAAAGTGGCAAGGATCTTAGTGTATCGAGTGATTATATCCACAACCTTCTACTTTTCCTCTTTCTCTTGGTGTGTCAGTGCCTCTTCTACAAACTCTAAGGTGAGTGGGCACCTTTCCATCATAAGGATATGAGTCAAATATTCCAGGCATTGCAAGGTCAACTCATATTTTTTTTAGATGAGTTCAGATCTGGATGCTTCAAGACAATAGTATCTATAATCATTTCAATTTTCTTATATACCTTGCACACCTTTTCCTTTTACTCCCTCATCTCACTCCTTAACTGTGCACTGATCATCTCGTCCTGCTTCAGATCCTTACTCTTTTCAATGAGCTCCTCATTTTTCTTGTCCAATTATCCTTCTAGGAATCTCACCTTGTCATTCCTCTCGAAGATTCTTTCCTCTACCTCAATCGACACCTTGTTGAGTGCATTACATACCTAATCATCTGATAGTTGTTGAAAATTTACCAGTGGATTTATTCTTTTGTTCTTTGGTACCTTCATTAGTACCCCTTGGCTTACTTAGAACTCAGGTTCATTGATATGGGACTCAAACACCCAAGATAGAATTTTTCTTGTTTGGGAGTACGCACCCTCTTCCTCTAATAAAGACCATGAAATTATTTGGTCCATAAGAAAAATACTTTAGAAACATGCATGTAATACCTTATTCGGGTCGTTGATGTAGCTCATCCCTTTCCCTTGCGCCACTATCACACCTTTTCCTCCCGTGTGTGTTGCCTTTGGAAATCTCATTGCTAAGCTAGGATCTCTACCCATGCTTCCATACTCCTTTCCTACACTCTCTTCTTCTATCTCCTTGAGTATCTCATCAGCACTTTGCTCCACTTCCTTCTCTACTAACTTCTCTATTATGCTCATTACTTCTTTTTCTACGACCTCTTCTATTTTCTCCTTGGTGAGATTAGAGGTCCTCTAATCCTTAGTATTTACTTCTTCACTCTCCCCTTTTCCTTGAGAACCTTCGTCTTCTCCACCATTGTGCTCACTTATTTCTTCCTCTGAGTCATGTATATCATACACAGGATGATCCTGAACTTCTTCATCCTCACCATCATCTCTTTCACCCTTGTAGGCCTTTAAGCTCTCCATTTCTTCAGATTCTTCCTTCTCTGATATCTTCTACTTCTTCTAAATTTTGGATTCTTCCTTTTATTCCTCTACAGTAGTTTATTTCTTCCTTGGCAACTCTTATTTATCTGGCACCTCTTCCGTAGGCATCTTTTCCTTCTCCTTGATGGGATACTTCTTCCTACACGCATATGTGCTTGGCTTAGTGCCTGACTCTGGTTCACCCACAGATTATGTTGTCTACACACTTGGTGATTTATTATCTAACACCTCTTCCCTCTCCATTTTCCTTGGCCTGGCCTTCTTCCTACCAATTGGATCCTCTAGGATGGAGACATCATTCTCCAAGTAAGCACCCTTTTCATACTTGGGCCTAATGTGCAAGTATACTCTTGTTGCAGTTCTTCCAGCAATTGGTAGTGTCATGGGTTTTGTCATGCGTGCCTCATTGGAGACATACTTCACATAATTACACTTCTTGGGGTATATGATATTTCTCTGTAAGTTGTGGTGGTCCTAGCCCACCTCGCTAAGGCCAAACCTTAGTATTTTAGCTTCCTTGAAGTGGTTAACCCCTACTTGGAAATATTGTGTAGTGAAAGAGAAAGGTAATTTATACCATGGGATCTTGGTCCCATATGACAAAGTGAACCTACCAATGCAAAAGTGTTTATATATAGTGAACTCGGCTTCTCCATCTACTAGTTTTGGAAACTATTTAGGTATCCTCCACTCAAATTCAAATGTCTCGCACATTCGCTTGTACCATTTCTCTAGGTGTGCCTTGTGGGTGGTTGTCATGGTGTCGCATGTGTATTTTTAAAACCTCTTCGTAGGGAAGGGGTCTTCATATGGATACTCCCATACAAACTTATTTGGCCCATTGGCCACTCTAATTTCTGAGAAGACGATGGTGAGAAGAAAATTTCCAAACATAATCTTATCTCCTTTTAACGTGGCACTGATGATCTCTTCTCCTATATAGGCAGATAGGTTATAGGTGGTTCCTTCTTAAATTTTTTGACACAAATTCAACCGTGCCTTGTTTACCTATGTCCACCTCTCTTGACCATTCAACTTGGTTACTAGGTGTATGGCCATCCTCATCACTAGGTCAGAGATATCAGGGATGTCGAAGTAGTGAGACCCCTTCTTATAGTCAAACTCTTCCATAGTCTTCTTAATATACTCTTTATCCTCTATGTCATCATCTAATGAATCTCCTTCACAGATCAGGTTGGTAAACTTAGAGATAAGTTGGGGATATATGCACATTCTATAGCCTGTAAATTATAAGTGGTCTTCGTGCATCCATGACATCAACCATTGGTATAGCCACTCAGGATTGCAAAATTAGGGAAACTCATAAAGTTGCAACAACCTGGCCTTCTCCAATTTTACCTTCACCTCATCACTATAGATTGGCATCCCTTTTGGTGTCCTCTTATTTATTGGATGAACCATCTATAACGCCATTTCCATCTCTGTGGTACTTGTGTGATTGTTTTAGTCGCTGATGGCCATCTTCCTCACATGGGATACCCATTATTTCCCAAGTAACACTCCATATGGGTATTACATCTCTGCATACCACTCCTCATTGAAACTGGTGGTGGCAGTTTGTTTTCCTTTACTCTTTTCCTTCTTAGGTGAAACAGTTTCCTTCTTTGATGCCATCTTTTTGTCAGGTTAGAAAAAAATCTTCCTTGCTCCTCTTCCTCAATATGCTCAAATTTGTGGTTTAACTTTATGAAATAATCCTTCTACTCTCATGCCCTAGCTGTAAAACCCTAACCTAGAAAAACCTTCCACAAGATGATGTACTCTAATGAAACCTTCTTCCCTACACCCGTGTACTCCTACTCTGGTTCGTAGATCACACTAGTCACGCACTTATATTTTTTCAATTCCTACTTCACACAAATCTTTCTTCATAAATGCCCTAGTTCACAAGAGCTCTTTAATCACGTAATAGCAAGGTAAATAATGATGTGCCTAACCCTTTACTTATAGATTTTTTCCTATCTTCCAAAATAAATTCTATGCCACCTACCAACATACTTAGCATTAAATGTATCCTTTTTCTTATAAAGCTGACCTTAAGTGTTCTTACCCACATACCCAATCCTGCATGAAAAATCCTTACAACCTTGTGGCGCAAAAAAATTCTTACTAATGGAAGACTCTTACGCACATGCTTACAGTGCTAAAGGCACTTCTTCTATCCTTGACCTAATTTTTTCCCTCGCTACCTCATGTTATTCTTGAGCTTCTCATCCTTTGTATGTGGTCCTTGTAAAGCCTTATCCTGACTCCAAAAAAAATTTCCACCTTTTTCCATGTGCAGTCTCCTACCTTACACACTTTTCATCTTTTAACCCAGGTCTATTAAAACACAAATTTCACATCCACCCTCTATTTCACTTTTCTCTACTCTACCCCACACTAAAATAAATGTGTGGCCCTCTGCATACACATAAACCTTGAAAGTAATGTGGTTACTGGCACACAAGGTACTCCAAAATAACACTATAGAAAGGAATAAGTGACAATAAAGTGAAATGCAAGGAAAAGAAATGCATTAAGGGAAATCCTAGGCTAATTGGAAAAAATGCCTTATTTACAAACACAAGACTTATTTATAGTAGGGCTTTAGCCTACTCCCATTAAAATGGCCTGGTAGTCTTGTCCCATCCAGCACTTGTAACTAGAAAGTGCTTGAATCAAGGATGTACGAGATGATGTATGGTCCCAACCAAAGGACTTTCAACTTCGTAGGATGGTGCATAAATTTAAAGTCATATAAAAAAACCATCTTCCCAACCTCAAATTGTTTTTTTGATATGACGATCATTCCATGTGTTTTGTCTTTCCTTCTCTTTCTTTTAACTCCATCTAGTAAGTGATCTCCTTTTGTCTAGCTGCATTAATTTATCAATCCTCTCTTCGATAATTTTTTCATCATCCAATCCTCCTGCACATGTTATATGTAGCGATGGTAACATAAATTTAAGTGGTAGAACATCCTCCGCACCAAATACCAATTGAAATGGTGTGGCCTTGTTCAACCTCTTGTAGGTTATCCTATATGCCCATAGAATTACTAATACCTTATCATCCCAATTTTGTCTTCCAATAGCACAAATTTTGGTTGACGTATGACTTATTATTTTGTTAAATGCCTCATTAGTTCCATTCGCTTGGGGATGATAAGGGGTGGTCTTGTGATTGGCCACCATAAATTATGTCAATGGAATCCTGACCATTTCATTCAAAATGTATACCCATGTCACTAGTCAAGATTAAAGGACATACATACCTTTTGATTATGTTCTCCCATAAAAATATAGCTATTGTCATTGCAGTGTAATCCTTTATAGGTGATTAATCTACCCATATTGTCAAGTAGTTAGTGCAAGTGATGATGTGATGTGAGCCAGTCCTTCGTGTGGTAGGTGAAATAGGTCCTACAAAGTTAATTACCCATTTTTCAAATGATTCTATGTTGGCTATTGGTCTTAATGTCATCTCACCCCTCCTTCCAGGTTTTCCAAGGAACTGAAAATGGTCATAGGTCTTACAAAAATTAATACAATCCTGGTAGATACTCTCCCACAAAATCCCTGCAAGTGGAATCTTCTGCGTGGTTGCATTTCCTGCATAGTGTCCTCCTGCAATCCCACCATGTGCTTCTTCCATAATTTCAATGCGCTCATGTTCTAATATGCATCGGTGCATAACCTCATCTCAGCCTAACTTGTATAGCCAATGTGTAGGGTGTGACGAGTATAGCCAACTACTTTCTCTCCAAACCCTTCATTCCTCCTAGTGCCACACTTGTTTAAAGAAACACTGCAATATCCTCTAAGTCAGAGGGAATGAGCCACAACCTAAATAGTTACGTGTGTGGCATGGTATCCTCAATGCTCTACACATCCTCCCCTTAGTCAATTCTTGATAAATGATTAGGTATTGAATTACTCTTTTCTGGTTTTACCATAATTGAAAACTCAAATTCTTGAAATAATAGGACCCAATGTCATATGCACCACTGTAAAATGGGCTTGTTCACAAAGTACTTCAATGCCATGTGGTTCATGTAAAATATAAATGGTGTTGCCAGCAACTACTACCTAAACTTATGTAGTGCATAGATCATTGACAAAGCCTCACACTTAGTAGTTTTGTAATTATGTTCGATTGGTGTCAACTTTCTAATTACAATAAAAGGGGGTGATCAATAATCCTCTCACCAGGTTGTGCTAGTATTGCTCCAATGTTTTTCCTTGAGGTGTCAACATACACATGGAAAGGCTTATCCCAAGAAAGAAATCATAATATGGGTGCACTGACAAGCCTATCCTTCAAAGTGTCAAACACCAACTGCTACTCCTCTCCCCAATGAAATGCACACTTGTGTTTTAGTAAATTCTCTGATGGTGCTATGATCTTGGAATATCCCTTGATAAATTTCCTATAGTATCCCATATGTCCAAGGAATCCATGCACTGCACTCTGACTGGTAGGCTCCCCTAATCCCACAATAACTACAACTTTGGCGGGTTCTACAAGTAAACCTTGCTTACATATAATATGCCCTAATAGGGTTCAAAATGGAGTAGCAAAAACACACTTATTAATGTTGAGGGATATCCTCAACTACCAACATCTCTCAAACATAAGCCTCAAATTGTCACAATAATATTTTTCTAGTCAATACATAGTCTAATCATCAAGTTAGACTTGTAGAAACTTATGAATGAATTCCTGAAATGTTTATACCACAAAGCATGAGAACATAGTAGGCACATTCTTCAATCCAAAAGGCATGACTGTGTAGAAAAAGCTTCCCCATTCAGTGGAAAAATTTGTCTTCTTCTGATCTTCCTTTGCAATCCTAACTTGGTGATACCCTAAGAACCCATCTTTAAAGGAATAGACCTCGCACCCAGCTACTCCTAGAATTTATTCAGTGAAGGGGGTAGGAAAAAGGTTAATGAAAAACATTGCATTCAGGTCCCTGTAATCAACATAGATCCTTATCCTTCCATCCTTCTTAATACTTATGACCATTGGAATTACCCATTCTAATTCCTCCATAGCTTTAATGATGCCTGAAGCAATCATCTTTTTAATCTCTTCCTTGACCCATATGCATAAATTTGGATTCATCTGATACAACCTCTTCTATATCAGGTGCACACCTTCCTTCAAATTGATCCAAATTTCCCTCAAGGAGTGGTGAACACATTTAATTTCATGATACCCATGTGGGAACAAGTCCTGAAACTCGCGAAAAATGTTAATGATCTTAGAAACCTCTTTCTTTGACCAATAATCCCCAATGATAGCTTCCTTAGGTTCTACCTTCTGAACTACTGTTAACCTTATTTGTTTTCAAGGGCTCATTGTACCTTCATTACTATCCATACTATCCATGAATTTTTGTGTACCTTCAGTATGGTTAACATCCAAACTCTCCATCTATTACATAAACCATATTTCCTTTTTCTTTTTCCATGCATATGTGCTCAAGTTGTCTCTCCACTAATTCTTCCTCCTCAAATCTTGTCTCCAAACTAGGTTTACCTAATAACTATAGTATCCTATCCTTCACCATAGCACTATCTCCCATTTTAGAGTACTTGAAAACTTACAACGCCTTATCCATTGATGGATTTGTACTCTGATACTTGAAAGATTGAATGAGATCAGTCGCTAACTCATTTTAATTCCTCATCTGACAGTGCATCTCTGAGTGTATATATCATGTGCTTGCATAGCCTTATAATGTGAAATATAGCTTATGCACCCATGAAGAAGGAGAAAAATCTTTTGTGCCTTCTATCCAGGCCTTCTCACACGCTTAGAAGTGAAAAGAGGTGGGTTTTTTGCCATGGTAGTCTTGTATGATAGTATGCGCATTACTTCTGGAGAACCTAATAGAGAATGTGAATCTCACCTTATGTCACTCTAGAAGGCTATCACGATGTGTTTCCCACCAATAATTTTTTATCCTAAGCAAGTTATAGTTGAGCATTCCTCTTCTTTCAACCTCATTTTTCCATTGAGCCTCCATTTCATGTAAGAAATCTTTAGGGTTGGCTCCTCCAGAGTAACTTGGTAACTTCTTCCCTCCTAGATGCTTGACTGAGTGTGCCTTTGTTACACTTATCACATATCCTCTTAACTATCACCCAATTAACTCATAATTCTTATGCGCCCAATTTTCACATGCTATGTTGGTTGTATCACTCATAGAATGAGTGTCTTCAAACTAAATAACCCCTTTCGCAGGATGAATTTCTTTAGGGTCCCTAATAGAGCGCACATAGATTATGTCAAGGAATTCCTCTCCTAAGGGCTCAGTTTAGGGCATTGAATTCCCATCCATCAAAGAGATGATAACCTATTATTCCTTGTTCTCAAAACTTATACACCCTATGTTAAACCATAGGTTGGTATTGTTTTTGTAACACCAGGGGCACCCAAGAAATGCTGGAAAGTTATCTGCCTCAGCTAGCACCAAGACTTTGAAGTCTCCAGTGAACTTGGCCCCTTGAATAGTGATGATCAAATCCTTCAAGACATCAATGAGCATTTCCTTCATCTTTTTTGCCATATACAGCACATTCAAAGATGGCTGAAATGGGGGCCTTCTCATTTGATTCCAAGCATCTAGAGTGAGAACATTGACCTCTACACTTGTGTCAATCAAAACATTTCTTAGAATATAACCATCTACAATAACATTCAAAGTTATCTCTTTTTCATAGTCAAGGTTGTGGGGAAGAAGGTTAGCATGTAGAACCCACCTCTCGTGCTATCCTCCAGCACATGGTACCTTATCATGTAACCATTCTCCTAGCAAGGGGATGATATTCTCTTGTCTTAACATCTTACATAATTCCCTAATGTCATCCATATCCTTCTGTAGATCCTCAGCATTCTTCATTCACTCTAACTTCCTTGACTGCTCATTCATACACTGGATCTCTCCTTATAGACTCCGAATCACATCCATGGTTTCTTGATACACCTCCTTCTAATGAGAAAGATCTAGATACTTTCCATGTACCACTTCTTCCATTGTAACTAGTGTTCTTTGTCTCAGTATCTCCTGTGCACGCGTGGACTCCACTTATGTCATCACCAGTACAGGTTCTAGTCCTGAATCACATGCCACTCTTGGCATCCACTGTGATTCTTCCTTCTTTATGCTTACCATCCCAACACCTTTGTCTTTCCGATGTTGTTGGCTCATGTTCTCAAACAACTTAGGGCACTCCTCATACTTATGTTTGTTTCTGCACCACAAACATTGCAACAACTTAGGGAAATCCTCATACTTATGTTTCTTTCTGCACCACAGGCATTGCAACAGATCAACACACTCATGCTTATAATGTTCTATAAACCCACAATTATAGAAGGTTCCCCGTGGGAACTCACTTCTTTCTCCACGGCTGCCACGACCAAGAAATCCTTTGCAGATACCTCTTCCACACACCCCTTCATCCATGTTGCCTTCATAGTAGCCATCATCATCCTTGGAATTAATTTTAAGGTTTTTCTGGCACACACCAAGATCGATGATATTATGTATCTAGTCAATCAATCTATAATCATTGGTGTCATAGGTCGTAGAGGTATAAATATTGTAATAGCAAGAGACATTCTTACGGATCGCGTGTTGTATTAGTATACACCTACTTACATCATGATCCCCATGGAAAATATTACAGTCCACCATCATGGCGCATATTGACCTTCGAGGATAACTATCCTTTGTGTTCCCCTTTATCTCACAATTCTTGTACCACAAACCACTGCAAGTCTTATGCTCTAAGTTCACAAATATTTTTTCTTTCTGCATATCCATTACAATAATTTGAGCCTCAAGGAAAGGGCTAACACTGGTATCTAAACTTCCAACAGAATCAACATGCAGGGTAGCCTCTAAGGCCTCACATGGGTTTGTGAATGTCTTGTGTGAAAGTACTCACCCAAAAGGATGTTATCAACCCTCCAAAAAACAATTGAGCATGCTTATAAGGATGAATATCATAATATATTTTTGACAAGAGAGTTTTAAAATGCACATAATATTCATGCACACTCTCTTCCATTCCCTATTGGATCTCTTTCAAAGCACTAATTTTCTTTTGCTAAAACTCAAAGATATAGAATTTAGCTAAGAAGGAATTTCGTAGCGTGGTGTAATCTACCATCATCTGATGGAGGTCATAATTCTGGTACTAACTATGTGTGCACCCCTGCAACATCATTACAAACTGACTTGACTTTCGCTTTGGGGTAGTGATCCCCTTCGCGCATCATAGAAACTCACATTTGTGTACATGCTCTGTAGCATCCTCAACACCCTTGTAATCTAGTAGATGTAAGGGCATCTCAAAAAATCCTTACGAAGATGGCTGAGGTCCTTGTCCTCCTGATTTAGAACCCTAATTCCCTCTAGTGTTTCCTCTAGCACTAGATCCACTAGATCCACTAGGTCTTATCCCTCCTGATCCTCCAAATCCACCAGGTCCTCTAGCTCTTCTTCAACCAAATCCTCCTCCTATAGCTAGTAACAGGTTTGAAGTGGTTGCACCTAGCATTCCCAAAATTCTACTAAACTACGCACCAACAGTTTTTGATATTTCTCTGCTACTAGATGTGTATCCTACGCCACTCCCAGATGTGATACACAAACTTTGTGTACTTGTACTTTACCCAAAAATCCCAAATGAGAAGTTATACCTCCTAGGTGCAGATTAGTTACTTCCACCAATACCAACTAGGTTAACAATACTTGTTTCTTGATTTGGAAAACTAAGGGCCAAGGATTTGTCACCAGGTGGGTTTAGATACATATTGACGGCTCTCCTTTCTCCATGTGACAAACCCTCATCAAAAGCTGAAGGGGTTTCTCTCTGGTACTTTCCAAGATGGGGTAACATAGACTACTTAGGTTCCACATCCTCTACGTTAACCTCAATTCCTTCCCAAAATGTCTGCCTCCATAGATCCATCACTCCTACAACCTCACATTTTCTAGCTAACTCCCTTTCATGTGATTCACTATACTTGAGTCATCTCTCTTCCCTCTCCTTTTCTGCCACAAGGTCTGTCATCTTCTTACACCCTAGCTTCCTTTCCCATCACTCAAAGAAGCTTAGCTGACCATATGGAATGCCTCCAAAGTTAGTGTAATGATCAATATCTTCATATCCAATGGGATAACTCATAAAAATGATCCTCTAGGTTCCCTTAAGAACTCAAACTCGACAACCTCTAGATAATAATATGTATAAATAGCGTATTCTAGGGTATAACTGGTCAGCACTCTCTTCCACCAATGATCAACAACACGCATCCAAGTTAGATCAGCATCCTACAGCCTCTGATATTCATCTTGGGTCCAAACGTGAGATATATAGTACCAGCTTGATCTAGATGCATATGTTGAGAGCCATTCATATAATTCTACTAGAAAACAACAAAATAAGGTCTCATACAACTCATGGTATAGGTGTTCTTCTACCCATTTTCGTGCATCAAACTTAGGTCTACTACTAAATATTCGAGAAAAATCATCCTCTATGCTTTTAAACCATGCTTTGACACTTTCCAAGGTCAAGCGCTCTATCATCACACCTCATTCTCACAACATCTTTGAAAAGAGGTCCCGCCAATGAAACCAAGATGTAGTCATTTTTATGTTCCCTTATAACAACACTCTAATCCCATGCGCGCCGCTTATCACCTAGCGGGCGCTGGATGCTCACCTGAGGCATGCACGAGTGCCGAACCCCTCCTTTATGTGAATATTGTGAGAAGATGATGCCATTGATAGCAAATTAAATGTAGAAAATTAAATGATCATGCATACATCCTGAAGGCAAGGGATGAGTTATTACATCGATATACCCATTCAGATAAGAGAAACATCATACAGAGAGAATATACAACTCTTCCACCACATAGAAGAGGAATAATTCTTTTAGCTTCCATGTGTATCTCTTCCAATAGCTACTTTAGCCACATGGCTTCTTTATTGCTTCCATTGTACTTTTGTACCTCAGTAGAAGAAATGGAGACTGTTGGTTGCTTTTGTTATTTCAGTTAATGGTTCATGCACCAAAAAACTTGAACACATATCCAATATATTTTATATCTAACACAACATCAGAATGGTTAGAGTCACAATATCCATACAGACATAATAGTAAACATATAAATATAAATCATTATTGGTTTAACTTTTAACCATTTGTAAAAGTTAAACACTAGTTGTATAACAACTAACATAACAATATACTTAACAACTAACCATGTCAAAAAAAATGTTGAAAAAAATCAACATATTATTCATGTAGAATATATATTAAATGCAATCAGTATTAGATGTCTCCAATACAAACACAAAGGTGTCCCCAAGTGTCTTTTGATATGCATATAATAATATTTTAGTTTCACATTTTAAGAAATGTTTTATAAAAAACACATATATCTTTATTGTAAGCTTTTTTACAAATGGGATAAGACTTGATAACATATCAGATAATCAAGTTATACAAGAATAATCACAATATTCATTGAAAACATAATCCACTAACTGTGGATACTTCTCATGGAGTTTTCTTCAAAATACAACATGTAAGAACCTTTCAATACATTCCATAAGCTTATATATGTCATAAATGATCATTTTTTCATGCAAAAATATGAACACATTTCTTTTTTTTTAATAAACTATCAGAAAATGAAGCAAAATTTTAAAATACATATAATCCATTTTGTGTATGTTTTCAGTTGTAGTTATTTCTAGTTTATTTTTACTAACTCATCTGAGTTAAATATGGAAAAAATAAAAAACAACTCCTTTTCTAAAATTTTAGAAATTATACTTTTTTATTAAAATTAATTTATAAAGCTATTATATTAGCACTATGATTATTCTCATTATCATCATCATTATCTTGATTTTGATCTGATTAATTCCATTTATGATTTTTGAAATTTGACTCATTTTTAAATTTAAACCTCTTTCTTATGTCCAAATTTCCCACAGTTATGACATTTACCATCAAAACTAAATTTTAAGTTTTCTAGTTTCTTGTTTTTATTAGGAGTTTTAAAAGTTGATTTTTGATTCTTGTTAATCCTAGAAGCTTTACCTTTTGTTTTTTGAGAAATAATTACTTGTGTGGCATTTTATTTTAAATTAAAATTAGTCATAACATGCTCTTCCTAAACTAGGAGATTACTAAGGGTTTGAAAATTTATAATGTCTTGTTTGGATTGATATTTTGAATTCAAAATTAAAATAAAATTTCTAAATTTTCCATGAATATTTAATTGAATAATAAAATAGAGCAATTTACCATGAATCAAATTACTTCCACATCCATCTAATTGTGACTTAATATTTTTTATTTTTGCTAAATAATTAATCACTTTTTCATCTCCCTTCATAGGAGTTGTCATAAACTCTAAAACCAATTTAATAATTTCTAATAAACGTGTACCTTTGTGCATCAACTCCAATTGTGTCCAAGCTTCACTAGGAATCTCAAGGTTTCCGATATATGAAGTAGAAATTCATCTTGTACACTTCGCAAGATAATCGACATTGCCTCTTATAATTTATGTTGATATGAGGCAACATTATTAGCAATTGCATGTCTTCTAGTAGGATCTCTCTTTGTTCCACTTACAACTGCCCGCAATTTGCAAGCCGTGAATTTTTCTTTCAATCAAAAAGTGAGTGAATTTGTTTTTTAATTTTTGTAAATTTAATGATGACAATGATCTAGACATTGTGTTGTACAAAAAATGTATCATTTTAAACAAAAAAAATGATTATATAATTTTTATCAAAAGAAATAACTTTCACAATTAATATTTTCAGAAAAAAAAGAAAACAATAGTTTATATATGATTTTTGAAAAAAGAACAATAATGGTTTATATAAAAAAATATTAATGAGATCTTTCTCTTTATTGGTTTGAATCTTTATCAACTCGGCCGCATTGGTCTAACCAACTTGATGAATTTATTTTATATGTCATTTCAATATTAAACCAACATTATAAACTTACCACATTATTCACTACAAGCCACTTATACCAACTTGACAATTTATATTATCATATTAAATTCAATTCAACTTTGTAATTTGAATTGAATCATATTAATCAGCTGTACACACACACCTATAATACATGTAACACTGAACAAGTTAACCATGCAACTCCACAAGATATACATTATACTAATGAATTCACATGGGTTTGTATATTTTTTAAAATAAAATCAATCTAATTTAACTTATTCCATTCATATAAGCCAAAATTAAAATATTTTTAAATGGTTAAAAATTTAAATTATAAGGATTATAAATACAAAGCTTATAAACTTGGCACATTTATTTATTTTTAAACAAAACTTAGCATATGTTGGAGCAACCTAAACATATAATGCTAATGAGGCCACGAGATGTGCCAAAGGGTATGGATTGACCACATTAAAAACAACAAAGTGGTTTTAAAACTTTGATATTAAATAAACTATATATACTCACTTAAATACTTAAAAACCGTTAAAGTGAGGGGTTAGAGATTAAATCAAATAAATCTATATATGCTCACTTAAATACTTAAAAGCACTCGCTCATAATAAACCATTAATATTTTTAATATATGCCTAAGGTATAAAATATGGGCCAACTTAGGGTTTAAGAGTTAGGGGAGGCATTTAATAGTTTAAGGATTAAAAAAGTGTATAAATTAAAACTATGCCAACTATGTCACTTAGCATATTACCTTGGCATTTGGTGGTTGCTCCATGTTATGTGCCTAGAAATAGTTTTATTTGTTTAAATGCCCATAGTACTCCAATATAATCACAAAAAGTGTTCCCCAATTTATGTATAAAATAATAGGCCAATAATTTGAGGAGCAGCTGCGATAAAAGGCATATATTAAATGGTCCTTTTTTCTTTCACCTTTCTCCCATATATATAGTTATATTTTTTAATGGTGAGAATTAACATACTCCTATTCCAGGTTTAAGGGGGAGGTTTAATTAAATTATATGTCATTTTATTAAATTTATAAAAGGGCCTTATTTAGGGTAAACAACACATATAAGAGTATATTTTATAATATAAACTATAATATTATATATATATATATATATATATATATATATTACATATTTTATTTTTAAAAATATGAAAGCTATACAAATATTTTATATAGATTATAGTCAGTATTTCTAAACAAAAATTCAAAAGTAAAATAATAGGGTTTCATATTTCAAATTGTAAAAATAATATTACCAGGAGACTGGTTTTTACACGACCAATGAAAAAAATTCAAATGGCCTATTTTTTCAAATCTTATCTCCTTACTTTTATTTTTCACTTCGATTTTTTTACTTGTTTCTTTGAATTCCTGCAAAACTATATAAAACTATATACAAATTTTTCAAAGAAAACTATATAAATTTTTTTCAAAGATTAAAATAAATTACCTTAGTTTCTGGGTCTGCTAATTCTTGAAATATAATTATTTCCACGTAGTTGAAAATCCACAATACCTTTTCACCTATGCAATAATCATCCAACCAACTATGCAGAATGGGAAGGGGGGATTAAATAATATTTCAAATATTTCAACTACCTTCCCAACCATTATGTCCTTAGGTTACATTAGGATTATATTTAATTTATTAAACCTGCTTTGGTACCATGTCAGGACGAGGGGTGAAAAGGTATATTTACCAACTAAATAAGTAAATAAAAACATAAAAGAAATTACACAGTGACACTGTATGTAACATGGAAAACCTGTAAATGGGTAAAAAACCACGGAAGAATAATCCACTATAGAAAAACATTTTACAACCCAATCCAGTAACTCCTCCCTCACTTTTACTTCATGTATTTACCTGTAATCCAAATGATTCACGTGATTTTAGAATATGACCTATAGTCATATTTAAATAACCCGAAGGGTTATGTCCATATTGAGTGATGGGGCACACCCCGATTTAATAAATAATTAGTTAATTAATAACTGACAAACCTAATCTAAAGTTTATATTTGAATAATAAGAATATAAACTATTCTATATTATTTAACTATAAACTAAACATTATGATGCACTTAATATTATAGTTCTAACAGATTCATGACATAAAGAAAAGATACTATGGTTTGGCATCCATGAACAATATATTCAGAACATATATTTATATTAATCATAGTTCTAGTAACCACATTATATTCAAAAGGATCATAACAGACCAAATGTATCAAGACAGACATGACTCATGTATCAAAGACCCTAGCTATGCTTCCCATATTACATAAATTTTGATAAACCCATCCCTCTAGATATGATATCATTCCTACATCCCTCTAATGGAAACCCCAACCCTTAGAACCTCCTACTCTTTTCTGACGGGCTTCGCCTTTCATCCTCTCTTTGATAAACCTAAAGCTTCCCCTCATCGACCTCTCTCCATTCAGGTGTGTCTTCCTTGCTCTAGATAATCTCTATAAATAGATTTAGCATCCACCACCATGCCTTCCTCTAGGAGCATATTGCTTTTCAAGTGTCCATGTGGTCCTCCAGTGGAACATGCTTCTTTTGATCCAAGCTCTCCACTTTCTGCAATGATGTCTTTTGGGAATTTTCTATGCATGGGATATTCTTTCCTTGACCACCAAGTTCCCATTTTGGTACCTTATCCACTCAGCATGCCTATTCAGGTCACGTTTTTCCTCAAGCGCTTCTTGGAGAGTCAAATATGAATAATTCCTAAGATCCTTTGTTCTACCTTGCACATGTGTCATGGTTTATACTAAACCTTTTTAAAACCCTTGTCATGTGCACTTTTCCCCATGTGCCCTTCTTCTCTACTCGTCTCATGTGCACACATGCCCTTTGTTACTTAGCCAATATTTTAGGCCCAATAGTGCTTGTAGAAATTAATTACCTTTTGAAGGGAAGAATTGATAGAAGGCAAGTGAATACACTAGCCAATATGTAGGAATAATTTAGTTTGAAAGGTAATTTGTGAATCGATTGTGGAAGGATAATCATACATTTCTCCACTTCCATCCAAGTGTCCATAGCCCCGAAAGAGATGCATTTGATTCTAATCATAACATTTATCTACTGCTAGCCAAGCATCCATAGCCCTGATAGAGATTATTGGAAATACCCTAAGAGAGAGATATATATCAATTTGCATTTGCTTTTAGCTTTTACTTTTTGATTGATTGATTTTGACTCTTTTTCTTTCTGAAAAATTATTTCAACTCTCTTGTTTGACAAGGGGTTAAGAATCATTGATGGCTTGATGGAAGGATGTGGAATTTATTTTGATGATGATATTGGCTAGTGTCAACAAATACACCCAAAAATTCTTCCCAACAAGTTTATTATATGTAGATAGTGATAGGATATCTAAGAGGTTAGTCATTCTTTCATTTTCCAAGGTGATGAAAGACCAAGGTCAAACAGATACCATAGAGATAAATATCACAAAATACGTGTGAATAGGCTTGTTATGTTTGTGGAGCCTATTTGCATGTTAGAATGTGGTACACCTTCTATGTGTTACACTCGGTTATTTTTACGGCGGTCCCGCTAGCCAGTGAGCGGGTCAGGGGGGTTCAAGGGTGAAGCCCTTGAAGCAAATTTTCATGGGTGGTTTATTAACCCATGGGTAATGGGTAACCGTTATGGGCTGTTTTTTGGGCCCATTGTTTTTTTGGTCTTTTGCCCATTGTTTTGATACCCATGGTTTTTGCCCTTGGCTTTAATACCCACAGTTTTTGTATCAAACTACTTAAGCAGTTATCTATTTATATGGTCTTATGCATATGATAGATGTACGAGTAAATGTATTGCAGATGTGTTTTGAATTCGGCTATGAATTCTGAAGAGTTTGTTGAGCATAGCTCCAAACGGATCTGGATATTGTATTGAGAGAGCGGTAGCTTGTAATAAAATATGAGCAAGTGATTCTTGGTAGACGTAGCCCAAATTGGGTGAACCATGTTAAATACTGTCTTTTTGTGTTGTGTTATTTTATTCTACAATTTTATTTGAGATCTGTAATAATTTCTGCATATTAGTTTTCTACTATTGCAATTCTATGAGGGATTACTCCATATATTTTATCCCTTATTTCCTAACAATTGGTATCAGAGCCTGGTTTGGTTTGCTGAAGTGTTGAATCGTAGGGAAAGTTTTTAGCTTGAGTGGGAGCTATGGCAGATGAAGGAAGATCTAGGGTTGATAAATTCAATGGGCATAATTTTAGTCTTTGGAAGATGCAGATGGAAGATTACCTTTATCAGAAGGATCTTTATACTCCGATGTCTGAGAAGGAGAACAAACCCTCTAGTATGACAGATGCGGAATGGGATTTTCTGGATAGGAAGGCACTTGGGACAATCCAGCTGTGTCTTGCATCTTCGGTATTATTTAATGTTTCAAAGGAAAAGACTACAAAAGATCTAATGGATGCATTAGGGAAGTTGTATGAAAAACCCTCTGCCTCTAACAAGATATTTTTAATGAAAAAGTTGTTTAATATGAAGATGTCTGAGAATAGTTCAGTAGTAGATCATTTAAATGATTTCAATATGGTTGTGAATATGCTAGCTTCGGTTATAATAGAATTTGATGAAGAAGTTAGGGTTTTATTAATTCTATGCTCTTTACCTGAGAGTTGGAATAGCCTGGTAATGGCGGTAAGTAACTCAATTCCAGCTAACTCAAAGTTGAAGTTTGAGGATGTTGTAGGGGTGATTCTAAAAGAGGAAATGCGAAGAAAAAGCTCTAGGGAATCTTCTACTTCAGGGAATAATTTGAAGTGGAAACTAGAGGGAGACAGAAGAATAAAGGAAACTGTGGAAAATCAAAAGATTGGGTAAGGTCAAAATCCAAGAACAAGATTGTATGCTGGAATTGTGGAAAGCCTGGGCATGCAAAGAAGGACTATTGGGAGCTTCAGGATAAGAAGAAACAATAGGAAGAAAACAAGGAGGCAAATGTGGCATCAGGTAATGTATGTCAGGATGCTTTGATTCTTTCTTTGCATAATATTACTAAATCTTGGGTTTTAGATTCAGGGGCTTCTTTTCATGCTACTCCACATAGGCATTATTTTTTTGATTCTGTTCAAGGGGATTTTGGGCATGTTTTTCTTGGTGATGATGAACCTTGCAGTATAGTTGGAAAAGGTTCTGTTCAGGTTAATATGTAGAATGGGAATACATGGCTATTGAAGGATGTCAGACATGTGCCTACATTAAGGAGAAATTTGATATCGGCGGGGCAATTGGGAAGTGATGGTTGTACTGTGATATTTACAGCCAACTCTTGGAAGGTTATTAAGGGTGCTCTTGTGGTGGAAAGAGGTAAGAAGGTTGGAACCTTGTATTTAACCACTGATAGTACTAATGATTATAATCTTGTGGCTTCAGATGCAGATACAACATTATGGCACTATAGGCTCGGTCATATGAGCTATAAGGGCATGGACATCATAAAGAAGAATTTTCTTAGATATACAGAAACAGGTTTGGAGTTCTGTGAGGCCTGCATATATGGGAAACAAAAGTGAGTAAGATTTCTCAAGGTTGGACCTACAAAGAAAGAGAGTAAGTTAGAGTTTGTGCATTCTGATATGTGGGGGCCAGCTCAGGTATCATCTCTTGGGGGTTCAAGTTATTATGTTACTTTTATTGATGATGCAACAAGGAAAGTTTAGGTTTATTGTATTAGAAACAAATCTGATGTATTTGACACTTTTTTTAAATGGAAAGCCTTGGTAGAGAATGAAATAGGTCTTAAACTAAAATGTCTCAGGTCAGATAATGGGGGGGAGTATTACAGCAATGAATTTAATGATTATTGTTCTAAGAATGGAATCCACAGGAAAAAGATAGTTCCAAGAACTCCACAGTAGAATGGGGTATCAGAAAGGATGAACCGAACAATAATGGAATGTGCTAGGAGCATGAGGTTACATGTAGGACTGCCTCTTTCTTTTTGGGTAGAAGCGGTGAGCACAACTGTGTACTTGATAAATAAAGGACCCTCAAGTGCCTTGGATGGAGGCATACTTGAGGAGGCTTGGTATGGTAGGAAAGTTGATTATTCATTTCTTAGAGTCTTTGGATGTGAGGTGTTTATTCATATAGACAAGGATAATAGGACCAAGCTAGAGGCTAAATCAGAAAAATGTACTTTCATTGGTTATGGTGGTGATGACTTTGGATTTAAATGTTGGAGTATTAAGGATAAGAAAATCATTCGGTCTAGAGATGTGGTCTTTAATGAGAAAGTCATGTATAAGCAACAGTTGCAGGAAAACAGGGAAGAATCCAAGAAAGAATATGCGGTGGTAGAGGATCTTTCGGATGGGACAATGACCCATGAATCAGTTCAGGAACTGACTCAACAGGAACCCCAAACTCCTATATTGAGGAGGTCTTCTAGGGTAAGAAGAGAACCTGAACATTTTTCTACTTCTCTTTATTATTTATTACTCACTGATAGTGGAGAGCCAGAGAGCTTTGATGAAGCAATATAGGTAGATGCCAGGAAGAAGTGGGAGCAAGCCATGGATGAGGAGCATCAAGCTCTGATGGAGAACTAGACATGGGATTTGGTGAAGCTACCTAAAGGAAAAAGAGCATTACAGAATAAGTGGGTGTTCAGAGTAAAAGATGAAGAAGGAGGAGATAAAATATATAAGGCTCAGTTGGTGGTCAAGGGGTTTGCACAGAAACAAGGTATAGATTTTGATGAGATTTTTTCTCCTGTAGTAAAAATGACTTCTATTAGAACTGTTCTAGGAATAGTTGTAGCAGAAGACTTGCACTTAGAACAGCTTCATGTAAACACTGTATTTCTCCATGGTGATTTGGAGGAGGAACTATATATGCAGAAACCAGAGGGCTATGAGGTCAAAGGTAAAGAGGAGATGGTGTGCAAACTGAAGAAGAGCTTGTATGGCCTCAAACAAGCTCCACATCAATGATACAAGAAGTTTGATAGCTTCATGATGGAGCAAGGTTATATCAGATGCCATTCTAACCATTGTGTGTATACAAAGAAATTTGAGGATGGAAGTTATATTATCCTGTGTTTGTATGTTGATGACATGCTGGTTGCAGGTAAAAACATGCCGGAAATAAAAGTACTCAAGAAGTAGCTAAGTGAATCCTTTGCTATGAAGAATTTGGGTGCAACCAAACAAATCCTTGGTATGAGGATATCTCGAGAGAGGAAGGAACGGAAGCTGAATTTATCTTAGGAAGATTACATTAAGAAGGTCTTGGAGAGGTTTAATATGTAGGATGCTAAACCGGTTGGGACTCCTTTGGTAGGCCACTTCAAGTTATCAAAGGAGCAGTGTCCCAAGACAGAGCAGGAAAGAAACTAGATGTCAAAGGTACCTTACTCATCAATAGTTGGCAGTTTGATATATATGATGGTGTGCACTAGGCCTGATATTGCCCATGCAGTGGGAGCTGTGAGTAGATTTATGAGTGATCCAGGTAAAGAGCATTAGCAAGCAGTAAAGTGGATCCTTTGGTATTTGAGAGGGACCATGGGGATAGTTTTGTGCTACAGTGGATCAGACAACACTTTACGTGGTTATGTAGATTCATACATGGCTGGAGATGTAGACAGTAGGAGGAGCACAACAGGTTATATTTACACTGTAGGTGGGACAACAGTGAGCTAGATTTCATGACTACAGAAGTTGGTGGCTTTGTCAACCACGGAGGTTGAGTATGTTGCTGCCACAGAGGAAAGCAAAGAGATGATTTGGCTACAACAATTGCTTGAGGAGTTGGGGCATAAGTAGGAGGAATGTAAGCTATATAGTTATATTCAGAGTGTTATACACCTAGCTAAGAACTCTTCTTTCCACTCCAGGATGAAGCATATACAGTTGAGATATCACTTCATCATGACAGCTTTGGAGGAAGATAAGTTGAAGTTGGAGAAGATTCATACCAGTCAGAATCCTACAGACATGATGACCAAGGTGGTCATAAGGGATAAACTAAAGCTATGTTCAACTTTGGTTAGCCTTCGCAGATGACAGTGATGGGTTGAGAAGCTTGCTCAGTGGAAATTAGTCTCCAAGTGGGAGATTGTTATGTTTGTGGAGCCTATTTGCATGGTAGAATGTGGTACACCTTCTATGTGTTACACTCGGGTATTTTTACGGCGGTCCCGCTCACCGGCGAGATGGCTAGGGGGGTTTAGGGGCGAAGCCCCCGAAGTAAATTTTCATGGGTGGTTTATTAACCCATGGGTAATGGGTAACCGTTATGGGTTGTTTTTTTGTCCCATTGTTTTTTTGGTCTTTTGCCCATTGTTTTGATACCCATAGTTTTTGCCCTTGGTTTTGATACCCACAGATTTTGTATCAAAATTCTTAAGCAGTTATCTATTTATATGGTCTTATGCATATGATAGATGTACAAGTAAATGTATTGCAGATGTGTTTTGAATTCGGCTGTGAATTCTATAGAGTTTGTTGAGCATAGCTCCAAACAAATCTGGGTATTGTATTGAGAGAGTGATGGCTTGTAATAAAATCTGAATAAATGATTCTTGGTGGACGTATCCTCAAATTGGGTGAACCACGTTAAATATTGTCTCTTATGTGTTGTTCTTATTATTATTTTGCACTTTTATTTCATATCTGTGATATTTTTTGCATATTAGTTTTCTACTGTTTTGATTCTACGAGGGATTATTCCACATATTTTATCCCGTATTTCCTAACAAGGTTAACCACAATAACATCAAAGGAATGCTAACAATGGTTAACTGAATTGTACATCGATTTATTAATCGAAAGTGAATTGTATAGAACATTTTCAATGTCTTTGCAATACCTGGTTGAACAGGTTTGGTCTTTGTACCTTTGATTCTCTTTTTGTGAATGTAGGAATGTTTTCTCTGTTTTGTAATGTTACAACGGTAGAATGGGATTTTTTGTGTTGAGGGTGAAGTTGGGACTAAAAATGTCAATCTACATGATAGTTGATCCAACAATGATTTGTGTGACTTCCTTGATAAGGGAGACTAAGTGCATTTTTTATCAAGAGTGTTATTATCCCCGATCTCGATGATCATGGTGAGTTCACACTTAACAAATGATTGTGATTTGTTTTGAAACATGGGTTTTGTATGTGGGAGCTTGAGTTCCCTATCCATAGGTTTGTTAACTTTGCACCATACTTGATGCGTATATTGGTGTGTATTATGGAATCACATTTGATTTTGAATTTTATAATCGTTTGAGTTGTTGGGAGATTTGGAGCTCTTCGGAAGGTTGATCTTATCTTGATAAAGAACTTGTCTAGGTTTCTTATAAGCTAATGTTTGACTTGTCTAATCCTGAGAAGTGGGAGAACAATGTGGACGTTCAGAAATTATGAGAGGAATGACGGTGGGCTTGCCATAATCATTTATAGAATAATGTGATGGATGAAAAGGATACAGTCCAAGAATTGAAGATGATGGGCTACCGGGAGGTGAGCCACAAACAGAATACGAAGGGCTACTAGGATGTGGCCTAAGAATAGAAGGAGAAGGGATGTTGGAGCACAAACCATAGTTAGAAGATGATGGAATTCCCGAGGGTGACCCTTATATAGAAGATGAGGGGCTAGTTTGGCATTCCCCAAGAGTAGAAGATAGTGGACTACTTGAAAGTGTTCCACAAATAGTAGAGGGAGGGCTACTATAAGGGGACCCGCACCTAGACAAACATGAAGGGCTACTTGGCGTTGACCCCATAAGATATTATGATTGAGGAATTTTGATAGACAAAGAGTGATTTGGTGATGAGAAGATAGGTCATGGATGAATGCAAGACCCAAGATTTTCATCACATAATGAAGAATTTCAAGATGGAAGAATAAGAGGAGGATCAAGTTCCATGATCTGAGGCTCTTCCTTAGAACTCTTGATAAAATTGAAATCTACCTTTTCCTCTGAAGTCTGAGGATGCATCGAATTGTAAATTGCCTCCAAAGTTTGTGAAAATGTCTTTTGTTCCCACCGAGCGTGCCAAAACTTCATGTGCCCTTGGAAAAAGGTCATGATCACCCCTGAATGCTTGCAAATGAATGGTTTGGGTATGTCAGTGTGATTTTTCAAACATAGGAGCTTTATCCTAAGAAAAATGTGGGACTTTTTGAAATGGTATATCTCTCTGGAGAAGGCTAGCTTCCTGATCCTAACCATGAAGCCAGACTGACTCCAAGAGATGCAGTAGAGTTGAAAATCTAACCCTATGTCTAATGCTTTTCCAAGAAGATGTAGGATTTAGAATTGGATTGGTATGAAAATTAAAACCACTCTAAGACGAAGTCGTGGATGCACCAAGAATAGGAGTGATTGGACATATCCTAAAATGTCCATGAGATTATGACATAGGAATCTACTTAGATGATTGACTAGAAGGAGGGTGAGTCAAGCACCACAAATCTTCAAACACCTACTAAAAATCCACTTGAGGTGACTAATAAACACAACACCATGTGAAGATCTCGCAATGACCACGATTTAACAATGCACAATAGACCTCAAACTATAATGAAAGATCCTGTGAAGAAGGGGATAACTGTGAATCAAGAATCACATTAGGAGTGAATGAAAACATCCACAAATTTTTACATTACATGAGGGGCCAAAGGCACAAATATTGCATTACAATATTAAGATAGAGAAGTTTGAAACTCCACAGGTTTATCATAGACAAGAAATAAGGGGGGGGACAATTGCAAAGTAACCAACCTTTTTTACTCAGTCCTTATAACTTATAGAAGAAGATTCAAGAGAAGAGAGAATGGGAAGAAGTCTGAATAGTAGTTCTGGATCCAAACCCATCAGAGGAAATCATCATTGATTGAAATCTTGTAATAGAAGAGGCAAACCTTTGGATTAGAATTAGAATCACAACTCCGTGTACCCTGAACCTTGTAATTTGGATCAGAAATGGACTCCATGATCATACCATGGACTATGACCTTAAGATATTAAATGGTTCATCCGATTGGATTCTCTACCCACCTGAACTCATTAAATGAGGTCATGGTCTGATCATGGGCATGTTGTAGATGCTCAACATTGAATACCTTTCTAATGACTATAAGTTTTTCAAAATGGAGGAGTATGGAAGAATTTATCATCATTTTTACACAGGTTTTCTTTCTGGGTTCATTCTTTATCTACCCCCTTGTATGATCTAAACTTCTTGAAAGTCAAGAAGGTTCCATGTAAAATTTGGCAGCATAATGACAACCATCTAGACATTTCCATACAAGATGGGGATGCAATGTGTCATTTTCCAACAATGGCTAAGAAATGCCAAAGTTGTGCAAGGTTGAATTTAGGTTACCATTAGTGCTCTTTCCCCACCTACCGATGCTCGAAGGATTGAATACAACTTTAGCAACTTAAAGGATACAAATGCCACTGGCTCGGCATATGGCTTGGTGCCCAAAGAACCCACCTACTACTTCATTGTCACAAGCCAACTCAGCTCATTCATTAGTGTAACCACCTACCCCGATCAACTCCCCAAACAGCTCATTGCGCCAACATTTTAGATTTCAAAGTTCCAAACGACTGTCCTAGAAGTGATTTTATGGCTATGTCGACCCCCGCAATTCCTAAAAAAAACTTTGAAACCCTGAAAATTGACATCTTGCCACACGACTTGGGTTTTGGGGTTTCTCTTTAGACATTTTGTGTGCTCCACTTTAGACATTTACTTCCCGAAACTCCATAAGTCAATGTGACAAAATGAGACATAATCGACTCGATGTTGTTCGGTAACCCACTTACTTAAATGGGTTTTCAGACCCCTCGACTTCAGAAAACACCCACTCACCAATTAGGGATTTCTTTCCCTAATGTCTAAAAGTGATCTTCGAATTTGACTCAGTGTTGAACCCTAAATTTTGTTGGGTTGAACTTTGAAAATACCCCTAATCCTTCATGTAAATGCAATCAAGACCTATATCTAAACAACTGGTACCTTTCGATTTCCTTCACGTGACTCGACAATACCACTGAGCTATCCTAACTCGAGCTTGATTGGACCAAGCTAAGGTATCAATACCAAAATGCTATTGATGTGAGCATCCACAAATGGTAACTATTCAGCCCTTCTATTAACCCTTCACTGTAGTGATTGAAAGAACACTAATGCTTTGAGAACTACTCACCTTGCCATGTTATGCGTTCTTTGAGCTCGTGAACCAGGCCATTTCTCTTATGCACAGAGCCAACTCGGCTTGACCGGATACCGATATAACTTGGCTCACCAAGTATCTTCACAAGCTACTTGTAAATCCCTCTATTGACTTGCCTCTCTAAGGTGCATGAATCAAGCCTATCTACGATGACGAGCTTGACTTCGTTATCAAGCAGCTCGGCAAGCTACCCTTTAGCTCAGTGCCTCATCAAGACCCATTTGGGAAAATTTTGATTTTTTCTCAACCGTAAACTTGGATGAGCATTTTCCTAGATGTCGAGGATGAGGGGAAAATAAAATTAATTGGTATCACAAGGGTAGTCACGTCTTCTTCTAATCGACAAAGTCTCAAAATAAATCTCCTGGAAGTAGATCAAATTTGGGCCCACAAATTTTTGCCCGCACTTTCATCATTTTTTCAGCTTGATCTTAAGGTGAGTCAAAACCTAGAAGAGAAAACAAATCGCTTCGCACATTTCATGATTTTCAATGGCTCTTGAATTCATTGAATGTGCTCCTTCGAAATGGTCAGAGTTGACTACCTGGTCAACTCAGATTTCATCCTTAATGGTTTAGTCAACTTGGTTTCAAAAGTGCTCTAAGAGTCCCCGTTTTCCATTTTTCCTGAGGGAAAATGGATAACAGTAACTACATTGATTGATGGATCAGCACTATTGGCTGTGACTTTAGCCCCTTCAGGAGGATAGTTGGGTGCGCATGTACAAGTGTCCATCAGTAGTAGTAGTGACTGATGTCGCGAGACGGATAAATTTGATGTTCAAAGGTCAGGATAATGGTAAGATTGAGCCAAGTAACTTGATAAGGAGGGCTTCCCATTTCATCCACAATGGTTCCCTGTTGAATGGACTACTTTAGGGTTCATCAAAATGATTAACTACCCCCCATTTTTGTAGATTATGGTGATATATGCCATAATAGGTTATGTTCTAATCTAAGTGGATAGGCATGTACCCTAAAGTTGAAACTTGCAAATGTAGTAAAAGACTATGGAAAATGACCCAAACAACTAATCTAATAAAAGTAGAAGACCTAATGTGCAAGAAGGGTGAAGAAGTGACTTAGCTAATTTTAAGAGCTCATTGGACTATGTCACAGAATAAATAGAATAATTTGGAAGTAGGAACGACTGTGCAAAGGTCTTAAAAAGGACTAATTTGGATTGATTCTCTAGACTGGGGTGCATAGGACATAAGAGACTAGGGCACATATGACGTAAAATCTGGTTAAAAAACTATAAAAATGGGTAATACGTGGTTCAAATGTAACAGGTTCAGAAATCTTGACCCAATTTGGATAGGTCTGAAACCATTTTTCAAAGTAATCGCATCAGAGTTTAAAATGGCACTGCGTCAGGTATCGCTAATATCTCCAAGATGAAAGAAAGACCTGCAAGAGACCATAGACGAAGTATCAAAACTCATTAAAATTAAGAATACAAGGTTAATGGCTCAAACTGATTGTCAACTGCCACAATAGTGGCCTTAAAAACTAAGCATTGCACTACATTTCAAACCCAAATGTAGTTCTCATATATGTGTGCTTCATGTTCCCTAGGTGCTCTTGTGTCAATCGCACTTTGTGAAGTAACTAGCAATAACTAGAATTTAAAATGTAGTAGAATGGTGGATGTAATTGCAAGTTGAATCCATGTGTGCTATGCTGGATTATGTGATGCATGTATTAACCAGTCTGTGTGCCTTGTCGATGGAGTCTACATAGACGCAACACTAATCGAGTGATCCGAAAATAATCAGAGTTTTTATCTACCTGATCTCAGACCCTTGTAGGCTTTAAATGTTTGCCAACAATCTGCTCCCTTTAAGTAATCAATTTAAAATTAATGAAAGACAATTACACAAAGATTGATTACGGAGTTTGGAAACTGCCTACGTCTTCAGGTTCTTTCGAACCATTCCAATAGTCAAAACTTGTAAGTTATAATAGTACTTCCACAAGAAAACCTAATGGGATTTCACTTGCCTATAAGTACTTCAGTTCTTCGAACGAAAAGGGTGAATGATCAGTCAAATCGTTCTTCAACCTTCCTGATGCACACTCTCCTTCGGCTTTGATCTGCCTTCCCCGACGCTATCAATGCAAAGCCCTCCAGCACTTTGGTCGACAATCCAGGATTTTCAAGTGATTAGTGTGGCTCAACGGGCCTATTGGGTAGTTTACATTTTACTCCCAATCACAAATATTCCATCTACTATTGCTTAAAATAATAGGCCAATAAGCAATATTTATCTATAGTACATTTTATGAAAATACAGTTTAACAAAACTATATTAAAATTTCCCTATTACTAATGTCTCCACATGCCACAAATAAGCTTAACAAAATAATAAGCTTGAGTTCGTTGTGCTGTAATGTGTGTGTCCACCTTTCCGAGCTCTAGCAATGAGCTTCTCAGTTGTGCCGGTGTGTCCATTACAATAGAAATGGGTTCCCTATTTATACAAAAATTAGGGCCCTCAAACTAATGGATAAAAAATTATCCTTAAGGATAATTATACCATAGCCCGTAGCATAGAAATAAATGGGATTAAATATTCCCATTTGCGGCGGATTTGCATGTTGAAAAGGTATAAAATCCCACATTTTGTGGGTTTGAGAATGTTTGCATGCTTTAATAAGCCTTTTGCCACGCAAACATTAGTGGTCGGTGGGACCACTTGAGGTCTAACCGCCCCCAAGACTCCTTCTCACGTGGAAGCTTCCACCATGGACGTGGGTTTGGAGGATTATGTGGGTTGTACACTTTGCATCTAATACATGGTTTCAAGATAAAACTCCTTCTCCACTTAGACATGTGGTCCATGTAAATTGGTTTGTAACTGCGACTTACCTAGTTAATATAAATTTGACCCATACAATGGGATATAGAAAATAATTAACTCGGTCCATAACATATAGTCCACTTGTCGTCTCTCGATAGGCAAGTTGAGAAAATTCGATTCATGGTGGCTATATAGTCCACTTGTCATCTCTCGATAGGAAAATTGATTGAATTCAATTCATGGTGGCAAGCCATGTGGTGGCTTGTGGACTTACCACGATCGGTGATAATACCTTAGTCCAATATGGCGGTCGGGCTCCCCTCTGTAGTAATAAGTTTAAACCTCGGTAAATAGCATATAGCCGACGAGCTTATCTTTTTATGACCAGGCAAAGACCGGAGATTGAAAACCAAAAAATGACTCCCTTTGCCTTTTTGCCACGTGTCACAGTGTCATCGGTCCAATATTGACATATTGACCAGAGTTGACTTTCCCGTTGACTAAACTTTGACTAGACATAGCTAGAGCTCCCGATGTTTGTTTGTCACGTTCTCATAGTCGTTGGAAAGCTCTCAAAATGATCTTCTACACTAACACCATTTAGGGATGTTTATGGAACTTCAAAAAATGATCCCCTGATCACACCTCCCCACTGAGAAAGGCTTTTGTCCCAAAAAGCTTATATCAGAACATTCTGCCATCCCGTCCTAATTCTAGAAATGTTGTTGCCACCTTGAAAGTTATGTTGTAGTATAACCTTGGGTCTCTTCCTCTGAAACCTCCTCATTTCAACAACTTGGTTCCTATCCTAGGACCTGTGGGTTATGGGCCCACGACTCTTCCGCTGTGTCACTCTGATATCCGAAGAAGACCTCCACACCTCCACTATATGGTGCTAAGTTTCTGAATGAAACCTCAACTCTCCTATTGTGCGGTGCTAAGCTTCCAGATATCTGACAACAAGGAACTTATTTTACCCTATAACATGGCTCCTATCTCTGAGTTGATTCCATAAAATCCAAACTAGTTTGAAGGAACTCCATGTTACTTAGAGCTATGATTGATCTGATGTCAATAATGGACAATGACTTGTCCCTTTTAAGAACTCAACGCCTCCGTTGTGTGGTACTAAGTCTCTTATAGACCTCAACAGCTATGTTGTGCAGTGCTAAGTCTCTTGCAGACCTCAACACCTCTATTGTGCAGTGTTAATTCTCTTGTAGACCTCAATGCCTTTGATGCATGATGCTAAGCCTCTTTCAAGACCTCAAGCCTCCAATGCATGATGCTAAGTCACTATAGACCTCAACGCCTCCGATGCATGATGTTAAGCCTCTTTCAAGACCTCAAGCCTCCAATGCATGATGCTAAGTCTGTTGATCAGCTACCATTCGTATATGTGGTCACAATGCCTTGTAAACCAAGAATAACATTCCATATGATCCTTTTGATCTCCTCTTGTTA
>CM034152.1:498413774-498593132 GCA_019776745.2 Taxus chinensis | reverse complement strand
TGATAAGTATCAGCAATATGTTTGAATATAGGTATGGATTCTTACCTATATTGAATCCATCACAAGTATGGATGAGGACAGTGGTGAGAGGAAGGGATTTTCCCTCATATTTCGAAGGAAAATAATCTGAATATTCAGGCGCTATAAAAATTGATATGGACTACCTTTGAGGGTTGTATAATAAGCTCATGATAGGGGGGATAATTAGTGAGTATGTATATGATTTGATTTCCAAAATTGAAAATATTGCCCTTTCCCTTAGGATACTTACACTCCAGGATAAGAAAACTTATACAAGCTGATGGAAATTATTCAACAACATATTACAGGGGAGTTAGAGTCTCAAAAGGATTTGAATTATTCTTCTATTTATAAATTCATTCATTTGGAGAGATAGATTAATAAATTAGCTAAGAGGGTCCAGAAGAAGAAGTTTATTTCTACTGAGTTTGATATTATTTCATCCAAACCAGAAATAGTCTTTCTCTATCATGCATGGCTAGATAAGGACCCCAGTTTGGGGATGTTTTAACACTTTCACATGTACAACAATAAAATGGAAGAGAAAGAAAATTGTAGTCTTATTTTACCCAAAAAAATCCCAAGGCACGCTAGCACATCACTCATCTTGAACTGAGTGCTCACCCGAAGCATGCAAGGGTACCAAGTCCCTCTTTATGGCAGATTTCTCAAGAAGTTAGCATGATCATACAAATATTTCATAGATCCATAACAGATCCATTCAATTATAAATGCATAACATAAACTAGATCTAGATCTTAACCATATGCAAGATTAACTCATACCATAATCAAGATTAACTTTACCATGCATGAACTAGTAACAGATGTGTCAAAAATCAATATCTAGCTACAAAGATCCATTATTTTAATTTTCAAAAAATACAGAATCTTCTTACATGCATAATAAAGTCACCATGAGTCATGCGCATACACATAATCCAGTAGGCATAACTCTATTACAAAAGTGGTCCTTCTAAACTATGTAGATCATACATATATAGGGGTGGGGGCTTGCCCTTCACCATCCCATGCATCCTCAAAATAGGTTGTAAATGCTAATAATAGCCATGCTGCCACTACAAGATAAATATAAAAGCATGGAAAGCATTTCCTAAAAATAGATCTACTTTAGTTAACTCTTAGTTCAGATCCTATTATTAGCTCATAACTATGCATGTCAGTTGGTCTTCTCCTTATCCCAAAATAGACCTTTCTTGAACCACAAGTCTTCATGTTTCAATCTTATCCTTAAAACCTTGCTTGGCCACTACTCCAAGTCTATATTTAGATCTGCATCCCAAAAACTGGCTAAGTGTTTAGTCTGTCTCCTGCGCACATTCCTATCCAACTTTAGCATGCAAACCCTATTCTCCTCGTGCGTGAATCCTCATGCACCTTTCTTCTGTAATTCCTCTTGTGTGCACTAACCCTTGTTCTCAAGGATTTATTCATTTTCCATGATCAACATTGCCCCACACTTGCTTCATTTCCACCCCAGAAATAGTTAATCTGACTAATCCCTCCAAGAATAAAGAATAAAGAATCTTACAATATCAAAGAACAAAATAATTTCTTCCGTCATCCAAAAATAAAAGAATTTTGTCACTATGTAAGGAGAATGGGAAAATCCTTATTCAATGATGATTCAATTGCATTCCATCCCTCCACCTCACTCTGCACTTTCTTGAATAGATCCCCAACTATTTCACTGACTTCTTCAAATGTTAGCCCTTCACCCTTGGCCTTGAATGTGTCAACCAAATTTTCCAACTGTTTGCCAACATCTTTCAGTGCATCCATTCTATGAGTTTCCTAGGGATATAATTCCTTGAGCTTATTCTTTATAGAGGTCCTTAATGTATCAATAGTTTCACTCTTCTTCTTTACATTTACAAGGATCTTATCTTGTTCCACCTGATTGTCTTTGTTCTTGACCTGGAACTCCTTTAAATCTACCTCATGAGTGGTAACCAACATGCTTACCACCTGATCCCTGTCTTCACAAGTTATCATAGAAAACTTTGACCATATGATCCATGGTATTTACTAATGTAAGAAGCTCCATGTATTGAGTTATGGTTGCCTCAAATTTTTCATTCTCATACTACTTCTACCACACCATAACTTCTTCTGCAAGCTCTAGTGCTAGGGGTTGCTTCTACATTATGGTCATGTGTGTTAAATCCTCCAAATAGTGGAGAGATGATTCATACTTATGTGAAGGGGGGGCCAAGTTCTAGGGAGCACTAGTATTATTGAATTTTCCATCAAATTTTCCTTTTTGTATACTTTGCACAATTTTCCCTTTTCCTCCCTCAACTCAGCCTTTAACTATGCAACCATCTATTCTTTCCCCTTTATTTCCTTGTCTCTCTCAATAATTTCTTTATTCTTTTCTTCTAACTCCTTTTCCAGTGCTTTGATTCTATTATTCCTCCCAAATAATATAGCCTCTACTTCCATCGATACTTTATTCAATGCATTACACACCTTGTTCATCAGTCAATTGTTGTGAATCCACTATTGGATTTATCTCCTTAGAGCTCAGTGAAGAGTGTGTATCTAGTAATGCTCCTGCATTGACCTCAAACTCAGGCTCATCAACATGGGACTCAAAATTCTAGGAGAACATCTTCCTTGTGCATGGGAACATACCTTCCCTATCAAAATAAGACCAATAAAAAATTTGGTGCATCGGTACTCTACTTTGGTAGCGAGTGCACAATATATTGTTGGGATATGCATCATAGCACATAGTAGGCCTTTTTTGGGTGGACGCACATCTGCCACCCATGTGCACACCCTTTGAGAAACCTACCACAAAACTTGATTCTCCCCACACTCCCACTTTTCTCTTTGTCTTCTTCTTCTTCCATGTTGTGCTATACCTCTTGATCGACCAAGGTCTATATAATACCAACGACCTCACATTCTGCCAAGGTCTCTACTTCTGGGCCGGAGAATGTGTAGTATCCTACACATTTGTTCCAACTTCTTCTTCTTCATATACTTCTTCTTATCTCACCTCCTTTGAAGTTGCACTCCACTCCTCATCAGACTTTTGCACATTGTACACGGGGGGGTTCTTCTCAAGCTCTCATTCTCCTCCCCCTCTTCCTTTCATTCTTCTAGCTCTTCATTTCTTCAGAGTCAGTACTCTGAACTACCCTTGGTTTCTTTCTTCACTGGAGGACTTTTCTTTTAATGGAGCCTTCTTCCTTCAAGTATAAGTACTCAGGTACTTGTACATATACTCTTATGTCCTTGTAGCCTGGCCCTCATGCGTGCTTTGTGACACTCGACTTGTTATAGGAGTCTTTCTTCTCATACCTCTCTTCTTGGTTTCTACCTTATTTCTCCTTAAAGGGTCCTCAGGTATACTTACATCATCCTCTAAATACGCACCTTGTTCAAACTTTGGTCATAGATAAATATATACCCTTGTTAGTAGTGGCCTACAAATTGGTATTGTAATAGGCTTGACTATTTGTATGTCATGTGATACATACCTTTCCACATATGTGTGATTCTTTGGGTAGACCAAGTGTTCAACGTAACTCATAATGCTCCTTATTTATAATACTTAGATCAAATCGTAGCTTATTTTCTACTTTAAACTTGTTAACCGTGCTTTGGAATTACTACGATGTGAAGGAAAATGACAACTTGCACCACGGGCTCTTGGTGTCATCAGTCAAAGTGAACCTGCCAATACAAAATTATTGATAAACTGTAAATTCAGCCTCATCTTTTACCGGGGCTGGAAGTTGTTCTAGAATTCTCCACTTAGAACTAAAGGCCTCACACATTCTCTTGTACCATTTATCCAATGATGCCTTGTATGTCAGTGTTATAGTATCAAAAGTATAATCCGTAAACCTCTTAGCATAAGAGGGGTCTTCTTCAGGGTACTCCCATATGCTATTGTTCATTCGGCCCACCGGGAACTCCATATCTCAGAGAAAATGATCAAAATAAATATGTTTCCGTACATTATCTTGTCTTCATGTCATGTGGCATTAATAATATCTTCTGTAATGAAGGCCAAAATTTTGTAGATGGTCCCCTCTGACTATTTTCTTGCATACATTCAACCACCTTTTATTAACTTGGGTCCACCTTTCCTATCAACTCAATTTGGTAAGTAGGCATGCAGCCATCTTTATCACCGGATTACTGATATTTGAGATATCAAAGGTGCACCCACCTTTCTTATACTTCATATTCCTTAGTTGTTTCCTTGACAACCTCATTTGATCACCCAATTCATCATCAAATGGCTCCCCAGTGTAGATGAGTCCAGTGAACTTTGAGATTAACTGTGGGGTTATGCACATTCTCCGTTTAGCAAAGTAAAAATAATCCTCATCTACCTGCAACATTATCAACTTGTACAATCTCTTAGGTTTTCCAAAAAATGGTAGTTTATATAGTTGTAGAATTCCAACCTTCTACATATCCTTCTGCACCGAATCATCATACATCGGTTTATCATTGGCCTCCTCTCACTGGTGGGTCGAACCAATTCCATAATGTCATATCCTTCTTAGTAATGATCGGTTCGATGGTTATAATCACTTATAACCATTTTTCTTACATGTGGGACACCCACTCCATCCCCATCAATACCCCATCTCGGGTATTACATCTCTGAATACCATTACTCATTGAAATTTACTACTGCACTTGCTTTATATTTTACCTTGCCCTTTTTCTTGGGTGAAACGGTTTCTCCCCTCCTTGGTTCCATTTTTGGTCAGGTACTTGTTATTTTTACCTTGTGCTTTGGTTTCCTCAATGCCTCAAAACCTAACTGTAACTCTCTTGTGTAAATTTTGTGAACCGTGCCCTGGTTCTTCAAACCCTAACCCAGAAAACCTTCTTTCCTTCACACTACACCATCCAAACCCGTACAAAAATTCTTTCCCAAACTTTCTTGTGCACATGACCATATTCTTCTCCACAATATGATTTACAAATATTTATCTTTACAATTGATTCTTTACCAATACTCTTGAGGATGCCCTATTTCACACAAGCTCGTTCACAAATTTTCACAAGCTAAAAATGATTTACCATGACCCCTTGTTTATAGTTTTTTTCAAATTTTAATGCATTAATTACAATACCACCTACCACCATACTACCGCAATACATTCAACTTTTCCTTCCTTCCCAAGCATGTTTCCTCCACACATCCAACCATGTGTAACCTCTATAACCTTCTGGCATGTAAAAACTGCACTGACCGCAGAACTCCGTACACATGCTCCCAGTGCCAAAGTACATCAACCACTATGTCCTATTCCAATTAGTTCTCCCTACCACTGCCTACCTCATGTTTCCCTATGCATTCATTTATACGTGGATTTTTTCCCTTGGAATCATTCCTTATTATCACCATCTTCCTTATGAAACCTTATCATTTTCTGAAAACCATTATCACCACCACTATGTGTGCGCCTATGGTACTTAGGACTCCCATCGCGCGCTGTTGTTTTTCCCGGTACCCTTTTCAACATCATCTCTTATACATTTGCCTCTGCTTGTACTCTACCCCACACTAAATGTATGCACATTCCTTTGTACATGAACTCAAAAAAGGATTAATCAGCTTCTGGTGTGTAAACACACTTTTTACACAAAACACTAAACTAAATGAAAAAGCATAACAATGGTGAAGGATACACATATAAAGGAAATGCATTAAGGAAATATAATCTAATGGAAATATTGCCTTATTACAAAACACCAAGAAGAATTATTTATAGTAGGGATTCAGCCTACTCCCATTGAAATAACCAAGAAACTATGTCCCATCTAGTGCCTTGTAATTGGAAAGCACCTAAATCAAGTATATAATTCACAATATACGGTCCCAACCAATGCACTTTAAGCTTTCAAGGATGCCACAAGAACTTGAAGTCATAAAGAAGAACCATTTGTCCAACTTCAATTTTCTTATCTTTAATATGCCTATCATGCCATGCCTTCTACCTGGCCTTATTTTGTATATCTTCCAACTCCAATATGCTAATAGCACACCTTTCATCCAACTGCATCAGTTTATTAATATGTTCTTCAAGTGCTTTCTCATCAGTCAAACCTCCTAAGCACGTAATACATAGAGAAGGTAACATGAACTCTACTGGAAAACATAACCTCCTGCGCCAAACACCAACTAAAAGGGTGTTGCCTTATTCTAATATTTTATAAGTTGTCTTGTATGCCTAAAGTATAACAGAGACTTTATCATCCTAGTCTTTCCTTCCAACATCACAAATCTTAGTCAATGTATGTCCCAATATCTTGTTGAAATCCTCAGTAGTTCTATTAGCTTGAGGGTGATAAGGATTTGTTTTATGGTGTGCCACCATAAATTTTACCAATAAGATCTTGATGGTTTCATTAAGGAAATGAGTACCCCTATCACTTGTCAAAATCAATGGGCATCCATACCTACTAATAATGTTCTCCCACAGAAACCTTATTGTCATAGTTGTCATGCAATCCTTTAAAGGCAGCCGCTTCTGCCCACCTTGTAAGTTAATCTATACAAGTTATAATGTAGCACGATCCAGTCCTACGTGGGTGGGGAAATAGGACCCATAAAGTCAATTGCCCACTTTTCAAAAGGTTCTGTACTCAGTAATCAGGCCTCAAAGGAATTTCATCTCTATGCCCAGGCTTTCTAAGGTGCTGACAATGATCAAAAGGCCTTACAATACTCTTTACAATATTTATACAATGTTTCCCACCATAGGCCAACCAATAAAATCTTATGCATGGTAGCGTCTCCTACATAATTTCCACCTATAATCTCACAATGAGCTTCCTCCATAATAGCTTTGTGCTCATGCTCAAGCACACATTGGTTCAGAAGTTCATCCTGACCTAGTTTGTATAAGTCTCCACTAATCAGCATGTAAGGCACAACATGTATGGCAAGTTTTTTCTTCTCTATACTCTTCATCCCCTCAGGCACCACACCAGTTCATAAAAAAACATCAATGTCTTCTAAGTTAGAGGGTACATAGTTCAATCTAAATAGTTGTGCATCTGGCATTGTATCCTTAATGTTATGCATGTCCTCACCTGATTTAATCCTTGATAAATGATCTATTCCATAATCGCTCTTACCTGGCTTAACCACCACCATAAAATCAAATTCCTGAAACAATAGAATCCAACGGCATATGCGCCCCTACAAAATGGGCTTGTTCACCAAGTACTTCAAAGTGTCATGTGATACTATATAGAATATAAATGGGGTTTCCAACAAGTATTGTCTAAACTTATGTAAACACATAGATCATGGACAAGGCTTTGCACTCTGTAGTTTTATAATTCTATTTCAAGCTGGTGTTAACTTCCTGCTTGTAAAACAAATAGGATGATCAACAATACCTTCTCTAGTTTGGGCTAATACAATGCCAATGGCCATGCCATAAGCGTCCACATGCACATAAATAGGTATGGTCCATGAAGGAAAGCACAAAATAGGCAGTTGTAGTAAGCCTTTCCTTCAATGTCTCAAATGCGTGCACTGTTACGCTTCACCCCAATGGAACTTGCCTTTACTCTTCAATAGTTCTTCTAAGGATGTGAAAATCTTAGCATAACCTTTGATAAAATTCATGTAATATCCTATTTACCCCAAGAATCCACGCACCTCTCTTTGGTTATTAGGTTCCTCTAAGCCCAAAATAACAACCTTAGCAGGATCTACCAATAATGATTCTTTATAAATAATGTGTACCAAAAAAGTCCCAAAAGGTGTAGTAAAAACACACTTCTTAATGTTTAAGGAGATGCTCAACTTCTGACACCTCTCAAACATAAGCCTTAAATGATGACAATGTTATTTCTCTAGCCCATACACTACTATCCAATTATCCAAGTAAACCTGTAAAAATTTATGAATGAAGTCTTGTAATGCTTGAACAACAATATGTGAAAATACTGTAGGCACATTCTTCAATCCAAAAGGCATAACTATGTATGCAAAACTTCCCCATTCAGTGGTGAAAGTTGTCTTCTCTTGATCCTCTTTAGCAATCCTCACCTGATGATATCATGAAAATCCATTAGTGAAGGAGTAGATCTCGCGCCCTGCAACGCCTTCCAGAATCTCCTCTGTAAATGGGGTGGGAAAGGGATCTATTACACATGCAAAATTCAACTCCCTATAATCCAAAAAAATTCTTATTCTTACCATCTTTCTTTATACTTATCACCATAGGGCTAACCAATTATGATTCCTTGATGGGCTCAATGATTCCATAATTCAACATCTTATCAATTTCTTCTTTTACCTTGACGTGCAAATTAGGATTCATCCTGTAAGGACTCTTCCTAACCTAGCACGCACCTTCCTTTAACTTGATCCTCATCTCACCCAATGAGTGATGTACCCCTTTTAACTCATGATAGCCTCTAGGAAATAAGTCCTGGAAGTCATGCGATAACTCAATTATTTTACCAACCTCTAATTTCAGACCAATAATCTCTAATGATGGCCTCCTTAGGTTCAACATCTGTCCCAATGTTGACCTTCTTCATTTTCATAGGCTCATGATACACGTGTGCCTTCTCATCTACACTTTCTAAGACCTTGTGCATACCCTTAGTGTGTTCAACATCTAAATTTTCCACTTCTTCATCATCAATTAATTAGACCATATCACCTTTTTCTTTCTCTAGGTAAGCACACCCAAATTGTTCTACATCTGTCTCTTCTTCTTCAAAACGTGACTCCAGATCTGACTCACCTAGTAACTCCTGAATAAGTTACTCATTAGCCTTTGTACTATCTCCCATAGTCAAGCGCTTCATAACCTGTAATGCTTCATTCACTGGGGCTTCAGTGGAAAAATAATCAAAGGTCTAAATCATACATGCAGTCAAATATTGTCAATTTATTATTTCTCTGTTCAACTTTGCATAAAGATACCATACACATGCGCAGCCTTGCAAGGTGTAGTAGAACTTGTGCACCCATAGTGAAGGTCGTAATGCCTCTAGATGCTCTGTCCAGAGTCTCTCACATTGCTGAACATGATGTTGAGCATCCTTCCCATGAAATTCACATGTCTTGGTAGGCGCATTGCTTCAAAGAAATCTTGCAGAGAAGGTGATTCTCACTTCCCACCACTCCAAAATATTATCTCTGTGGACCATCCACCAGCGCACTACTGTCCCACACAAGGTATATACTAGTATATTCCTTCTTTCTACTTGGTTTATCCACTGGGTTTCCATAGTCCACAAAAATACCTCAGGATTTCCCTCACCAATGTACCTTGGTACCTAGTTACTGCTTAAATGCCTAACATATTGCGGTTGACTTACGCGTGTAACTGCAATTGTCGTCTCGTGGCCAATCCATTTCATAAGTTGAATGTGCACCTAGTTGTCACAGACAAATGTTGTAGTATCACTCATAGACTGTGCATCATCCCATTGAATAACTCCTTCCTTTGATGGCTCAAGTACTTCAGGATCTCTAATGGTGTGACACATAATTTTTCAAATCCTCTTCACTCAAAGGTTCTACATAAGGTAAATCTTTCCCATCTACTGTCAAAGGAATGATGACAAACTCTTCCTTGTTCTCAAAACTAATGTATCCTTTGTTGAAGCACTGATCAAAATGATTCATATAACACCAAGGGCACCCAAACAATGTTGGAAAACTATCTACCTCTGTAAGCGCCAAGACCTCAAAGTCCCAGGTAAACTTGGCCCCTTGTATAGTAATAGTAGCATCTTTCAAGACTCCAGTGGGTGTGGCTTTAGTCCTATTTTCCATAAACAAAACATTGGAAGATGGTTGCAATAATGGCCTCCCCATCTAATTCCATGCATCCAAAATGAGTAAATTCACTTCTACACGTATATCAATAAAAATATTACTCAAAATCCATCCATCAACAACTACATTTAGAGTGATCTCTTTGTCATAGTAAAAATTGTGAGGAGGCAAATTAGCATGAAAAATTTATCTCTCATGTGCTCAACTCCAGCGTGCACACAACATTTCCCCCTTAACCATTCCCCCAATAAAGGAATGATGTTCTCTTGTTACAACATCTTGTACACCTTCTTTAAATCATCCACATCCTCTGGAGGAAGATCAACTAATTTTACCTACTCCAACTTCAGTGACTGCTCTTTCAGACATTGTATCTCACCCTACAAGCTTTTGATAACTTCCATGGTCTCTTGATAAAATTTCTTCTAATGAGTAGGGTGTAAATAATGTACATGTAGTACCTCCTCCTTTGTAATAATAGGCTTCTTCTTTGGAACTTCCCTAACATGCATCGCCTAAGCGCATGTAGTGACTAACATAGGTACCATCTTAGGATCAAACAATAAATTTGGCATCCAATAATCTTCCACAACGTGCCATTTTCTAACCATTCCTGTGCCCTTGTCTTGCTTGTGCTTCTTACTTAAATGTTCATATAAGTTTGGGTATTCTTCATAATTGTGGTTCTTTATGTAAAAATAAAAAATAATATTATGAGGGAATTCACATCTATAATGATCTAAGGATCCACATGTATAACATGTTCCTTGTGGAAATTCACTTTTTCCACTGCCACGACCTCAACCTTTAAATACTCCATGGTATCCTCGACCTCTACCTCTGCCTCTATTAGAGTGAACTTCATTATTATTATTCTCATGATGCTCACCTTGTTCTTTAGAATGATTTACAACATTAGTCTAACGTATACCAGTATCAATGGCATCATGAATTTGATCAATCAACCTGTGAATTCTCAGTAAATCATGAGTGATAGACCTGTAAATCTTGTAGTAACAGGATACATTATTTCTTATTGCACACTACAGCAGTGGGCACCTACTTGAATCATGGTCCAAGTGACATATCTCACAATCCCACAACATGGCGCACCCTAATTTTTGAGGAAAAATATCCTTAGTATGTCATTCTACTTCACAATATGTGCACCAAATCCCACTGCGTGTCTCATGTGCTGAATTAGTTGACAATTTTTCTAACTATTTTGCCATCTCCACAATCTAACCTTCCAAGAATGGGCTCACTCCTGTGTCTACACTCTCAACTACCTCAACACGCACAAGATCGACTTCCAAGTACCTTTCCTGCAGATCCTGTATAATGTCTTATGTGTAGAGCTGCCCTCCTAGAAGGCATAATTAGACATTTGATAAACGATTGAGCATGTTGGCTCGGATGTATTTCATAAGATAACTTCAACAAAAGGATTTTAAATAATTCATCATACTCGCAAACACTCTTAGCCATGCCCTATTTTTTGTCCTTTAATGTTTTGATCCTCTTCTACTGAAATTCAGGTATATGGAATTCTACTAAGAAAGCATCACGCAACACGATATAATCTAGACAAGTCTAGTTTGGATCATACTTTCTGTTTTGACTATGCACGTACCCTTGCACCATAGTTACAAACTAGCTTTCCTTACACTCTAGAGTTGTGATCCCTTCGTGTGCCATCAGCTACATCTTCAACTCCTCAATATTTTGGGAGATGAAGATACATCTCTAAATATACTTGTTAGGGTTAGTAAAGACCATGCCCACAAGATCCAGAACCTGTATTACCTCTTCTATTGTCTCCATCTCTAGAACCACTAAATCTGCTAGATCTCAAACCACCTAATCCTCTCAATCCTCCCCTTGTAGTAGCCAATAGACCAAAGGATGTACTACCTTTCATTCCAACAGTTGTGCTAAAATAAAATCCCACAGTGAGTTAAGTTGTATTACTTTCATACTTACTGAAAACATTCTATGCACCCACGTTTTGTGTTGATGACATGCCAAAAAATATACCTCCAACCAGACCACCAAATAACATAGATGATGATTGTGCTGCCATAGATGAATAAGCTACCTGATTAATTCCTAAACCTGATTGAAAAATATTTCTATCGTCACTACTCTACTTCCCACATTAGCTTTCTTACTAATGAATGTCATAGAAACTAGAAAACCAAGCGCAAGGGCTAGGTTGCTAGGAGGAATCAAATGCACACCCGTAGTTCTTGTGATTTCCACCGGTGCATTCTCATATGAGGTCGGAGAGGGTTCTCTACCATGCTTGCCTAAATGGGGGAGTTCCAAATGCTCTAGCTCTATGTCCTCTATGTGAGCTCCAAATCCTTCACAATCCATCTCTCTCCACAACGCCATTCATTTTGTAACTTCACGCTTCTTCTCAAAATCCCTCTCGCATGGCTCATTAAAATTAAGTCACCCCTCTTCTCTCTTCCTTTTTTCCATTTGGTCTGTCATCTTTCACCACACATGCTCCTACCCCCACATGTGGTGGGGTTTAGCTAGCCATATGACATTGTTCCAAATTCAAGGTCATAATTAAGATATTAATCACTAAAGGCATACCATGCAAATAAGATCCTCTGGGTTTGCGCAAGAACTAGAACTCAACAACCTCTGGACATGAATAAGTAGAAATTGTGTACTCCAAAATATACCTATTCAAAAAACCAATCCACCAATGATCTACAATGCATGTCCAAGTCATATCAGCATCATGCAAATCTTGGAATTATTCCTACATCCAAACAAGTGTTTGAAACCTCCAATTTCTCTTTGAATAATAAATCTACCACCTAGTCATACAGCTCTATAGGTAAAATGTAGAAGAACCTCTCATACATCTCATGATATGGATTTTATTCAACCCTTACATGTGCATTAAATTCAAGTCCAATGATAAATCTGTGAACATACTCTTTGCCTAAATTGTCTAGCCACTCTTCAATATTGACCAAGGTGAACTAGTACATCTTCATCATGCAATATCCTGGTAAGAAACTAAAAAAGATGTCTCGGCAATGGAACTAAAATGTAGTCTTGTTTTACACACAATAGCCCAAGGCACACTGGCACATCACTCAGCCAAATTTGAGTGCTCACCCAAAGCATGTAAGGTTACCAGGTCCCTCTTTTATGGAAGCTTTGTCAAGGAGTTAGAATTATCATATAAATATTTCAAATCCATAATATCCATTCAAGAATAAAGCATAGCATAATCTAGATCTAGATCTTAACCATATGAAAGATTAACTCATACCAGAATTATGATTAACTTTAACATGCATGAACTAGTAATAGATGTGTCAACAATCAATATCCAGCCACAAAGATCCATCATATTAATTACCATAAAACACAAAAGTGTCATATATACATAATAATGTCACCATGAGTCATGTGCATACACAAACCAACAACATAACTCTATTACAAAAGTAGTTCTCCTAAAATATGTAGGTCATACATATATATAGGTGTGGGGACTTGTTGTTCACCACACATGCATCCTCAAAATAGGTTGCATGCTAAGATGAGTCATGCACCACTACAAGATAACTACAAAATCATGTAATTTTTCCTACCAATAGATCTACTTTAGTTAACTCTTAGTTTAGATCTTATTATTAGCTCATAATTATGCATGTCATTTGGTCTTCTCCTTGTCCCAAAAATAGACCTTGCTTGAACAGCAAGTCTTCATGTTTTAATATTATCCTTAAAACCTTGTTTGGCCACTACTCCAAGTCTATATTTAGATCATTATCCCAAAAATTAGTTAAGAGTTCAGTTTGTCTCTTACGTGCATTCCTATCCGACTTTAGCATGCAAACCCTGTTCTACTCACACACGCATCCTCTTGTGCCTTTCTTTTGCAATGCCTCTTGTGCACGCTAACCCTTGTTCTTGGGGAGTTAGTGATTTTCCATCCTCAACGCAAATAGTGACTAAATTGACCTCAACCATCCTTAGGCATTCTCTTGATTCTTTATCCCACTCCCAATTCTCTAGTCCTTTCTATTTATTATCCTTACTGTTGGTATGAGGAAATGGTTAAGAACTAGTCATGCACGGATGCTAGGAGTTACCCGTAAGAGCATGCATGCAAGGGGAGTAAGTAATAATAGGAGAGTTGTAGTGCCCACATTTTTATAGCTCAGTTACTTGTTGCTCATTTACTCATAGACATGTTTTGACACAGATTTGTTATATCTTGAGACATTATATTAGAGATATTTGATCTTATTAGACATGTGTGGACATTTAGGCGTATTGCGCCAATTTAGCTTGATTTCTATGTTATTTGCATTTTCATATGATGTCATGAATACTAATGGATATGATTTTGTTTTTGAAACGTAATTATACTAATGAATACTTAGTTTGTTGCATGTTGGGATTCTATGGTTATATGTCACTCTATCATCTGTGTCTAACTTCTGGAGAATTGATGTATAATTGTGCATGTTGTCACACTTTTGAATTCCAAAAGGATGTTAGGATAGTTTAGAACTCATTGATAAATTACTAAGTCAGTTGATTTATATTTTATCGGATAGGTGCAGTTAATGTGTGCAATGAGTGTGCAGGTGATATGGTTTATAAGAGAACGTGGGATTTAGGCCAGCTACGCAACTCTTGCACAAACAGCCCACGTGGCTAAGCCCCTAGCCATGTTTATTGCTTAAGGCCTTAGCATTAGAAATATTGTTTTGGACACCATGGGTGATCCTCTTTTGTAATGTAATATATCTTGTAATTATTAATCTTGCTTAGGGTAATTGGTTTGTGTTATAAACTTATTTTTTGGGAGTTAATGATCCCACTTTCATTAAGTTTTGATTTTTATTTAATGATGTACTTAATTTTGGGGGTTTAGGGTCACATGTGAACCTTTGGGGTGGTCCCCACACCCTCTAACCTATGTGCCTAATTTTGCCAAACCCGAAATTGGGTTATTTTGGGCATTTTTAGGGACCCCTTTTTAGTTTGGGATTTCCCTTAACATAAAAATGATCCCTTGGACCCTATCTAATAGGTAGGGGGGATTATGTCCAAGGCTAGAGGGAGTTTTCCCTCCCTTTTTTCCTCTTGTTTGGTTACATCCATGTAAGGGGTGTGGATTTAGTAGTGCTTGTTAAAAATTTTCACTAGAGTTATTTTGTTAGCAATTTAGAGTAATTTGGGAGAAGAGAGCTAAAATGCATTTTACCCCTTCTCTCTTTTGTTTTGGCATCTTTGACCTTGAAGGAGGAGAGGGGTGATACATATCACCCCCTCATTTGTGTGGATTTTTTCTTGCTCCTCTTCAAATTTCCCTTCATGGGAATTGAAGAGAACCTTTTTTTTTTTTGATCTTTTTGCTTGGATGCTTGGGTGATTTGGAGCTAGGAGTTTTCTTGGGTGAAGAAGTTGAGAAGATTGAAGTTGGAAAGCTTTTTGGAGAGATTTCTTTGAGGTAGGTCTCTTAAGCCTTATTGTATGTGTTGTATTCATGATAGTTATTAGATTTGTCTACTTGGAAATTTGGTTGTTGCATGTGGATTTTTATTTATTGGTTACTTGTTTTTGCTCCCTCCATCATATGGCATGATGGACTTTTGGAGTTGTGGGGGAAGAGAGAGATTTTTCCCTCTCAATCCTCATAGGCTTGATGGGCAAGCCTTGTAGAATTTAATTTTTTCCCTCAAATGGTTGAGGTGGGGAAGTTGGTTCATTTGGCTTGAACCTCCTTCCCCATTCTTAGTAAGGAAACCCCTTTGGGGTTTGAAAATCCTTCCAAGAAGGATTTGGTGAAAGGGTGGAGAAATAAGGAGGGCTTGAATGAGTTAGGAGCAATAAGGAGGGTATGGAGATCTTGTTTTAATGCAACTATTCTTGGTTACAATTTTGGAGAACTCTCTCCTCTCTTCCCCATTTGTTTTAGAGGTAGAACTTGGGTTCTCCTCTTTTTCATCTTTGTAAAATTTGGAGTCTTGTTTATTCTTGCCTTGTGTTTTTCATGTGGATGTATCATTGTTTGTTCACCCTCACACTTGTGTAAGTTTTGGATGATAGTCCTCTTTCCCATGGGCTTGGGGGAGGCTAGCATGCATCCCAACCTTGGGAAGGCATGTAATGATGCCTATGGTTGGGTGGAAAAACAAGCTTTTCTCCTTGTGTTGGATTCTTTTGAGCTTTTGAAGTTGGAAGTTGGAGATAAGGAGAGTTTCATTGTCCTCTCAAATCTTTGTGAAACATTTCTTGTATTGTAACCTCTTGAGTATGGGTTGTGGAAAACTTGTACTCCTTGTAAAATCCTTATGTTGTAATTTGTAAACTTGAGCCATTATTGAGCTAGTAACCTACCCCAAAAACCTTGTAAAAATCTTGTGATAAATCTTCTTGGGTAGTTATGTATTTGTGTATGGTTGTATATGTGAACTTCAAATCTTAAAAATGAAATATTGTATTAGTTGGTTTTCTTTAATATGAAAATTTGATTGTATTCTCCCTTTTGAAAAGAAAAATGTATAGATTGGGAATATGTCTTTCTTGTGAACATATATATACACTTCATGTTGAATATCCCTCTTGTTTAAAAATCTGAAATGTTATTTAGTTGCTGCATTTGAAAATAAATAATTCACACCTTGTTGAAGTTCTTGTTGTTTAAAAAAAAATCTGAAATCACCATTTAGCACTACCTTGAAAAAAAGAAAGAAGTATCTCTTTTTTATTGTTTCTTTTGTAACAATATTGAATGGAGGTGAATAGTTGAAATTTGTAAGTTTTTACCTTTTTGCATCAAAATAGTAAAATTAAAATCTGTTACTTTAAAAGTTGAAATCATTATTACTTATCATTGTGTATAAAATAATCTTATTCAGTTTTAAAATTAAAATATAATCTTAGTTTAAATTGTTTTATTAATATAGGTTTTAATTTGCAGATTTTGTTATATATTGAAAAATTTCTATTGTAAACATTGTGTTTTTTTGTATAATATTATATATATAGATATAGATATAAATATGTATATATACATATTATATATTATACATATTATACATATATATATATATATATATATATATATATATGATATGTATATATATAAAACCATTTATAAACTTTACATATGTTTTAAACAATATAAAAAAAAGAATAACAAATAAAAAATATTAGGTTTGTGTTGGGGGAGGGTCGGACCCCTCCCCCCCACCCGACTCTACCACCATGGCTCCATTGCCGCAGCCCACGCAACACTCCCCCACACGCCATGTCCCCCTCCACACTTCCACCCCTCTGTCCCCGTGCACTGTCGCCCTCCCCTTGCGGCCTGTCTGCCCCTTCCGCCTTCCCATGAACCCCCTGCCATACCCCTGACTCCCGCCACCCTGCCACAGCCCCTTCGCTGACCCTACCCATCCTCCACCACTGCACCACCTCCGGCCCACTGCCTCCTCACACAGCCTCTTTCAAATCCACCCCCCACTCACACGCACCACGCACACACACACACACACACACACACACACACACACACACACACACACACACACACACACACACACACACACACACACACACTTTCCAAAACAAAAAATATACAATAAGGGTTTTATAAAAAATAAATAAATTCCATAGCTCTCCAACAACCTACAAGAAGAAACAAAAATAACAAAATGAGAAAAAGAATGAAAAGAAGGAGAAGAAAACAAGAATGAAATTCAAATGAAAAGAAAAGGAAGAGATAAGGAAGTTAGGGAAAAAATTAGGGTAATTTCAAATCAAGGGCCAGAATTAGAGTTGATCCAAGGGCTCACAAATAAGCATGTTCACCTTTAAGTCATGAGCAATTTTTAAGTGGGTTTCAGAAAATAAAATTAAAGGGGGATGTGGGGGAAATTAAACATAAAGAGGGGAAAACTAATTAAATAACAAAAAGGGAAGATTAAATTTATTTAAAATGTTGTGTAAACTTAATAAAATTGGTGATTTCAATTAATACTTAGTAGAATGAAATAAGCAAGTTGTGATGGGCTAGCGTTTAGGCAACTTCAGGAATTAATAATTAATATGAATTAAATATTAATGGAATGGGTTAAGTAGAACATTAGTTCACCTTCAAAAAAAAAAAATTTACCAGCTTATTGGTCTAATTTTCGGTGTCCCGAGACAAGGCACTACAAGAGTGCATGGAGGTATGCACACCACATAGGAACATGTCAATGAGCAAGGTTATGTGCATACAGGAAACATTATGGACTTAGCCGATTTTCCATGACAAGGATAAAAATAGAAAACCAAAAGATGGGGTGCCTCTATATAAAGATCCAGAAATAGATAAAAGCAAGATGACTTAACATCCAAGTAAAGGATAATAAAGTACATGCAGGGTAAGGAAAAAAAGTACAACACATGGATAATTATAATAATAGGATTAAAGTAGATAAAATCATGGAGTTGTTTATAGTTCAATATGTTGTTAGAGAAAGTTGTAACAAACATGCAAGCTATTTGTAAGTACGCATATTATTAGGAAGGTGTATGCAAACAGTGAAGGAAAATTCCCCACCCTATTAATATATGTGATGCTTCATTACAATTGTGAGAAGTTACTGCAGAGTTAGAGTCAAAGAGAGTTACTTTAAGATGACTTGGTGTAAGCTTGTTCTAGAGTATGTATGTGACCGAGCAAGGTCTAACACATGAGTGTAATAGTTTGTAACGTAATCATCTTACATGTTATGTAGTGAATGGTGATTATAATGGATAATTGATAATTGTGTTTGGATAGATAAAGTAACTACATCTGAGTATGGTATTCTAGGTATTCAAATCTTATTAGTTATTTTCTATGAATGAATTTGCTTATTATATGTGTTGATGAAATGTCATGATATGATGTATCTTCATGAATAAACGGTTGTTATGGTTATGAATTTGAACATGCATGATAATATCTTGTTAAGAAAAATAAATTAGGGACCTAGTGGTTGCGCACACTTCAGGTGAGATTCCAAACTTGTCTAAATGATGTGCTAGCACACATAGTTGTATTGGGTAATAAAAGACTACATTTTGGTTTCATTATCAAGACCTCTTTTACAACTTGTCTATCAAGATGTTGCATGCTTATGGTATTTTTATTGTCTTTAGAGAATATTGAGAACTTGATATATGATGGTCAATACGCATTCACTCAGAGGTATAACACTGGACCTAATTTTAACCACGAAGTGGGTGGAAGATAGTCTTTATGAATTCTTATATGAGACATTCTTTAGCTTCTTACCAGTAGAATTATATGATTGGTTGGTGTCTTATGCGTAGAACAGAGGTTTTTGAATTGGTAGAAAGTAAGTGTGGAGGCAAGAATAATATCATGCACTCCCGAATTCAGATGCACCATGGAATAGATCCATATATCATTAGAGGGAAGGTGTGCTACATAATTATATATTAGAGTATGAAATTTCAACATACTCGTTCCCAGAGGATGCAAAGTTATTGTTTTTTAGTGAGCCAAGAGGATCTTATTTACATGTGACACCTATAGCTATCAAGATTTTGATAGTTAAATTGGGAATGGAGAACCTACCAATGGCGAGCTAAAACCCCAACACATGTAGGGGAAGGAAGAAATTTAAGGGAAGGATGGTGGTGGCCATCCCTAGCAGAAAGACAAGGAGAGAGGAAATAATGGATTAGGTATAATGATGCAAAACATAGGGTTGTTAATGAGGCACTGAGTTCGAGAATAATGATGACTAGCAGAAGTGATGAGAACCCTTAAGAAGGTGAGGGACCATAAGATCATGTCCTCCCAACATTGGGAAATCGTAGTAGAGATACCCCTTCAAAATTTGATGAGAGTGAGTCTATGAGAGAGAGACTCACAACTGGCACATATCTAACCCAGGTTGACCACCTAGCCCTTTCATAAGGTGTTCAGAAACCAGAGGTTATTGTAAAAGAGCATCATAGTGAAGGTGAGCAAGGAGGATCTCCATGTTGGGTAGGAGATATAGGTAGACATATTTTAGTTTCACTCAAGAAGCACAACAGATTAAATATGCACACATGGCAACACAGTACGCACCAGTTTTTAGAACGAGTATTTTTGGGGGTAATTTCACAAGTTTGATTGATAGGGTAGATATTTGGTGCATAGCCCATTGGAAGAAATCCCATAGGTGCAGCTATATCACATATGGTTGGTGTCCCGATTAGCACAAGAACTGGTATGCAAGGAAGTTCATCTACAATACCACAAGTCACAATAGGAGGCTCACGAGGTTCAGGTCAGCCACCATGTGGAGGAAATCCTGGTGGAGGTTCAGCTTCAAGATCTAGCCCCACTTTAGGACAAGGGCCACAACAGCCATCATAACAATTATTGCAGCCTCAAAAACCAATGCAACAGACACCTCAAATATTTTTTTAAATGTAACTTCACTTACCAGAGTATAGAGGTGTAGAAGATACAACTGAGCATGTGCATAAGTGTGAGTTATTATAGAGAACTAAAGGAATAGCATCTCACAATAGGAAGAAAAGTTAATTTTCCACCACACTTTAAGGGTGCACACACAAATAGTATAGAAAATATGATCCACATTAGACTACGGTGGATTATGATGAATTGTGCACTACATTTTTAGCTAAATTTCACATCCCATAGTTTGAGAAATAAAGCATTAGCACACTAAAGGACATCAAGCAAGTCATGTTTGAAAGTGTGATGGAGTATGACACAAGTTTGAAACCCTTGTTTTCTAAGTTATCCTATGATATACATCAAATCCATCATGTGCAGTGGTTCATAGCTAGCTTGTTGACACCATTTAGGAGGGCATTTTTACACAAAAAACATTTACTGGTCCACGTGAGGCCCTATGGAAGTAGCTATGCGCGCAGAAAGAAGTTAGGGGTGCAGATATAGGGATAAGTCATTTTCTTAAGTTACAAATAACAGCTATGGCTACACATTTGGAGAATTTGTCTACCAATTTGGCACATGAGATGCGCAATGGGTTATGGTGTATTGATTGCTAAGTGGAAGGACATACAAAGGATAGTTGTTTGCGCAAGAATGTGCACACCTTGTTAACATATTGTGATATTTTCCACAAGAATCATGATGTCTGGAATTGTTCCACTCTTGTAGCGCATGACACAAAATAACATATCTATGTACTACAAGATTTTTGGTGCACATACCATGATACAATTGATTTCCATTTGATCAATCATATTCATGAGGCATGTGAGAATGGATTGTGATAGACCATTATGGCTAGTATTCTTAGGTGGCAAAGAAGGATAGACCCATGAAGGGCGAAACAATGGGGATGGTGGATTTTGATTTGGATATAAGAGTAGAGGCCACGGTGATAGAGGAAGGTTTGCATATGACACATGTTATACTTGTGGTTCACCATATCATTATCAGTATGGATTGTCCTGAAAATCAGGTATGCACGTACTATGAGAAGCCACATAAGGTTAAATATTTCCCCAACCTATATGCTCATATGTATAATAATAACAAGAAGTACAAAGGTGCATGCAATTATTAAGGTGGAACGCGTGAAAGCATGAATAGTGGGAACCTTAGAAATATGGCTAATCCAAAGCTTCAACCTATATTAGTTACTATGTGCATAGAAGCATTATGAGCACATAAGCCTGTTAAAGAAAATCCCCTGATTAGGAGAGAAGAGGTCAAAAATGTTAAATATCTAGATGTTACCCATTAAAAAGAGGTGTATCAGGAGACCATGGGCAGTCATCAAGGATTTACAGGGTGAGATTCAATGCGTGAAGGAATAAGCGAGTGAGAGAGAACATGTAAAGAGTGTCAAAATTCCTCAAAGGGATGTGGATGATTTGAAAGAAGTGTGCAAGATGTTGTCTAAGAGAACATCATTCCTTTTTTGGGAGAATGGTTAAGGGAGAAAATACTGCGCGCATGAGTTGAGTAAGAGCGCCATATCCTTCATGAAATTTTACCACCATAAGACCATGAATATGACAAGGATATTACACTAGATGTAGTGATAGATAGTTGGTTGGTGAGTAACATTATTTATTGACACATGTGTAGAGGTCAATGTCCTAACATTAGATGTTTTGAACCATATGGGAAGGCCATCATTATAGTTATCTTCTAATGTGTTGTATATGGAAAATAAAATAAGGGTCATGCCCATTGGGATGTTAAAGGATTCTTTAATCATTATTCAAGGAGATAAATTTACATGTTATTTTAAAGTATTGGAACTTGCTGAGGCATATAACTTCCTAGCGCAACATGGACATCCCTTGGGCTATGATAATAATGTATACTTTTGATTTAATAAAAGATATATCAGTTTTTAGAACAAGGATGAGAATGTTTTCATACCATTGGATGATGTGAAGGTTGTACCTTATACCAAGCCTATCAATGAGGAGGAGCTGAATAAAATATATGCACATACATAGTGCGCGACCCTAAAAACATGGAGCCATCAAAAGAAGGCGTACTTCATTGGGAATATGTGTAATCTATCAGTGACACTACCAATGTTTCTTATGACAATTGTGCCCATGGAACTTATGAAATGGTAGGTTGTGAGGTTCAAAGGAAGAGTTTCAGGATGATTAGGCTACAAATGATTAGGAGCTTGGGAAAAACTCAGTTACCAAGGTATACTGGAGAAGAGAAACCTAGACTCTTTCTTACATGTGATGGAAGACCAATGGAAAAATGATGAAGATAGATGTAATATGATGGTCTATACATTGTATGGAATAGCATTGCACTGGTGGATGACACACATAGAGATAATATATTGGACTAGCATGAGGTAAGGTAGCCTTTTTAACAAGGTTTACTCAAAGTAATGTCCCTTCTCTTGTACATGAATATGATGGGAAGACTCCTGCTTTGGTACACATCCACAACTGTGAGAGAAATGGGAGTAAGGACTAGAATCTATACCACCATCCCTTTGGGTACACAAGTTCTACTCCACTCTTACAAATGATGCACGTGCTGGTAGTGTACACATGCTGAGTTAAAGAAAGAAACTACAAGTTGGCATGACATGACTGAAGGTATTGCTCATACTTTTGATTATTTTTCCACTAAACCACTAGTTTATGAGTCTTTGATAAATCATGAAGCACATCACATTGGGAGACAATTCAAGGTGGAGGAACTTATGGTTCAGCTCTTAGGAGAGCCTGAGACTGAGGCACGCGAGGATGTTATAGAAATATAATATAAACATTGTAGGGTGCACATGGAAAGAGAAATAAAAAAGGAAGATGGTCTACCTCATTGATGATGAGGAATTTGAATATTTAGACATCAAGCACATTGAGGGTGCGCGTGAGGTGATGGACTCCGTAGATGAGTAGATGAGCATACCATGTACTATGAAGACTAATAAGGTGAATATTGGTACCGAATATGTGCCTAAGGAGGCCATTATTAGGGATTATTGGTTAGAACCAGAAGTTGCAAAGATCATTGAGTTGTTACGTGAATTCCAAGACCTATTCCCAAGGGCATATTATGAGTTAAAGGACATACATCCATAATTAGGGGAGATGAAAATTAAGTTGAAAGAAGGCATATGTCTGATTCATAAGATACCTTATAGGATGAACCTGAACCTGTGCAACAAGTTAAAATAGGAGATTGAAAATATTCTTTAAGTCGGGGATTATGGAGCATATTGAGGAATCTGAGTGGGTCAGCCCCATGGTGATTAGTATAAATAAATATGGTGATATCACAATCTGTGTGAACTAAATGGTACTCGATGCTTCATGTGTCATAGATCCTTCCCTATGCCATTAACAAAAGAGATTCTAGAAGGCATTGCAGGGCGTGAAATCTATTCATTCACTGATGTATTTTCAAGCTTCCATCAGGTACACATCACACATGAAGATTAAGAGAATACCACCTTCACCAGTGAATGGGGAATTTTTTGCATATATTGTGATGCCCTTTGGATTGAAGAATGTGCCAGTGGTGTTCTCGTGCATCATTTTTCAGGCATTCCAAGACTTCATTCATAAGTTTTTACAGGTCTATCTAGATGATTGGACCTTCTATGGGCTAGTGAAATGATTATTTGATAACCTGAGGCTGATGTTTTAAGAGATGTAGACAACTTAAGCATCTCTCTCAATATTAAGAAGTGTATATTTTCCACCCCCTTTGGTACATTACTTGGGCACACCATTTGCAAGGAAGGATTGTTAGTCGACCCAACTAAGGTTGTAGTCATTTTGGGGCTGGAAGAACCTACCAATCAGAGTGAAGTGCATGGTTTCTTGGGGCATACTGGTTACTATAGAAAATTCATTAAGGGTTATGAAAATATTTTCATGCCTTTGGAGGAATTTATCAAGGCCAAAGGAAATTTTTATTGGGGTGAAATGCAACAACAGGAATTTGAGACCTTAAAGGAGAATCTTACCACAACACCTATCTTATGCTTCCCTTCATGGAACAAAACTTTTCATGTCCATGTAGATGCCTCTAGCATGGCTAATGGTGCAGTCTTAGCACGCAACCAGGAGAAAGAAATGTTGATCACCCTATTTTTTTGTAAGTAGGAAACAGACACCAAATGAGCATAAATATACAACAATGGAGTGTGAGGCATTATCAATGATCTATGTGCTTCACAATTTCATACAATACTTATTGGCCACACCATTTATCTTTTACACAGATCATATGTCATTAAATTACTTAGTCAACAAACCAATTTTGCAAGGGCACATCTATCGCTGGATAATTTTTTATCAGGAATTTGAACTCACAATTATAATAAAACTAGGCAAGAGAAACTTGGAACCTAGTCACTTGTCAAGGATCAACTCTGGATAGGATGCAAAAAGCATTAAAGATAATATTCATAATGAAAAATTATTCAGATTAAATCATGCACGAATTGATTTAGAAGGTGTTTGCAGTATTTTTGCACACTAGACTTCCGCTAGAAGGAATGAAGACACTAGAAAACAAGCAGCTTGTTATTCAATCCATGCCATATCGGCTTATTAGATGATACCTTTGTAAAATGGGGAGAGATGATGTTTTTTGTAGATGTGTTCTGGAGAATGAGCATGTAGCTATTATGGAAGAGCCGCATGGAGGCTTTGTTGGAGGACACTATGTAGGGGATTTGACTACACATAGGATCCTATTAGTTGTTCTATGGTGGGAAACATTATTCAAGGAAATTAAGGCTTTTGTCAAGGCATGTGATCAATGTCAGATAATTTTAATCCTGGGAGTCGAGATGAGATGTCGTTAAGGTCTATCACAAGTGCGGAGCCTTTTTAAAAATGGGTAATTGATTTTTTAGGACCTATTGCACTACCCACGCAAGGGACAAGGGAACACTACATCATCACGTGTACTGACTATTTTACAAGGTGGGTAAAGGCTACACATACAAAAGATTATAAAATAGTAACAATAACAAGGTTCCTTTAATAAAACATCAGCATCAAGTAGGAATGTCCATTGAGCCTAACAAGTGATAGAGGAACTCATTTTTTGAATGACACCATTAGAATTTTATCGGAAGAGTTTATGGTGGCACACCATAAGACTACCCCTTATCACCCCCAGGCTAATGGCACTACTGAAACTTTCAACAAGATCTTGGGATAAACACTAACAAATATATGTCATGATGGAAGAAAGGATTGGGACGATAAGGTATCATCCATACTTTGGGCATGTAAAACAACCTATAAATGATTGAATAAAGTCACAACCTTTCTGTTGGTATTTGACACGAAGATTGTATCACCTATATAATATATGTTATCATCCATGCATATCACGCAAGTAGGTGGATTAGATGATGAACAATCAGTCGATGAGTGTATTGACAAATTGATGTAAATAGATGAGTGGTGTATCATTGCGTGTTGGATTCAGAAGATAGAAAAGGCATGACAGAAGGCTTGGTATGACAGGAACATCAAGAAAAAGTCTTTTATAGTTGGAAAGATGGTACTTTTATATGACTCCAAGTTTTTGTGACATCTAGGGAAGTTGAAAGTCCATTGGTTGGGACCCTTTGTAGTGACCAAGATACTAGACTCAGGTGCATGTCAATTTCAAATGTTGGATGACACCATGTTTCCAAGCTACTTCAATGGTATTAGGATGAAGCCCTACTATAAATAAGATTTCTTTTTGTTTGTAATAAGGTAATATTGTTATTTAGATTATATTTCCATTTCATGTTTTGTTTTTTCTTTCTTTGTTGTAATAAGTACTTTTGTGCACAGGAGATGATTGTTATCTATTAATTTAATGCAAGGAGGACCACGCATACCTTTAGTGTGGGGTGAAACAGGTGTGAGTATGTGCAAATGATACCATGTGATGTTGGTACGTCTATTGCAGTTGGCTCAGAGGTGCGCATGATAATATGAAATAAGGGTGCTTGATGGATATGAATTGGGTATGCATGAAATAAAATGAGAGTTTTGTAAGGTCTTAGGAGTGATGGTGCTTGAAATAAATTTCTCAGATGATGAATATCACGTAGAGTTCCGCGTAGTGTAACATAAGGGAGGTACCAGTAAGATAAACTACTTAGTGTGTGGCATAGAGGAAGATGGGTTGCAACGTAGGGAAGTGTGTGCAAAGATGACTATAGCCTAGAGAGTAGTGGCACACTAGAAGGTTATGAATAATGTGCATAGAAGAAAGAATGCAAAAGTAAAAGAAAAATAAAAAAAATGTAATTAAATATTGAGTGGTGGTAGGTGAGGAGAAATTAATGTGATAAAAATTTGGAAAACCATAAAAGGGTACATATTGAGTTCATTCTTACCTTTCGTATTGAAGTGTTTGAGAAATTAAAGAAAAACTAAGTGTGAATTGCATATGTGAATGCGAAGAGATTGTACGAAGGATATTTGAGTCGAACCAAAGAAACCTTGAGTGTGATAACCCCATTAGTGGAAGTGAAATCTTTTTGTTAGGTGTGCAATGAGGACAATTAAAAGTTAGGGATAAAGTAAAGTGTTGGAAATTGTGAGTTTACAGAGTTATAAGTTGACAAGCTATGGGTTGGAGAAAATTATATTTCCATAACTTAGAGTTGTAGAACTAGGGCATGGGATTGTGAATTACAAACTAAAGCACAAGAAATGTAAGAGCAAGAGATATTGAAACACGATGTTGAAGCACAGAGATTGAGTAAGTTAATTAACACCTAAGGCACTTCCTTTATAGAATTTTACAATCTGAGAAAATTTTGAAGTTGAAATGGCACCAAAGAAAACAACCACTTTTACACAATCACCCAAATGCAAGGGTAAGGGAAAGAACAAGAAGCTCATTGTTGAGGACATGCGAAAGGATTGGTTTTCAAAAATACACTACCCCTTGGAGGTACTAGTAGGGAAGCCATGGGATTCACACCCAACTAAGTGCAATATTAGTGACTATAACCATCACTCAGAGGCCCATGAAATAGAAATCAATAAGGATGTAATGACAAAGATGGACCAGAGGACTGAAGCAGGGGAAATTGGTGTATGATGATACAGTGAAGAAGAATTTGGAAAGCATTGGAGGTTCCTCCAACTCTATGAATTACCCTTCTTTGGTAATCCCAAATGACTATACTAGTGGCTCATGTCACGTGTCCATAAGAACTTCTTCTATTTTATTAGGAGAATAATGTGCATCACCGCACAATTGATTAGATGGATAATAGGTTTACACAGGTCAAGTGTTGAAATTTATTGAGACTTAAATGATGACGATGGAGTAGAGGCCACAACAAATCAATTCAATTATCAACGGGGGAATCGTGTGATGGATATCATAACCATTAATAACCCAAACACAATATTTGTAGCACACCTATTGAGTTGTAAATTAGGTGTATTTGAAATATGGTCTCAAGTAAACAAGAAATGGTTGTACATATTGCACAAGATGACGTAAAATACCCTGTATAATATTTCAATATTTATTGTTGAAGGCATAGTGGATGAGGTGCGGATCCAAGTGAGAAAATAACTTGGGGCACCATACTACTTTTAATAGTATTTTGGGAAATAGGGGTTCTAGATGGATCCAAGGACAAGGTATGGATATATCCAGTAGATAATAAGTCCCTCATGATGAATTTTTTTGAATAAACATGTGACGAAAGAGTTACAAATCCATATAAGTTATGAGTGGATAAATGGTATAGATGAATGTGCGAGGCATTCGATAATGAGTGGCACATGTCAAGGGAATTTTCCTCAATCCTTGATGGAATGGTAGAGTTTGCAATGCATCAACACTTCTTCATGGGAAGGTTTCTACTGAATGATGGAGTGATGGTCCCTTGGTGTAAATTTCCCTTCGTTTTCACTACCAAATATTTTCAAACATCTGTTAACATGATTAAGGATGCGCAGAAGTTGGTTTTTAATGCAAACGAGGTAGATTATGATTGTCACACTCTATGTACCACATAGTTATACCCCTCCAAGTCGGTCAATGTGGAGGTGATGGAATCATACAATATGGATATAACTCTTACAACTCTTGTAGTAGGACAAATGATAGCTAGAGTCTACATATATTTGAGGCCAAAAATGAAGAATGGAAAGTATATTGAAGCAAGGGACATTCATCTTATAGATCCACCAAAGGGAACCTCAAAAATAATGCACCAAGAGACCCCTCCCTAACAATAAGAATAAGAAAACAAAAAGGATAAAGAGGAGGAGGAGGAAGAAAAAGAAGAAGATACTATGTTGGACCATACCCACCAGAGAAAGTTACAAAGGGGGTGAAGAGCACATAGTCAGGGTGTAGGGACCTCATAAATTAAGAAGGGAACATCTATAGTTACTCCAACCAAGATAAGCTCAGAGAACCCAAAGAAGAAGGGGTGACGTTTGGTTACCATTGAGGAGATTGATGAAGAGAATTCCATGGAGGAGGTCACATGCAGTGAAGAGCTGACCCATGGTGAGAAAGAGCCTAAGGATGAGACTATGTAACCTAATGTAGAGATACATAACATGCATGATGGGATCCCTGAGGGAGAAGAAGAGGAGATAATGGTGATGGGGAACCATTTAGAGAAGGCATGGGAGCTATATGTGGAGATAGGGTAGCACAGAGTTGAACATTGAGAAGGAGGTTCCCAAGGGAAGGCACAGCAGTGGAAGGAGGAAAAAGGAGGAGATCCTATAGCTGCCCCAAATGAATTATATTGATGATCATTTGAATGTGTTTCAGGAAAGGTTCTAAATCACGGTGTCAAGCAAGGATATTTATGGTTGGGAGTTACTATACCCAGAAAGGGAAAAGATGTGCACTAGAAATATTCTCTCGTAGAGCATGAAGACTCATATGGAGGAATATGAGTTCATGGTCAATAATGAGGTGTATTCCAAGTGAAAAATGATTAAATATTTGGGCACAGTAGTCACAACCATAAATCCCACAAAGCTAATAGATGAATAGGCCAGCAATGCATTGAATAAAATGGCAGTAGAGGTGGCATGCAAGAACTTAAATAAGGGGTCCACAATAAGAGTTTTTCTAGAGGAAAAGAAGGATAAAGAACAAGATGTCCAAAGGCTCATAGAATATTTGGAACAAGAAAATAAGCATACAAAGTATGCTTATACTAATGCTGCCCAAATAATAAGCTTCATCACAACTACGCGCCCTGACCTAGTAGTGAACGCTCAAAATGAGTACCCATCAAAGTTACATTACTTAGAAGACTTGGTGCATATGTTGTTACATGAGAATAATTATGTGCCAAGGAAGTCAGAAGAATAGTTGGATGAACAACAAGAAAAGGAAAAGGAAATAGTTACATGTAAGATAGTCGAATATAAGGTTTTGAACACCATGATCAAGGAATCCATGAAGAAAGAAGGGTGAGCATTTGACAATTGTCAATACCTTGATCCCATCCTCAAGGTGTGCACCACTAAAGAGGAGGCTGAACTAAAGAAGGTGTAGGCATCTAAGAAATAAAATAAGGTCATAGTGAGAAAATTATGGTAGAAGTAGCGTGGAAGCAGGATTTTCTTAAGGTTGTGTGAGAAACATTGGAGGTAAGGCTCAAAGAACTTGGCTCGTTGGCTGCACACATGATGGATGCTTTGGAGGGAATGGAATCATGCCTTACTGGAATAATCAAGGAATTAAAGGAGAAAGGTGAAGAATTGACCCCTGAGAAAGTGCTAGATATTATCGAATTGGTGCTAGATAAAGCTATTAAGGAGCTTGAAGGGTGGGAAGAGTTTGAGAATACCTTGAACATAGATTTCCCAGAACTACTCCAACCACTACAAGATTAATTAATTGTGGGTCTATGGAAGAATTTTATTATTTGATTCATTGGGTAATTACCTGGAGATTCTTTAATTATTTCATTCTTCTCTCATTCTTTGAAGAGAATTATTTTGATATAAGTATTTCCAAGGATGGAAAATATCCCTAGTGCAGGGTAATGTTGGTCTGAGGAAATGGCTAAGTAATAGCCATGCACGGGATCTAAGAGTTGCACGCAAGAGAATTTGTGCAAGGAGAGGAAGTAAGAATGTTCGAGTGTGCAGAGGTGCATGCACCACGGAGGAAAAATTTTACACGTAAGGATGAGTGCATACATGAAACATTAAGGACTTAGCTGATTTTCCAAAACAGGTCTAAAAATAGAAAAGCAAAAGATGGACTTCTGCTCAAGCAAGATCCTGAAATAGACAAAAGTAAGATGACTTAGAGGCCAAATAAAGGATAAGAAAGCACATTAAGAGAAAGGAAAAAGGACAACACATGGAGAAGGCTAATAATAGGATTAAAGAAGATAAAAGTATGGAGCTATTTATAGCTTCAATCTATAGTTAGCACAAGTTGTAAAAAGCATGCAAGCTATTTGTAAGCACACCTATTATTAGGAAGGTGCATGTAGATGGTGAAGGGAAAGTCCCCACCCTATAAATATAGGTGATGATTCATTATAATTGTAACAAGTTTGTGTAGAGTTTGGAGATAGAGAGATTTATGGGTTCTAAGATGACTAGTATGGAGCTCTGTATGAGTCTGCATGTGAGCGTCCAGCGCATGATTGTAATGGTTTGTAATGTAATAAACTTACATTTTATGCAATGAATGGTTGTTATAATTGATAATTGTGTTTGGATAGCTAAAGTAACTACATTTGAGTATGGTATCTGAGTATTCAAATCTTATTAGTTATTATCTATGAATGAATTTCCTTATTATATGTGTTGATGAAATGGCATGCTATGATGTATCTTCGTTCATAAATAGTATTTATGGCTATGAATCTAAACATGCATGTTAACATCTTGTTAAGAAAAACAAAGGAAGGACATAATGGTTGCATGCACTTTGGGTGATCTTTAAAACTTTTCTAGATGAGGTTCCAACATGCATAGATGTATTAGGTAATAAAAGACTACACTTACAACAGGTAATCAAATCATTTTATTACAATACGTAACAAATTCTTCCGTGAAGCATGCATGGAATGATGACAGGGTAGAAAAGGACAAAAAAGGTTTATTTGCAAAAATGGATATTTTTCATTCCTCCATGGACTCAATCATGATTCAAAAATGTTCCATCTTGTTGTATCAATATGGGATCTTTGTCAGTTAGAATAACTCATCCATCATATTTTCCATAAAATCTCCTGCTAGTTGGGTTTTGTGAGTAATTTCATCTTTAACACCGTAAGACATGAATCTCTCATCATCGATCAAAAGAATATTGTTTTCACCATAGAAATTACAAAAATGTCTAGTATTTCTTAGCTGGTACTTAATCTGGTATTACATTGTCCACATCCCTAAATGAACACGAAGTGGATATCTCGCAGCCAACTAAATTTTTCAATGAAAAATTACTTCTTAAGTATTGAATCCATACATGTACACCATAAGCTAATGTCAAAATATTTTGTTGAAATTATTATCAAAGCAACACTAGATACTCATTCAAAGTCTTTATAGTTCCCATGTGTAAAATTTGGAACCCTATTACAAGGTATTTTGTCACCAATACCAGAAATTCTAAACAGTGAACCTTCAACTCCCAAAACTAGTCATTTCTAATGCTTCCCAATTGGATCTATAAAAACAACTCAAAATTAATTTAGGCTTCCCAATATTATAAAAAAAATAGCTACAAATATTGTTCTAGTAATATTTTATTTTGGTAATTCACACAAATAACTTGTAAATTTATACTCTCAACATATAAAATAAAGAGTGAACATATGAATGTGTCTTATTTACAATGTTTAGCAGTATCATTATAAAAAAATTAAATGATAAATAGTTATTTAGTTTTTTCTTGCTCCAATTTTTTGACACACTATACAACACTCAACAATGTTTAGCATTATCATTATAAAAACACTTTGAAATGATAAATAGTTATTTAGTTTTTGCTTGCTCCAATTTTTGGAAGCCCTTTACAACACTCAAACATTGAAACACTATCAGTAATATGTTTTTGTACAAATCGGTCACCAAACACATATCTTTGGAACAATTTTCTCCACTACTTTTCCTCCCCGCCATAAAATTTTCCAGAGGATTTCCCTTTGAACCTTTTGCAATACACAATGTGTCTTTAAAGCTGAGAAAATATTGTCTTTACTCCAAACCTTTCATAGATCTTTAATTACAATTCCATCATATACATTGCAATGTTCTTTTCCCCAAGTATTGGTTTCAATTCAGCTACTAATTATTTTCAAATCCTTGTTTATATTTTCAACTTTGTCAAACCAGAATGCCACTTCAAATTTATTTGATATTAACTTTAAAAATTATTTAAGGCCACTTAGCAGGTTGATAGTCTCCTTGCCTAACTTGAATGACATCTCCTTATGGTTTTGGTTTTTCTCATATATCAAACCCTTCAAATCTAAAATAAGAAATAATCCTTTTGGCTAACTACAGGGAAGTAAATAATTTTATTTTCAATTAAACACGTTTCAATTCTAACCAATTAAAATAAACAACATTACAGGAGACTACCACTTACTGATTGAGCTTACACCTTGGATTGCATCGCCCTCGCCCATTATCAATTCTTGTGATGCACATTCTATTTCAAAAAAATTAATCAATTCATAATCAATTTCATGCCAAGGTAAATAAGATAATGATACAACTTGTTGCTATGCATTGTACTACCCTTTGTTGGACATTATTGCATAGCTATATATATATATATATATATATATATATATATATATATATATATATATATATATATATATTAGCGACCGCTAGGCTAAGCCATTATTGGATGGAGTATGCTTGGCTAGAAACCCTATGATGAAAATGTGGAGCTTAGTGGCTGCCATGTTTTGTATGGGCATGGTATTAAATAAATATAAGTAGAACACTTTGTTATTGCTCTATGAAAACTGGTTTGCTTTCTTGAGTTAGTTGTAAATGGTTCCTATAAATTTGTGGGGCTAATAAATGGTTTTGTTTAAAATTATAAATGAATAACATACCAGGTTTTGACTACCTATTTGTGTGTGATGTGCCCCAAATTTGTCATCAACAATGTAAAAAGTAAATCAGTGTTAAATAAATAAAAAATTATGACAATCAAAAACATAGCAAAATGATTATTTTATAAAATGAGTAAAGGCTAATCACTTGGTATAAATTCGTTGGTTGCTTGGGCAGCCACATTGGGCATAGCAAGTTGAATTGGTTGTACGTCAAGAACTCGATCATCTCCAGTAATTTGAATTATCTTGGAACTGGTGGTTATTTCCTCTCTTTGTTGGTTGCTTTCATAAATATTGAATGTATTAGTAGTTTATTTCAGTTGAAAGGCATTAAACTAAAATATTTTTTCAAGTTTTCTTAATCGAAAAAAGAAATTCAAATGAGGATAGTAATGTTTTAAAAACTTTTCTTGATCATGTGTCTCAATAATAAAAACTACAAATAAACTGGAGTCAAGTAAAGCACGTAATGCAACAAAACCACCATAAAGCACTATTATTGGATAATTTCCAAAAGAGCTTCGAGTGAACATATGATACTAACACTCATATGATATCTTATAAAGAAAATGATGTGTCTTTCCCCATAGGCCATGTTATCACCGAATCACAGCACCCCTGGATGTTGATCAGATTTCTAGTTTGATCACTCTAAGCATCCAGTGTGATTGGATAACATGGGTACTATCTCTAAGTTGTGGGACTTGCTACTTGAGATAGACCTCCAGAGAAAGCTGGTTCTTGCTCCTAAACTACCTGCCACAGTCTACTCTAATGCAGGAGAAACTAGCTATTCTAACCTAAAATTCCAAGGGACCAGAGAGAGAGAATGCATAAAATGAAAGCCTACACTAAAGCGGTGATACACCAGAAAAGGAGGATGGGAGAGTAATCTCCAAATGTGTGAAATACAGAGGGAAAATACACACTAGAAGAGGTGATGACAGTTCACCATAATCTAGCAAAATGCATTCACAACAATATTCCAAGCATACGCAATGTTAATGAATCCCTGCAGGAACATAATAAAAGACACAATATTCTTGTAGAAGGATAAAAGGGCAAGAAGAATGCAAGAAAACACAGCAGGGGAAGATACATCCACAAACTTGTATTTTATTGCTTCCTGGTATGCACAGTTCAGTCTATTACAAGATAAGGGCCTGGATCACCATGCAAGGAGTCCACTACAAGGGCCTGCAACACACTGGCTTCACAAAGCAATTTTGGCAGAGCTTTGCTACCCAAAAACTCTCTCTTTTACAATGAGCCCAACACTTTAATTTATAGAAAAATGAGAAGGAAAAGAGAAGGGAAAATGGAAATCCCGAAATCTGTCCTTCAACCACCTGTAAGAGGCATTAAATTGAGTGGAATGGGTATACATTACTTGCAAAAGGCTCCCCATACCATCCCATGTTCTGCAGCAGAGAAGGAATGATGACCATGTCTCTTAATTGCACTCCCAGCTACCAAATAAAACACTGTTCTGAACCCGGCCACGTTTCCTTAAAAAACTCAATCAATTTCTGATCAAATCTAGAATTTCTTGATTTCTGTGCATTGGGCTTGGAACCACGATTCCAATGGTACCAATTTTGTGCAATTTCGCTGAGAAATGCAAAAGTTATGGCCTTCTGAGTGCGGGCAGCTCTTTTGGACCTGGCAGGTGTTTTCTGTCATTTGACGGGAAAGAGCATTTACTGACTGGAGCCGAACACGTTTCCTTAATTTAAATATATCTACCCTCATTAAAAATAAGAAATCCAGTTTTTGTGGCGTAGAGGACATCGTGCTCGTTCCAGAAAGTCCAATTTTATCAAAATCGGAGCTCGGAGTCAAAAGTTATGGCCGTTTGAAGTTTCCGGACCAAACGTTGACTTTTCCTCCTGTGACACGTGGCAGCTTCTGATTGGTCCTCGGCTGATTCGGCTCCTCTGCGTAATTCGCGTTCTTTCGTTCCGGATGTCCCAGTGCTGCCTGGGACAAAAACCTCCGATTCGCCCGAAATGGGCTTGCTCGTCCTCCTTTTAGCCGAAGACACGTGGCACCTTTTGATTGGCTTTCGGCTCCAGTGGCTTCTTCGCGTATTTCGGGTCTTTTTGTCCCGGACGTCCCATTTTGATTTTGGACCTTTTGGGACAATTTCGGCCGGTTCGGGCATTTTTGGCCGCTTGTCCCACTTTGCTTCGGACTGACTCGACCTTTTTCACCCGGTTCGGCCGGTTCGCGCCTTTTCGGCCCAGATGTCCCAATCAATTTTTTACTGTCTGTGCTCATTTCGGCCGGATCGGCTTTTCGCGCCCGCCGCGTACTTTTGGCCCGATTGTCCCTGCTGCGTTTTGGACTGTTTGTGCTGATTTCGGCCGAACCGGCCGGTTCGCGCATTTTCATCCCACACGTCCCAGAGGCGACCTTGAGCAGGACTTAGCCAATTTTCATGATTTTTCCTGGATCGACCTATTTGCCTTCTTGAACCCTTTTTCCGCATTTTCTCAGAACTTACTCTCTTCCTCTTGGATAGGGGAGTTAGAAAAATATGAGGGGACCCGAGAAACATGACTTTTCACCCTGAATCAATATAATTGCTTGCATGTTATCAAAATTACCTTGGGAGTGAATTTTGGATAACAGGCCAATTTTTCTTTCAGTCACCAAGTGTTGTGATAGTTGCTCCATCTAATCCCTATTGATTTATTCTCTCTCGTCGTCATCAGTGTCATAATTTTGCACACTAGTTATTTTGTATATAAGACACAAGTTTTTAAATTTCCCGTTGCTTTCATAAAATCTGTAACATTCATTCATAATTGATTCCCCCTTATCTTTAACCTTTTCCATGCATTGTTTATTGTTTCTCTTAAAAAATTTAAATAAGCAATTAGAAAGAGAAAAATAATAATATAATTAAACAAACTAGATCAGAAAACTATAAGCATGTCCATTATTGCATCAAAATATTTATCACTCGACAAAATGTAAAAATATACAATCATACATTCTGTAATGAATGGATTATTCAACAGACTAGATGATATATTTAACAAAATCTAAAAGGGATATGTACATTAACAAGTAAAATATTTTTTGTCTTCCATCCTTACTATTATATCTTATTCATTTGAAACCATATAGTTGTCTAAAATTATTGGAGCCTCAGCTGAAATAGCCTCTTTCACGTCAGGATCAATTTTTCTTTTATTTTTCATTTTTCACTTCCTTGAGAATCAAATTTTTTTCTCTTTATCCCTAGAGTACAAATAACTGGCGATAGTGAGATTCATGCAATCTGTATTTTTCAATAACATTGGCTTCATTTCATTCTGCCAATACAATATTATCTGGATGTGTATTTTTCAAATACTTTATAACTTTCCCTCTCATTTTTCTGTCACCTTTTACTCTCTGGCAGTAAGATTCAAATGTCCCCATTATGACACCAACCTCAATAGATTGAGTTATCCATACATTCCCTGATTACACTTTTTCATCTAGTATTAATAATTCTTCATTTGTCGTTCCTCTTGAATCCTTGAAGGAATTGTTCGTGAACATTGCCAGTGAATTTGACTGAAAGTTAGGTTGGTTATCCTTAAAAGGAGAAAAATCAATCTCACCTAATCTAAACAACTCAAAGTTCATTATCCATTTCTTCCATGTATCGTTAGGAAACAATATAAAATTCCATTTTTCATATAGACTTTTTGTATTTTACACGACGAAAATAGTAAGACATTACTTCTCAAATATTTGCATTCAAAATGCAAATAGTATATTTAATTTGTGCAAATTACAAAAATAGTTCTTAAATACTAATACAATACAACTAAAATACATTAGCTTCCACTCCTCTTTCTTTGGGTTTCCCACTCCGAGACTCTGAGGACATCCTATTGATTTCCAAAGTGATTGAGCCTGGTAGAGAAAATCAATAAACTTGGTTTCAATATAAGTTTTGTTTACTTCATTTTGTTGCTTACAAATGGTAACAATGGCTTCGTTAGATGCTTTAGAATACATAATGCATGCCTTTTGAAATGGTAACCTAGAATGTAAACACTTGTAAGCAATTTTGGCTATTTTTTTGGGCACTACATGTATGTTGACTATCTAATATGTAGAAGTTCACATCATCCCTTTCCAAGTCATCTAGATCCTTGAATTCCACAACCTCTTTTGTAAATTGTAAGAAGGGAATAATAATTATGTCCCTCTGTGTAGGGATAATATTTACCAACATCGAATAGATAAGGTCAACATTCTCCTCGTCTATAGAATGAAACTTATACTCTGGAGGTGCTACATGAAACTTAGAAACTTCAATTGGAAATACATCACCATTGAACAAAAACAAACAAAATTGTTGAACGGTTGAAGATAAGGATTTCTAAAATATAATGGTTTCTTTATTTAAAATTTTAGCCAATTTATTATTCCTTTTTATCCCATGCAACTTTGACTTAGAGGGGTCTATCTCTAATTTAGAGAAATAAGATTTCCTTAGCAATATAAATAGCTTGGCATGTTTTGGTGGAGAAATAAAATCTTTTCTAGTCAAATGAATACAAACAGAAGAGGTATTATCAAATCTATGTAGTTTTTTAATACCGAAAGCACGCCATTATGAATTTCAATAGCATTTACACAATAGGTTTTATCAGTCTATAAATGTCCCCAAATTGCAACCTTATTTAGAGTATAATATGATTTTCTTTCGAGGCCTACATTTCATGTTTCCATAATAAGGAAACTTCCAACTCCATATCAAGCATAAAACACTTATTAATTTCAATTTCAATGCATTCAACTTGAATACGCAATGTCTACAAATCAATAACATTTGAGGATATAACCATACCGACTTCTTGTTTTACATTATCATCAACAAAAAATAACCACAGGTTAGCGTGGTAGTTTTCTAAGGAATGAATTTCTTCAAACCATTCCTCGTCTCTTTTCTTCCAAAACTTTACACCTTCAATGAAAGGAATTTCCACAAATGGAGTGCGACCAACGGAAGACATATTACCTATAAATGAAAAGAAAAAAATTAATAATTCATAAATATATGAAAATTAGAATACATTATATTTTCCATTGATTCCTTATTGAATTCCATTTATGTTTGTTAGTATTTTCTTCTGTATATGTTTGTTATTATTTATAACAAGAAAATGATAGTTAATCCAATTTATATTTTGTGTACTATTCACAACTAATAACATCAAACTTAATTTGTTGTTAATTTCAAATTTAAAAATGGAGCAGTTTAGCAACCGCTAAGATGCAAATTTTGATAATTGCAATATAAAGTGTTATCATGAAAATAAATATGTTATTCCTTATAATTTTTAAGAGAGAAAACAATAAATCGTCTCCATCATTCTTTATCGCCAATTTAAATTAACACCATTCTATATCCAATCCTTGTAAGAAACTCAAGAGTTAATTTGCTGAAAAGCTTCAAATCCAAATGGTGTCAAACCTAACGGCCGATCATATGAAATTTTGTGTTGATTAACATTACATTTGAATAAAAATAGCCTTATGGTTGTAAGCCTCCAATTTCTAATACTCTAAAAATCTGGTTAGACTACCAAGTCAGTATGAATGGAACCTATAATAAAGTATTCAAGCTAATTTACACCAATTGTATAGATCCTCATTCATTTACACCTATTGAAAGTATTATCCTTGACTCAAACAAGTTCTATTGTTTGTTATATTGTATGAAAGGAACTTACACAATTTTGAGTTTGGATGCCACATTTCTTGTTTTTTATATATAAATGAAAAATAGAAAAAAATCTTTGGTGCTCATTAATATCTATGCCTAGCGACCGCTGGGCTTCTCCATGGCATATAAATGGACAAAAACATTTTTGTTATTCATTAACACCTATAGAAAGGATTGGCATACCGATGACCAAGTTATAATGTTTATTATTTTGAATATAGTGCTGGAATATCAAATCATAGTAACGAAACATAGGGATCACTAAGCATTTTCTAATATGCTAGCTAAAAATAAAATCAGCAAGCTACCAAATACAAATGCGAAGGATAAACAATTTTTAGGTTAGATTAACAACAATGCTCTATTGTCTCTTACTATTAATATCTGGTTAGATTAAAAGCAAGTATTTCAAATGTTCACTACACTTTGAATATCATGTATGAATATCTAATAATAATATTAAATCTTAATGGTTGATAAAAATGGTATTTTATTTGCCTTTAACAATTCAATGTAATATACTTAGAGCTTAGCGGTCACTAGGAAATGCCTCAAAAAGTTATCAAATATAAATGGGAAGGATAAACATTGTTCTTGAATAGATCAACAACAAGGATTTGTTGTATCTTACCCTGAATATTTGGTAAGATTTACAAATCATTACAACTAGAACTTATCCCAAATTTTTTAGGCAAATGTTCACATTGTGAAAGGATGAACTTTCATTTACACGTATTGAATAGATTATAATTGTGTTGGCCATGTGACTATTAATTATAATATCTAACATACAAATATTTTACATAAAACTTATTTTCATCATTTTCTTGTGTGGAATATAATAATTATCCTAGCAACCGCTAATCTCAAATGTTCATTATGTTGCATCAAATTAATGTAATAAACTTCGAGCTTAGTAGTCGCTAGACTTAGAATATCATGTTGGCATATCTAATCATAGTAATAGATCTTATCGGTAGTTAAGCATTATCTTTTATGCAATATGTCAAGGAATATGTGTATAGGGAGAGGAGCCAATACTTGAGCATGGTCCAATAGTGTACATAGATTATTGATTACATAACACCCTGTAGTTGTCATAGTACAACCTGATAGTTTTCATAAGACTACCTAGTGATTGTTTAATTTTGACATGACAACACCCAATCACATCATGACATGTAAGATTTACTATTATTAAATATTTGATATTCAACCATTATCACCCATCTTCAAGTATTATTTTCCATCATGGTGTAGTGTAACTCAAATTTATTATTTTAAATCAATTTAAAATGTGTCTTTCCCTCTAATTAAATACTCCGAATAAAACATATAAGTTAAGAAAAACATGAACTACATGTTGGTGAAAAAAAATTGATCCCACATGGTATACGAACCCCTTAACTTAGGGTGAACCACTACTGGCTCCTCTCCTCTAATAGACATTTTGTATTATTCAAAATGATATGCCTTTAACAAATCAATGTAAGATATTTAAAGCTTAGTGGTAGCTACGCATTGCCTTAACAAATTATCTAATACAAATGGGAAGGATAAACATTATTTTTGAATCAGTCAACAACAAAGCTATATTATATCTTACCTTGAATATTTGGTAAGATTTACAAATCATTACAACAGGAACTAATCCCAAAGTGTTCATGTAAATGTTCACATAGTGAAAGGTTCAACTTCCATTTTCATGTATTAAATGGCTTATGATTGTGTCGGACATGTGGTTATTAATTATGCTATCTGTTATATAAATAGTTTTCATAAAACATCTTTTCATCGTTTTGTGTGGAATGTAATAATTATCCTAGTTGTCGTTAATCTTAAATGTTTGTAACGTTGCATCAAAGCAATGTAATAAACATTAAACTTAGTGGCCACTAGGCTTGGAATATCATGTTGAAATATCGAACCATATTAATAGAGCTTAGTGGTAGATATACATTTTCTTTTATGCAATCTGTAAAAAAAAATGTGTATAGTAGACATTTCATAGTATACATGATTATATCCCTTTTACAATTCAATGTAAGATATTTAGATCTTAATGGTCACTAGAAAATGCCTCATCAAGCTATCAAATACAAATGGGGAGGATAAACATTATTCTTGTATAGATCAAGAGCAAGGATTTGTTGTATCTTACCCTGAATATTTGTTGAGATTTACAAATCATTACAACTGGAACTTTTCCCAAAGTTTTTAGGAAAATGTTCATTTCGTGAAAGGATGAAATTTCATTTACACATATTAAATGGGTTATGATTGTGTCAAACATGTGACTATTAATTATGCTATCTGAGATATAAATAGTTTTCATAAAACATATTTTCATCATTTTCTTATGTGGAATGTAATAATTAGCCTAGTAGCCACTAATCTCAAATGTTTTTTATGTTGCATCAAAGCATTGCAATAAAGTTTGAGCTTAGCAGTCGTAAGGATTAGAATATCATATTGGAATATCTAACCATATTAATAGAGATTAGTGGTAGATATGCATTGTCTTTTATGCAAGCAAAAATAAATATGTGTATAATATACATTTCATAGTATACATGATATATGCCTTTAACAAATCAATGTAAGATATTTATAGCTTAGCGGTTGCTAGGAAATGCCTCAACAAGATAACAAATACAAATGGGAAGGATAAAGATTGTTTTTAATAGATCAACAACAATGATCTATTGTCTCTTAATCTAATTATTTGGTTAGATTAACAAATCATTAGTAATGGAACTTATCCCAAAGTGTTCAGGAAAATTTTCATATAGTGAAAGGATCAACTTTCATTTGCACGTATTAAATAAATTATGATTATGTCAGATGTGTGGTTATTAATTATGCTATTTGACATACAAATAGTTTTCATAAAACATATTTTCATCATTTTCTTGTGTGGAATGTAATAATTAGCCTAGCATCTGCTAATCTCAAATGTTCATTATGTTGCATCAAAACAATGTAATAAACATCGAGCTTAGCGACTGCTAGGCTTGGAATATCATGTAAGAATATATAATCATAGTAAACTTACTACTGACCAAAACAAGGAGGTATTAGAAATTTCAAGCCACCTGGCATCTTCTTAGTGGGTATTATTTGAACAATAATGCTACATGTTTATTTGTGATTTAATTGGTTTAATCTTTTTTAATATTAATGTTACTAATTTAAAAAGTGACACATGTCACATTCCAATTGGAGAAGTCTATTAAAACAATGTGTACACTATCTAGCAATGTTGATAGAAAAAATATTGTGTGTTATATCAATTTAAAACAAAAATAGTTTAATATTGTTTTAGTTTAATGTATTTTTTTTATTTCTGGATAAATAACTAGGTTTCACGTATTTGAAAAAAAAAATCAAATGCCTATGTAAAAAAAGTAATTTCAAATCTTATTTTCCCATAAAACTTTATTTTCCCGTAGGGTTTCTCCAATTTCAATTTCCCTCATATTTGAGATGGTTTGAAATTCCAACCTCCCACTCTTTTTTCTTAATGAGGGGTAAATTCAAATTTTAATATTTCAATATCTCATGAAATGCACAATGAAATTTTATAAAATATCCGTAAAAAATCTGATTAGGGTTTCTAATTTTATGGTCTGATGTGAATACAAGATGAGAAATCAAAAAAACAATATTCACAGAGCTGAGGGTATGACTTGCAGCCATTTTTGCAAGGAAAAGATGATGTTGTGGAAATAATATGATTTGCAAAGTAGGTACACAAAGGAGGTTGCAGAGAGGATCACACAGAAAATTTTAAATGGTAGGAAAACAAGGGAGATAAACATGAAATCATTCCATACAACTTTAGAACATGAATTTATCAAAATTATATACCATATACTTCCAATCTATCAAATTCATTTCATACATTTTTAGAACAATAATTTATCAAAATTGAAGGGGTTTGTGTACCTATTTGTTTGAGAGATTGTTCTAATCGAGCACCCTAGAAAACCATTGTGTTACAAATCTTCCTCATGTTTTGTACCACAATCCATCCTTGATTTTTTCTAGATGAATCGCAATGTGCTACCTTTTTAGTTCATTTATTTTTCTTGTTAAACCGTCTTTTTTATGCCCTAATGAAACCCTTGTGCCCCCTTTCCATCTCTTCTACGTTTTTGATAGATTTCTTTCCTTGTAATGTGTTTTCTTTTATTTCTCCCATCAATTTTTTTCCCTGATAATTAATTCTTGCCTCCACAATGATAAAAAAATTCCATCACACAGCCACAAAGAGTTATGAGTAGTAATTCTTTGGGAAACGAAAAGCTGTCAATTTTCACATCTTTGAAAAACAATCAAAAATGTTAGTGTAGGTTATTATTTATCCTTTTATTTGTTTATTAGGATAATTCTTACACTTGTGTTAGCCCTACACTTATTGGGTTATCTTCTTTATGTGTATTAGTTATGTGGAATGTTAGCTTACTAGTTTGCTGAGTTAACTTACCAGTAGGTATGTGGAGTTACACTTGCTAGTCTTGTAGAGTTTTAACTACCAATATCAGTCAGTTTTTTTCTTCACCATTCATCTAGGTAGTAGTTGCACTTCCCTCCTGTATGTACATCCTTCTTATTGAAATGTAATGTAATAATTAATGTATACTAATGGATTATGATGGGTTTCCATGTATGATATTTTAGCTCTTCTATTTTACAAATCTAATGTGGTGTGCTATTATCATCTGAGATATTCACAGCATGGAACAATCTTCTTATCATTCCTTTCAAAAAAGTGTTTAATATTATATTGTTTTGGGAAACAACTAATTAAGTCTTCCTATATAGGTCAGATTTATTTTTTGTTTATTAATATGTTGCAAATAAACGTAACTAATTAGTATACTTAACTTTCATATATATTTTTACACTTAATTGTAAATATTGATTTGGCATTCCTAAAAATTTAATTTATAAAGTATTAATTAGAAGATGTGGAAGAAAAATAATCATAATTTTTACATATTTCCTATGTACATGTAAATTATATTTAAACATAATAACTTACATATATGCACGAGAAACTATAATATGTATGTATATATATAATAAATTCATATTAAACCTTGTGCCTGCTAGGCTATGTAATAAAATTACATAAATTTGTGGTCATTATGCAATAAAATATGTAAATATACAATTATATACATATATGTATGTATATAATCATATATACATTCTAGATTGTATACATATAACATGGAGAGATTCTATCATACATCCATCAATTGTATTTCATTTTCATCACTATACACCCTAACTTAAAATAGTTGTCTGGCTTGGAGGCTGCTAAACTATATTTATACTTTTTAAAACTCAAATATTTACAAATCAGTTTCATTAAATAATATTATTTAAAACTAGATATAACCCTATTAAATAATACATTTATTTACATTAGAGGGACTTTTGCTTTATCTATTCGGTCTTGTCATTGTAAAAAAAAAATCTTTATATAGCTTAGCGGCCACTAGGATCAATCTCTTGATTGTGCATATACATGTAAAAATTGTCGTTGTATAGGGTAATATGCTATACATATTTTGTTGAAATACTAGTTGGAGATTTTATTATATACACCTTTTGGTGAAATTGCAGGATATAGTATATTATATTATACACCCTTTTATAATACACGACTATTTTAAACAAGAGAAAACCTCCTTTATTCATGCAGTTGTACAAATTAGTGTTTGCTAGGATTCATTTATTGCATCCTATCATTGTAAAAAACAATATGGTCTAGATTAGCAACCGCTAGGATCCAATCATTAGATCTAGTTGTTGTAAAAACTATTTATACAACTTTTAGATCGCTATTGTTTTTCATTAGTTACAATTGTATTATATTGGTTGGACTATCCCTAGCGGAGCCAAGTGTTACACTACATACCCTCGAGAGGGATCAAGCCTTATGTAGTTCTCATAAGATATATTATGTATAACACATAATTCACATCGGTTCATATGAAATAAAATTCTTAGTGACCGCTAAGCTCCATTACTTATTGAAAGGAATGGCTTAGCGGTCACTAGGCTCAACATTTTCTATTTTGAAAATAATGATCAAATAATAAATCATAGTAATAGATCGTATAGGTCGTTAAGCATTTTCCTTTATATATTTTGATGAGAAATATGTTTATAATGGATAATTTTTACTCTCGAAGGTTATGGAGGGTTTTTCCTATTCAAGAAAAAAGATGATTATTAACACATTTTGTAGGATACTCATACAACATCATGATGTAGAGACATGTCGTCTGAAATATTACTAAGGCATGCAAGATTTGGTATAATAACATTGTATCCTATTGCATACTAGGCCATATTTATTTTGTCTTAACCGAAAGGATTTACAGCTCGGTTTCATTATTCTAAATCATTTTAAAATAGCTAATGCCCTATTTACTAATACAATTATATAGGTTAGTGGATGTTATCCACATCCATAGGATTTTTTCATTGTAAAAACTCTTTACATAGCTTAGTGATCACTAGGATCAGACCTATACATATTTTCTTTGCAATACTATTTGTATAGATTAGCAGACGCAAGTCTACAACCTTTAGAACTTGTCATTATAAAACAATTGTTTTTATATGTGTTTTCTCATTTTGTTTCAAATATTTATAATCCAATTTCATTATATAAGACTATTTTAAATCAGTTCATTGTATTGACAATTGAATAATCTACAACATTAAGATTGTGGTGATTTCCCTTGTTCTTGTTTTCATGTTAGTGGGATTTTTAGGCCTATCAGAAATAATTGTTGTATACATTGTAGGAGTATTCAACATAAACCTCATTTAGGTTTACAGTTGACATTATAGTCAAAATATATTGACTCAAAACTACCTAGATAAATCCTGAAAGATTACAAAAATTGTTTCACTACGAAAAAATTACTTGTATAAAACATAGCCAACTTCTCACAAATATTATCATAAGATATATTTTTTATAACACATAATTCACATCGGTTCATATGAAAGAAAATGCTTAATGACCGCTAAGCTCGATTACTTATTGAAAGGAATGGCTTAGTGGTCGATAGGCTCTACAACTTCTTATTTTGAAAATAGCGATAGAATAAAAAAATAGTAGTAATAGATCTTAACGGTTGCCAAGAATTTTCACTTATACATTTTGATGATAAATATGTATGTAACGAACATTTATTAATCTCGAAGGCTATGGAATGTTTTTCCTAGTCGGGAAAAAAAGTTGATTGTTATCAAAGTTTGCAGGGTACTCATTGGAGATTGGTAGAGTTGAAATATTAGATATTTATAGAGTTGAAACATTATTTTCCCGTCTATGGAGAGCTCTTCCTAGCCTTCGTGACTATAATCATCCACATAAATGGATATTAAATTATAATACGTACTTACATTTACAAAAAGGCTTAACGGTCACAAGGTAATACCTCAACAAAATATAAAGGGTTTACAATTCAGTTTCATTATTCAAAATCATAGGTTGGTGGTTGATAACCACATCTATAGGATTTTGTCTTTGTAATACTCTTTGTACAGCTTCGCAAGCATGAGGCTACAACCTTTAGAACTTGTCATCATAAAAAACATGTTTATATATGTGTGTGGTCATTGTGTTTCAAATATTTATAATCCAATTTCATTATATAATATTGTTTTAAATTGGTTCATTATATTGATAATTGAATAATTTTTCGCATTAAGATTGTGGTGATTTCCCTTGTTCTTATTTTCGAGTTAGTTATATTTTTGAGCCTATCATAAATAATTGTTGCATACACTGTAGGAGTATTTAGCATAAACCTCATTTAGGTTCACAATTGACAAAAGTCAAAATATATTGACTCGATACTACCCAGATAAATTATCATATCCATAATCTCTTTTTCTTACCATTTTTGGTTGCTTTGCAGGGTGGAAGCCTCCTCTGAGGAATGCTTAGCAGACACTATGCTTAGAGTCATTAACATATAGGATCCTCAATTTTCTATGACTAGGATGATTCCATGCAACACACATAAATTTTAATGGTAAAGTCGAGTTGAGTATGAAAATATTGACCTAATAAGGAAAGCTTAGGTGGGCATTGAGTGTGGTCATAATGGTGAGAAGACTGTTAATATAGTTATATAAGTTAGTGGCTATTAGCCACATCCATAGGATTTTGATGTTGTAAAAACTCTTTGTATAGCTTAGCGTTTAGTAGGCTCAGACCTATACATCTTTTCTTCATAATATTCTTTATATAGATTAGTTGGCTTAAGGCTAAAACCTTTAAAAACTCACCCCAACCATATTGTGAAGTCATTCAAATTTAGAATGCTCACTTTTTTACGACTAGGATGACTCCATACAATGCACATAAATTTTAATGGTAAAGTGGATTTGATTATGAAAAGCTTGACCTAACAAGGTAAGATTAGGTGGGGATTAATTTGTATTCATTTCATTGAATGGATATGGTTGGTAACAAGGAAGATTCCAAGACAGTAGAAGTTTATTAAGAAGATACGCGAAGAAGGAATTTTTTTAAACACCTGGTACTTGATGCATTTCATTGCACGTAATTTATCAAATAGTTTGTGTGCCTTTCGTAGGATAGTATGAAGGGATATTTTCTCTAACGATTCTTCTCAAAACAATGTAAAAATTAAAACCTTGATTTCAAATATTTAATATTGATCTATTCAATTGAAGATTAAAGCTAAACTAGTAGTTAAATATTGTATGGCTAATTTCTAGGCTTGTAGAAAACAAATCTAATGTTGAAAGCCATTAAATATTCAAATGCACTAGTAAACATCAAATGTATGAAATCCGTATTAACTTGAACTTTGAAGAAAAAATTGAGGAATCACTACTTGGGTTCATTAAAAACCCTCAATAGTAAAAAAAAAGCAGTAGTACAAATACTTTACACCATAGCCAATGGATTTTCTTTATCTTGCACATTTTGGTGACATTCTCAAGAGAATCAAGAACTATCAATTTCAGCTACTGACAATGAAAATGGTGGGTAATATAAAACATTATAGGTCAATATTGATGTCCAAAATTTCAACTACAATTTTTTTCTTCTTAACCAATAAGATTTTATGAAAATTAATCAAATTACCATTCTTGTTCTCAAATTAAATTCTAACATTGTGTCTTTAAGAAAGAAATATTAACTCAAGCATAAAATAATCATTAGCATTTGATTTTGGTAGAGATATTTCCACCATATTCCTTTCAAAAATTCCAACTACTGTTTGGTTGATGCAAGCATATGTGTAATTTGGGTAGAATTGTGTGAAGATTCAAAAAAATGCATTTCAAATAAGTGGATATATAGAAAACGTATTGGGACTGTAAAAGTAATGCTACTTTACAATGGTTCTAAAATGATGGTAGACCTTTCTGGTTTCTTTAACTAATTTTTTCTCATACATAGGGCCTCTAGTACCACAATATACAATCATGTGCACCTCTTTCCATTTTTGGATATTAGTCATGTATGTGACTGTTTGGAATAATATATAAACAACTTATCTATGGGACTATCTTAAATTTGTAAGGGATAACTCTATAGCATATGGTTTAATGAATATGTGTCTGGTTTTTTCCTATGCTTCCCATATAACATAAATATGTATTTATCCTTATCAAAAAAACAACACTAGGGATCAACCCCTCGCCCCACTCAAAGAGAACCCTCTTTGTAGTTTAAACAGTGTAATAGAGATAAATACCTCCCTTACTCTACTGATAAGATGGAAAATACTGAAGAAGACACTCAACCAACTATTTTCTCCTTAAATAATGCCCTTGTATGTATCCTTTTTGGGGGCAACTCAATCAAACCAATTTTCCATCGAAATCCAACAAGAGTGTCACTCAACCCCACTCTTCAGTCTAATCTTACCCCTTGCGTATATCCTTTCTCAAGGGAAAATTAATTCAATAAATCATCATTGTGGAAAACATTAGGGGCATAATTAATTGTCTTTATTTATAATTGTTTTGCATTGATAGTTACTATATACCAAGTACAAATATTTTTTTATCATTTTGGCTCATTTATAGCCTTATTGTATACATTTAGTGTGTATATTGGGTTTGTTTTTACTTCATTGTTTGGTGTGTGTGTGTGTGTGTTCGCGCGCGCGCACGCATAATGGGTTGATCATCATCATTCTTCAATAACCATAGTGCTATCTTATATTGTGCAATAACAAATTAGGTTTCTCCAAAATGCAAAATTTGAATGGAAGCTCAAGTTATAAGTAATGTTAGTCATATTGTCATTACATGCATTCATGCATCTCATTCAAAAAAAATTATATCAACACAATTCATTAATCATAAACATCGTTGTATGTCTATCATGTATCATCTACCATGATAAAAACTATAGTAGCAAAAGACCAATGATTTTTATTCTAACCCTCTATTCAAGTTTGAAATCCTAATTTTGACCTTTTACCCTTCGTCTCTCCTTTTATGAGCCCGTTTTGTCTGTCACTCCTCCACTAGTCTCTTATTCCTCTTATCAAACGATTTTCCACAATTTTTTCGCATCACCCATCCACTTGAGGGGGCACTCCCTTAGCATAATACATACATGTTAGGGAATCCAAATGCTTCACTTGTGAAAATCAGGCAATCCACCAAACTTCTTTATCATTTTTTCACCAATCTGCATGCATATACTATATTTAAAGTGGTATTACTTCATAATAACACTTTAAAGAGGATAAAATATAGACACCCTAAAATACCACATTGTGCATTCTAAACCTCTGAAATCATCCCATAATTATTTCAAAGTACATTACAACCACTTTTTACCACTTTTGATATATTTTGATATTTTATGAACTTTAATGGAACCTACAACATTGTCCCACAACTTCCCTAAACATTCATATTACTCGCACATGGTCTTGAGTTATTTAATATTCACACTATGGACCTTGTTACACTCATATCCCATTCTTAGGATTAATTAATTAATCATATCACTCTTATTATACATCCTTTATCCCATTAGCTAATTTCATATTAAAATAATTAAATAAATCCTACATATATTCATTTCCACCTCACCTCTCATTCACTTTCACTTCACTAATCAACATCTTAGGCTAACTACAGCAACCCAAATCAATTAAAGATAAAATCATTAAATATATGTAAGAGGAAAATTTTAGATTAAATCAAATCATGCATTTGAGTTACCTAAACATATCCCATAAATCATGGCATTCCAAAATTAAAGAAAATCTCACCAAAGCTAAAATTTGTGTCACTTTTTTGGGTGAATAAAATAAAAAGGAAAGAATTTAATATTTCAATGTAAAAGCTACAAATATTCAAAACACATGCCACCTTTTCCAACTCAATGATAACTCACTCAATCAAGCTAAAAATAATATCTTATCTTGCTAATGAAGTTGGAAACTCAAAAAAATATCTCCAGTCATGATTTGGTTAGCTTCAAATCAAACAAATCAATCACACAAATCAAGGATTTGGGATTCTCTTCTATTATCTATAAATAAGCACTCATTCCTCTCCATTTTTCATATATTGGAGCTTTGATATTTGCATCATTATTGTGTCAAATTATCATTCAATTCTAGATGTCGTTACATTTTCCAATTGATCATGAATCCAACAATCAATTCAATCAATCATTCAATCACTTTTCTCATAGCTGAAATCTACTTCCATTCAAAACATCTTTGGAGCATCCACAAACATTTAATCATTGAGATTAAACAAGCTTGGTGCTTCATTCCAAGATTTAGTCGTCTCATCTGAGGTTGCAAGGAGATATAAAGAAGGATTAGATTTTTAATTTGTTGTATGTTTTCTTCTATTGTGTAGTATTTCTTTGTATACACTTTCCATAGTGCAATATCCACACCAATGTTCATGACATTGAAGTAAGGAGATGTGTGTGTGAGGGAACACACTAAAATTTTAAGTTTAATTATGGAAGCATGAATAAATTCATCTCATATTCAACCATCAAGTGATTATACCTCCAAACAAAAAATCATATACACATCACCAAGGAAATTTTTGTACAACTCATAAGACAACACCAAATCATAGCATGTTGAACTAGAAATATTGTACACACAGTAGTGTTATGCCATCAACATTTATACTATAACTCGCAATAGTAATACATTCATAGTTATTTCACCACGCCACATGGTGTCATGTTTTGCAACCTCAACCATTTATGTAACACCTATAAACACACCTCTATGTGTGTAACCTCAATGAAATATTGACCATTCGTGTAGCACCTTCAAACACATCGTGTAGCTCTATCTTTATGTACGACATTTGAGTTACATATCCTCCATGTGGAAACTCCATACTACATTGTTCTGTGCCAAGTGGCATTTATGGGATTTTTGTTACATAGATGCACCTAAAATCATCTTGTGCACACTTATATGTCACCACATAACGATCAGAAGGTTAAGAGCCACACATTGAATTTTGAGTTGTTCAGCTTCCATAACAATTTTTATGCCTTCATGACTTTTTAACGTGTATGTACACAAATGTATCCTTAGATAGCAGGTAGATGAGTAGAAGAAAATAACCATATATATTTCTCAAGATTATGCCATTGAAAAAATGTATAGATAAATTTTTAAAAACAGTTATATATTTCTCTTATATTTCATTCAATACTAATTTTTTTGCACACACACACACAACACATCTTGATTCTCATGTAGAGTGTTGTTAATCCATCAACTAGGCAAGTATTACCCATTTTGTTTCATCAACATCTATCATAGAATCCCTAACACAATAAGTGATAGACAAATGATTGTTCTAAACTCATTTTCTTTCTAAAACATAAATGTATTGTGCTAGAATTAAAATGTATAGAAATATGAATATAATGATAAGTATGAAATAAATATCAAACACAACATGAACATAATAACTATCCTAGAGAAACCCAATGTGGTATAAACTCCATTGGGTGATACAAATGCACTCCCATTTCCAATATGTTCATAAATATAAATGTCATTGCCACTTCCAGCATTTCATGGAAAAAGTTATCAATTACTACGGTATCCAATCTTGCACACAATTGTTTGAATTATTACGACACTCTTCAAAACCAACCAACACTCATACAATCACTTATAGATGGAAACTATGAATATAACATGAATAAAGAGTCAAACTCACAAACTACAATGTGATTCCATCTTTAGAACTCCTCATTAACTTCTCTAATGTATTTTTCCTTCCACAAGGTTTGTAGTTATGTCCTCTCACTTAAGAATACACCTAGAAGCTCAATCGAATAATCATTGAGCATTGGAATCATTTGTAACCACTCACTTCCTATATTTTTAGTATTGGTATGAAATTGTATGTGTATGTAAACAAGTAGTTGTGTATACACTATCATTGTTGCACAATTATCAGGACGATTTTGCATTTATTTCAAGGTGGTTGCATCATTTTCACCTATAAATAAAATTGGTACCACAAATGCCACCTAATAATAGTGATGCTCCCATCTAAACTTTCAATATTAGAGTTGTAAGTCAATGAATCCATCCTAATAAAGATGTGTGGGTCATCCCCATGTTTCCTTTGCCACTTTAAATTTTTTGAAGCGATCTGGTTGATGACAAGTGTCTTAGAAGAATAGTCTAGATTTGATATATAGTGGAATCATTATATACATATTTTCCCGAATTAGAGGATTTTAATTCCCTATAAGCTTTAGGAACTATGTGAGGAAATTTCTTCCCCACATATTTTTTAGAATACCATTTGGCCTTGACATATAGTTATCTCTTTAACTCAATTATCCAATTGTTCTTGTATTCCTCTACATTTTGTCATTTCCTTATTTTTCAACACTGCATCCTCACCAATTCTATTTTACTATTAGGAGTTAGGTATTTAATTGAAGGTAACAACATCCCTTCGTCTTGAGAACTTTGGTTCAGATTTGGATATATTTAACACACAAGAAATAACATTTAACTACACACAATAATAATAATCTTTTTTAATTCATTTGAGATGGTGCACACGATACATTAGCCCACATATATAGGGTTTAGTTTTCCTCTAATCTATGAAACCACTTAACTATAATATTTTTTCCAAACCTATTTAAGTGGGTTGAGTACATGATGCAGAGGTCAATTTAGTGGAAAATTTTTCCCTATATCTCCCAAAATTGTCAAAATATGGAAGAGGAATCCAAAAGATTTCTGACACATATTTTAATGCTTAAAACGGACTCTGTTTGAGCAAGATATTGTCCCCAGAAGTTCCCAGTTGGAGGAGAAAAAATAGGGGCAACAGACCAATTGGAATGCGACACGTGGTAGTGCAAAAATAATAAAAATGGTAAAAGGGTGTTTTTGGTTTTCACATCCAATTTTTGACACTCGATTTTAGACAAGTGGGATACGTTATTTTCTAGTTGGGGGCCCTCAGCCAAGGTCAACACACTCTTTTTGCAGACGGATGTCGTTGCCTATGTATCTTCATCATAGTATTGTCACATCCTTGTATATATGTGCCTCATATTGTCATTATATGGTGTATATGGGATTAAATGGTTGGCCTTTTTAAATATTACCATAGTTTTTTACCATGCCCATAGACCTTATTCTAACTTTGGTGCAACCATGGAACTTATCTATACCACCTCACCCACGTGGTCAGCTCGCTATGCCAAATCGATCCAGTATAGCCCACTCACCAACCGACCAACCTTGGCTTATTTGTTATGCTACGTCCCATGGGGAACTTCCAAAGAAAGAAAAAAAAGGTGATATGTGTCCCAAGCCATGAATATAGGGCAGAGAAAACACTTATAAAGGATTACATAAACCTTCAACCCATAAATATGGGATAAAAACTCCCAACAAAGTAAATATTGAGTGGTGGGAGGTTGCGGCAGTTCGAACCCCCAACCTCACCTTTATTAAAATATATGCTTGTCTGTTGAGCCACAACACTTGTTCAAATCTATAAATATGTGAATTGGATTTTGTATAAGGTAATGTTTATGAGTGTGTTATTTGATAACATAGCAGTTTTAGAGAAGTGAATTTTTTAGCAGCTTAGGGGAATTTTTGGATCTTGGTGTAAACTGGAAAGTTGTCCAGAATTCTAAGACACTCTTGGTGCATCTACCCTTTTCCCATTTTGGATTTATTTTGAAGTTTTTTTTAAGCATGAGAGTCACTTTTTGATAGAGAATGAACGGAATATATTGTGCAAGTGCTTTGGGAAAGTGGAGGACGAAGACTGAAAATCATCAGAGTCAATCAAGGGTCTAAGGGCATGAATTTTCAAGTTTTTGAATCATATTTATTTATCATACGTTTGATTGTACTTGCAATTTTGATAGCTTTTAATGGATTGGTTTGAATGAACTCAGAGACATGCATTTATCGAACTCCATAAATAATTTTAGTGTCATCTCCTTTCTGCTTTTTACATTCTAATTTTTGCCATATTTTCCGCATTACTAAGTCAAATTTTAATTTAAATATGCAAATTTAAATCAGTTAATGACATTTACGGGAAATCCGTAAAATTAAAATTTGAATGGTTTGATCGAATTGTGAATTAAGTTGATTTTTTTATCATAAAATCAGTTCTAAATCATTTTATAAACTTGCAAAATTCATATTTAAATTAGTTTTAGATTCGTACAACTTATGAAAATTGATAAGTTTAATAATCGTGTTGTAAAAAATCAAAACAATAGGGGATCTATTGGTTTTTACAGATCATTTTTTGGTATCATAGTCGGTTGAATTTAGTGGTTTTCTTTCATTTTACATTTGATATCATTCTAGTTTTCTAACTTCCGAAGATTTGCATATATTTTTGGCTTGATCTTCCATTTTTTTGGGGTTAAACCATATAATAGTGATGCACAGATCTAATATCAAATAGAGTATACAAGAAATGAATATGTAAATAACTAGAAGATAAAATAAAACAAGAGAAAGATAACACCAGATTTAACATGGTTCACCCAGTGTGGGCTACGTCCACCAAGAAATGGCCAATATTATTATTTAGTGCTTTACAAAGGAAATATGATGAAGATATTTTTTCTTCCAACACCTCACAGGATTTTTTTTTCTTTTCCCTCACTCAGCTACTCTTTCTTGCTCACCAAAAAAGCTAACATGCAAAATAATTGTTATTTTCTTCTCTCTTACCCTCATACAATGTATACATGCATATATATCTTTTTTGGGCAACTAACTATGCTTTTACAATCAAGAAATCATCTTTAAAATTAAATATTTATTCTAATTCTCGTTTAAAGAACAAATCACCGTCGCATAGGTGACCGATGTCAGTCCTTACCTGACTGATGTCAGTTACTTCTTAACCAATGTCGGTCATTGTCAAAACCAGCAACATGTAAAGTAAGCTTCTTGTGAAGCGATTAAGCTCCACACTCAACAATCTCTCACTTAGAGATCAATTGTTGCATTACATTGTGCATCACCATCCTTGGTTCCTTTTCCTTGGCCCATTTCTTCCTCTTCAAGTCTCAAACTCGAAGACCAAAAAAAGTGGAGTGAGGCTCCAACTTCTACCTTACCAATGGCTTCGTTAGCATATCCGCAAGGTTCTCATCCATATCGATTTTCTCTAACTTCAGTTTCCCATCCTCTAACACCTATCGTATGAAGTGATACCTCAACTGAATGTGTTTTGTTCTTGAATAAAATGTTGAATTCTTTGCTAAATGGATTGTGCTTTGACTATCACTGTATAATATGTAATCATCTTGCTCCTTTCCCAACTCTTCCATGAGTCTACTCATCCATATCATCTCTTTTCTATTTTTTGTAGCTACAACATACTCTGCATCTGTAGTAGACAAAGCCACAACCTTCTGCAATCTCAAAATCTAGCTAACTATTATTTCACCTCCTATGAAAACATATCTAGTGGTGCTCTTCCTGCCATCCAAATCTCAAACCATATATGAATCAACATAGTCACATAAATAAGTATCTGACCCTCCATAACATAAATCCATGTCGGATGTCCCTCTCAAATACCTAAGAATCCATTGGACTAATTTCCAATGTTCTTTACATGGATTAGCGATAAACCTACTCATAACTCTCATTGCATGAGCAATGTCTGGTCTAGTACAAACCATGGCATACATAAGACTTCCTACCACTTAATCATAGGGAACATGTGTCATGTACTCAACCTCCTCATGTGACGAAAGACATTGATGTTGTCTCAATTTGAAGTGTCCTTCCATATGTGTACTAACAGGTTTTGAACTTTTCATGTTAAACATTTCCAACACCTTATTGATATAAGCTTCCTGAGAAAAATACAACCTCTTTTTTTTTCTTGTCTCGGTGAATTTGCATGCCAAAAACTTTATTTGCATCTCCTAAATCCTTCATTCCAAATGTGTGAGCTAACCTTTCTTTAATTTTACCAATGTCCTACCTATTAGATCATGTAATCAGCATATCATCCACATACAGTAACAAAATAACATAGCTCTCATTTTCAAGCTTCTTAAAATAAACACGATGGTTAGATTCACATCTCATATAACCATGCTCATGTAGAAAATTTTCAAATCTCAAATACCATTGCCTTGGATCTTGTTTGAGCCCATATATGCTCTTTTTCAATTTACACACAATTTTCTCCTTACCCTTGACTTTGTAACCAAGAAGTTGTTGTATATAAATCTCTTCCTCCAAATCACCATGAAGAAAAGTTGTCTTAACATCAAGTTTTTCTAAATGCAAATTTTTTGTTACAACCAAACTTAGAACAGTATGAATATAAGTCATCTTAACTACAGGAGAAAAAATATTATCAAATTCAATACATGTTTTTTGTGCAAATCCCTTTACCACAAGCCTCACCTTATACCTTTTTAGTCCACCCTCTTCTTCCTTGATTTTGTAAACCCATTTGTTCTGTAGATTTTTCTTACCTATTGGCAACTTGACCAAATCTCATTTCTGTTTTTGTTCCAAGGATTCCATCTCCTCATCCATGTCATGCTCCCAGTGCTTGTGGTTATCTACATGCATTCCTTCCTCATATCTTTCTGTTTCACCACTATCAGTCAATAATAAATAATAAAATGAAGGTGAAAATATCTCTAGAGGTCTACTTACCCTTTGTGACCTTCTCACTAAGATTTGGGGTGTTTGGGGCTCATTCTGTGCATGTTACACATTCATGTCAATATCTGTCAGTGACCAACGTCAGTCACCTATAACCGACCATGGTTCTGTAACTGACCATAGTTCTTTTGTGTGACAATCGACTGCAGTTGCCTTACCAACATCCGTTGGAGGAGTACCGATGTCGGTTCCACTGGTGTCTGTTCTGAACCCGATCTTATCTGTCAATGTTGCTTAGCCTAACTAACATTGGTTCCTATAGAACCAACGTCAGTGTCTAGGATGTTTGTTTTAGGTATGAAAGTTGATTTTCCTTTAAAATATCATCAACATGTTCATGTTTAGTCACCAAAACCTAATCCCTGTGCATTATTTTTTCATTCCAATTAATGTCATTACTCCTAAAAATATTATAATATTCTAAATCCCAAAATCGATATCCGAAATCACCAGAGCCATAACCAATGAAAGTGTATCTCTTAGATTTATCATCCGACTTCTTACTTTTTTCCCTATCAATATGCACAAAATATTCTGAGCCAAAAAATCTAAGAAAAGAAAAATCTTCCTCTTTTCCAGACCAAAATTTTTCTGGTATTCCACCATCCAGTGTTGTTAAAGGCCCACGGTTGATCAAGTACACTTTTGTATCCACTACTTTTGCCCAAAACTTCAAAGGAAAACTGGCATGTATCTTCATACTTCCAGCACATTCCATGATTGTCTTGTTCACTCTTTCTGTAACTCCATTCTCCTGTGGATTTCTAGGAGCCGTTATTTCTCTTCATATTCCATTCACTGAACAATAATCATTGAAAGCCTTACTACAGTACTCACCACCATTTTCATATCTAAGGCACTTTAATTTAAAGTTTGTTTCATTTTCCACAAGATCTTTCCACATTTTAAAAGTCTCAAAAACATCATATTTACATTTAATACAATAGATCCATACCTTCCTTGTGGCATCATCAATGAAATCACATAAAATTGGTATCCTCCAATAGAAGTTACCTGAGCTAGTCCCCACAAATCTGAGTTTACAAGCTCCAATTTTTTCTCCTTCTTTGTTGACCCAACCTTGAGAAATCTCACTCTCTTTTGCTTTCTAAATATGCAATGCTCACAAAATTCAACATCTAATTATTTCAAATTTGATAGCTTACCTTTAGCCTTTAATATTTGAATTCCTTTTTCACTTATATGGCCCAGTCAATTATGCCACATGGTTGCATCTAAAATTGTAGTAGATAGCACAGAAAAGGAATTAGTAACACAGGTAGACATATATAAAGTTCTTACCTTCTTACCTCTTGCTACAACAAGAGATCCCTTGGTAACCTTCCAAGAATCGGCTATGAATATAACCATGCATCCAGATTCACCTAGTTCCCCTGCAGATATTAGATTTCTCTTAAAGCTTAGTACATGCATCACATCTTTCAATACCGATGTATTTTCAATCTGCAACTTTAGATGAACATCACCTTTACCAGTAATATTGCATGGCTCATCATCTCCTAAAAAAACTTGTTCAAAATCACCCTGAACATAATTATTGAAATAACCCTTATTAGGGCTAGCATGGAAAGAAGCTCTAGAATCTAAAACCTAAGATTCTAATTTATTGTTTGAGGATAGAATAAGGGCATCTTGCTTTACCTCACTTGCAACGTTTTCCTCTTTACCTTTTTCTTTACCTTTTTCTGATGTATTCTCTTTGCTTTCCTTGGACCAACACTCCTTTACGTGTCCTCTCTTTCCACAATTCCAGCAAAGTAAATCTATGTACCTGGATCTAGATATGCCATGTCTTGACTTTGATCTCCTATTATTCTTACTCTTAGATGATCTCTCCTTAGATATTCATTTATTTTCTACATTTAAATCATTTCTATATGATGCTTCCCCTGAGATTTTACTATGTATTTCCTCATTAAGGATTACACTAACCACATAATCAAATTGCAAACCTTTATAAGTAGACATTGTATTACCTACAGTCATTACCAAGTTATCCCAACTATCTAGCAAAGAGCATAAGAATAAAAGTGCTTTCACTTCATCATCAAATGGAATTTCTACTAATTTTAATTTATTTACAATAGACTAAAAATTATTCAAATGATTAGATACAGATCCACCTTCTTGCATCTTAGAATTAAATATTTTTTTCATCAAATAAACCTTATTCGAAGCACTAGGAGTTTCATACAAATTTGCTAAATATTTCATCAACTCTACCGTGGTTTTTACATCTATAAAATTTGAAGCCACCAATGTTGCCAGGCTCAATCTTATAGATCTCATAGCCTTTCTATCAAGAACCTTCCATTCTTCATCATTCATCATGTTCGGCTATGCATGTTCATCCAATGGTAAGTATATATCCTTATGATACAAATAATTCTCCACCTACATCTTCCATAGTTGATAATTATGACCGTCAAATTTCTCTACTCGGTATTTACTATCTTCTGCCATTTGCTATATTCCCGCACAATCAGAAAAACCATCTTTGTAAGTAGATCCCACCAACACACAAAACCTCCAAATACATTTTTGATACCATTTGTTGGGGTTAAACAATATAAAAGTGTTGTACAGATCTAATAATCAGATAAAGTCATACAAGAAAGGAATGTGGAAATAAACTAGAAGATAGAATATAAACAGGAGTAAGTATAGCATCAAGATTTTATATGGTTTACCCAATGTGGGATACATCCACCAAGAAACAACCAATATTACTATTCAGTGCTTTACAGAGGAAATACAATGAATATCTTTTATCTTCCAACACCTCACAGGATGTTTTTTTGTTTTTCCCTCACTCAACTACTCTTTCTTTCTCACCAAGAAAACTAACATGCAAAAAAATGTTATTTTCTTCTCTCTTACCCTCATACAATCCATACATACATATATGTCTATTATGGGAAACTAACTATGCTTTTACAATCAAGAAATCATCATTAAAACAAAATATTTATTCTAATTCTCATTTAAAGAACAAAGCACCGTCGCATAGGTGACCAATTTTGGTCCCTACCTGATCGATGTCGATTGACTTCTCAACCAATGTCAGATTACCTCTTGACAAATGCCAGTTTCCTCCTGACTGATGTCGGTCGCTGTCAAAACTAGCAACATGTAAAAGCAAGCTTCCTGTGAAGCAATTAAGCTCCACACTCAACACATTTGTAGTGTGCATTTTTTGAGAAGTACAAGTTGTTTGTAGGTTATCATGGGTAAATATTTGAAAAGAGAGAGGCTAGATTATCTTGAAAGTATCAAGAAAAAAATTCAAGACGATAATTTTTTTCTGAGATGTAAGCTCTACTCCTTGGAAGAAAAAATTGAACATTTGAAATCAAAGCTAGAAACCAAGGATGAGCTCTTGATCATATTTTGTTGGGTTTATAACATTAAGTGGGAAACTTCTTATTTATGAAACCTGCCAAAGACCACGTGGCTTTGGTTTATAGCTTATATTTAAAATATAAGCATGCCACCTAGGTCGGCTTTTAAGAGTGGATCATGACCACCTGCCTTGTATATAACAAGGTGATCTCATTAGATATTGGTTACATAGGTTGTAACATATATGCGAGCTATATGTGGGAGAATATTATAGATACATGATGTGAATGAGGTAATACTTATGAGCGGATGTATGAGGCAGTTTGTAATACCTTATTGAAGTTGTAACTACATGTGGAGACAGTGGGAGTGTTGGGTGAAATTTTATTCTCAATAAAGATAAGTGATTTCTCAGTGGATTTTTTACCTTTTATGGTTTTCTCACTTATATCTTGTTTCATTGTGTTTTTACTTTCTGTTCATTATATTTACATTCTATAATATACATTATAATCACCTAAATCTATGTTCTTAATTACCGCACGTCATAAACTATAATCTTCGGTAGTTTATACTGTGGATCTATAATTCATAACATTATTCATCCCATAAATGTTCTAACATGGTATCAGAGTTGGTGTTTATGCATTTTTAGGATAGATTTGGATGTTTTTTTTAATTCGCAGGTGTGAAGAAACTTGAAGTTTTTTAATTTGTGAAACCCTAGTTGTTCCACATCCGAATTCAAGTTTAATCAAGTTCAAATCTCCATATCCCGCCAAAATAAGAATATTGGATGATTAATTTTTTAGATATTTCTTTTGCATGTGTTTTTATCCCTCTCTGTCATTTGTGTGCATAGATCTTCTTTTTTCTTCATCTGAGACCTATTTTATAAGTTTTCCAGTCCTTCGTAGAAAATTCTTGGTCCTTCATGGCTTTATCAATCTTCTATGACTTATTTGAATTATTCATTCCTTTTTATAACCATTTTATAGTTTTGCGGCTTATTTGAATAGTTTGGGCCTAATTTATGTAGTCTAAGATTTTTTCCAAGTCTTCCACGGTTTTATTAGTCTTTCATGGCTTTTTAAGTGTTATGTGTTTTTTTAGTATTGCATGGTTTTGTTAGTCTTCCGCGGCTTTTGCAAATCTTCTACAGCTTGTTAGACTTGTGTGGTTTTTTTAGTTATCTGCGGCTTTCCTTAGATTTTTAGGCTTATGCAGAATTCTTTGTCTTGTCATTTTTATTTTCTTGGGCAGACTTCAAATTCTATTACATTTTTTTCTCATTCCAGGCTTTGAAGACCACATAGTGCTTTTCCTTTGAAGAGTTCCAGATTTATGACATGTGTCCTTGTTGACGTGTGTTAAATCTATGCCACGTGTTTACCTTCTATTTGATTACATGAATGTACCTCCTTACTTTTCTGCCTCAAATGCCAAAATTTATTCTTTCCTTGTTGTATACAGATGCTTTATCGATCACATTTTCTAACGATTCTAATATGGAGTGAGAGTGGGAAGAAAAAAATTCAATGGCAAAGCAGTAGGAAAGTCTGATTTGAACAGAGGAGATGAACAAGAACTCTCTGTGGAATCAATGGACTCTGAAGAAGCCCACGGATTGGAGCAGGAGCATGTGCTTTTACTAGATAAGGACAAAAAAGTAGATTCGGTGGTGGAGACCACGTGGGCTGAAAGGTTGGTCAGAAAAACACTGGATAAAAATACTTTGGAGGGGCTCAAGCCTTCTAAAGAGAAGGGATTCCTTTCTCTTAAAATTCTGGAATCTCTCTTGGACAGAGCTAAGGCTAATATGGAAGGGGCTTTGTTTTCAAAATGTTTGGGTTCTCAACCCAACATTGATCTTTTTTTAGGCTAGGCCAAGAGTAGATGTGCACCCAATGGATCCGTTGAGGTAGCTACTCATGTAAATGTTTTTTTCTTAATCTCTTTACCTAGCAAAGATCATGTTACCAAAATTTTGTCTGAAGGGCCATGGTTTATTGGAAAGTCTCATGTCGTTGTCCAGAAATGGGAACCAGCTTTCAACCCTTTTGAAAAAATTGTTACTGAATATCCTGTTTGAGTTAACCTATCAGGTCTGCCTCTTGAGTTCTAGGAACCAGAGGTCCTTATAGGTATAGCCAAAATCTTGGGTTCCCCGGTAGCCATAAATCCGGTCACTAAATTAAGGACCAGGCTAACTCATGCAATATTTTGTGTCAACATGAAACAAGAGTCCTCTTTGGAAGGAAATATCAAACTATTTTCAAAATATGGGGACTGGGTGAAAATATTTGAATATGATCCATCCCCTTTTGCGTGTAACAAATGCAAAACTATTAGGCATGATCACCATGGATGTCCTACAAACAAACAAAAAGTAAGAGAATGGACCAAATCCTCCCCATGTAGTTAATAACAAAGATAATCTAGAATGGAGGCAGGTTGGGAAAAATGGAAAGGTTATTAGCTCTAGGAAGGAGGTAGAGCAAAAAGTTCTAAAGGAGACAACAATCCCAACTACGCATGTTATGGGTTCTAATGAGTAAGTTCCTAACAACAAGGGAGATAAGGAAAAATCAGATACTGATAAGGAGGACGAAGAGGTTCTCTCATCACCAGATCCTAAAAAATATTGAAACAAAGTTTATCTTTGAATCTGAAGGAAATTATGCTTTGAAGCTGGCCCTACGGCCATCATTGGAGGAGGTGTCATCAATAAGGAAAATCTCATTTGGAAAAAGGTGAGATATTGTTATCTCTACTTCAAATGCTTTCAAACTATTGATGGGGGGAATAGTCCAGGACTCGGTAGAGGTAGTGTCCTCTCCAGCTACTCCGGCCACCAAGTCCAAGCCTATTACAAGGAGCAATTACAAAGCGGATGTTGGGAAAGATTCTACCCCCAAAGGAAGGAAGACCAACAAGGAAAATAGGGAGACCTCAGCGAAGAAAGAAATGGATAAAGGATTACATAGACCTCTAAGGTCATCACATGCAAATAAAAAAAAATGATTCTTTTATCATGGAATATAAGGAGGTTGAATAACCCCAGCAAGCATAGAAAAATGAAGGACTTTAGAATCAAATACAAACTTGATATTTTGATGATTCAAGAAACTAAAATGAGTACTAATAAATTCAAATAAATTATTATGATTGTTTGGAAGGAGGGTCATTGGGCTGGAGTTAACTCGGAAGGGGCCTCAAGTGGTATTGTTACTCTTTGGAATCCTTTAATGGTGAAAGGTAAGTTGCTTATTACCTCAGTTGGTCATGTGGCCATTAGTTTCACTGAAATTAATTCTATAAAAACTTGAATTGTCTCCAATATCTATGCTCCTAACTCTATAGCTGGAAGAAGGAAATTATGGGTGGAGCTTACAAGTTTTAGGATTTTGTTGAAATACTATGATTGGATTATTGGGGGTGATTTCAACACCCCCTTTCCCCAGTTGACAAAAAAGGGGGAACCATTTCCTACACGGATAGTATGGATGATCTGGCTATTTTTTTATGAAGAATGATTTGCTTGATTTGGATTTGGGAGGATCTAAATTTACTTTGGAAAATAGAAGAATGGGGCAAGATCTTTTCTAAATCAGATTAGACAGGTTTGTTGTGATTCATTTATGCATGATTAATCAACTTTATACTTTATCTACTCTTCCCAGAATTGGGTCAAACCATAATATGATTCTCCTTAATTTGGACTTGGTTATTCGCAAAAACGCTAGACCCTTTAGATTTTACAAGATGTGGCTCCATCATCTAGACATTCATAATAGGATTCAAGAATACTGGGAAGTGCATGTTCATGGGGTGGCGATGTTTAGACTAAGTTTCAAGCTAAAGCATATCAAAAATAATCTTTAAAATATGGAACAAGCAGACCTTTAGGAATATTTTTCAGGCTAAAAGAAAAATTGAGGAGGATCTACGAATTATAGAAGAACTGGTGGAGGAGGATGGCATTAATCTAGCCCTCAAAATCCAAGAGTAGAGTCTTCTCATAGAATATCATGACATTCTAGCTAAAGAAGAAGTGTATTGGAAGCAAAAATCTAAAGTAAAATGACTAAAGGAGGGTGATAGAAATACCAAGTTCTTTCATTGCTCTATTACTACCAGAACCAACCAACTCAAGATCAAGGAAATTAGAAGAAATGATGGAGAACTAGTTGCTGATGAAAAGGAAATTAATGCAACTGTTATTAATTACTTCAAAGACCTTTTTCTCTCGGGGAAATATCCAGATAGGACTTCTTGGGACAAGGTGATAGGGTTGTTTCATAATGTTATTTCTCAACAGGAAAACAAAGAGATTTTGCTTATGCCGGGGGAGAAAGAGACCATATTTGCGGTCTTTGATATGGAACTTGATAAATCTCCAGACCCTGATGGTTTTCTGGCATTTTTTTTCCAACGGTTATGGGAGGTGATTAAGAAAGAGGTGACATAGATGGTTCAAGATTTCTTCATAAATGGGAAGCTCCTACAAAAATAAACAACATTTTCCTGGTTCTCGTTCCCAAAATTATATGGGATAAGGATGTTAAAGATTTCAGACCTATTAGCCTATGCAATACTAGCTACAAATTACTTACTAAAATTCTCTCTTTCAGGATCAGAAAGGTGCTTGCTAATTTCATCTCGCCCAATCAAGGATATTTTGTTCCAGGTAGACAAATTCTTGATAGCATTTTTGTTATCCAAGAGGCCATTCACTTTATTGAAAATTCAGGAAGATTAGCCATGTTTGTTAAGCATGATATGCATAAAGCCTATGATAGGGTCTCATGGTATTTTCTTCGTGCCATTTTGAATGAGGTTGGTTTTGATGATTTCTTTATTAGTATGATTATGGTCTGCATTTCCACTACTAGTTTCTTTATTGTTATCAATGGAAATCCAGAGGGGTTTTTTCAAGCTAGGACGGGGCTTAGAAAAGGAGATCCCCTATCTCCTTTTCTCTATATTATAGTGACTAAGTCTTTAAGCAGATTGTGCAATCAAGTCGTTTCCCTTAATCTCCTCTAGGGAATCAAAATTTCAATTGGCCTCCCATCAATGTCTTAATCAATTTGTGGATGATCATTTTTTGATGTGTAAATTTTCTATTCAAGCTAGGATGAGGCTTAGACAAGGAGATCCCCTATCTCCTTTTCTCTATATTATAGTGGCTAAGTCTTTAATCAAATTGTGTAATCAGGTCGTTTCCCTTAATCTCCTCCAGGGAATCAAAATTTCAAATGGCCTCCCATTAATATGTCTCAATCAATTTTTGGATGATAATTTTTTGGTGTAAAGTTTCTATTCAGGAAGCCTCTTAGTTTTAAGGAAGTTCTGAATGAAAATGAGAATATATCTGGACAAATTGTTAATTTACACAATTTTTTTTTTCTTCATTAACATGAATGATCAATTTCAAGTCAGGCTAGCTCGAATCCTTGGATTCAGGACTAAGAATATCCTCAATACCTACCTGGATATGCCTCTCATTCATAAGAAACTTGATCCTTCCATCTAGAACAATCTTCTAGAAAGAGTCAGTAAAAAGCTTTCCATGAGGAAGGGAAACCTCCTTACTCAAGATAGAAAAATATAGCTACTCCAAATCTCAATTCAAGGTATCCCCATTTATATCATGCATCTGTTTAAACTCCCGGTAAAGATCATACAAGAATTGGAAAATATCTAAAAAGGTTTCTTTGGGTGGGGGAATAGGAGAAATTCAAATTCCCTCTTGTGGCCTAGGATAAAGTTACTAGACCCAAAGAATGTGGAGGTATGGGTCTGAAAAATATGAATAATGAGATACATGAATGAAAATTTAGTGGCCAAAGTGGGATGGAGAGTGATAAAAGAGGAAGGCCTATGGATTGATATCATCAAAAGGAAATATTTAAGGAATTCTGGAAAAATTGAGACCTTTTCTAGGCACAATAATCTTCCATGTGGTTATTTCTTATGGAAATACTTTCTTTCTTCCAAGTAAATTCTTAGGAAAGGTATAAAATGGAATATAGGTAAAGGTAATAGGATCTGTTTCTTGTAGGGTTGTTACTTGTTTGAGAAACTACTTACTGCAGAGGAACCTTGGAGAATTGTGGCATAATTGGAGAATTGAAGATAGGGGTTAAGTGTGGGTTAAGGACTATTGGGTTTTCTCTAATGAGGATATCAATTGGTAAGAAGTGGTTCCCCCTCCAAATTTTAATGGGCATAGGCATCCCTTAATCTATCTCAATCTCAAATTACAAAGTTTCTATATCCCTATATTTCAATAACATGAGGATTATATCATACGGAAAGAAGAGGAATCGAGGGAATCTTATGTTAAATATTTCTATATCCTTAATTTATGGGATTCTTGTAAAAAGTATTATTGGGGAAGACTCTAATTGAAATACCTTTTACCTAAGGTTAATATTTTTTATTGGTTGGCTGTGTAAAAAAAAATCCTCATTGTTGAAAATATGAGGAAATGAGGCATGGTTATCCCAAATAGGTGTGATCTTTGTAAAAAGGAGGAGGAAAATGTCAACCATATTTTCATCTCTTTCCCCTTCTCTCAAGTGGTCTAACTAAGGTGATGGATCTGTTCCAAGTGCAGTTGATCCAACCTAACACCATTGAGGATTTTTTTTGTAATAGGAGTGCCCTTTTAGGTTTCCCTTTCTTATTTCTTCTTGGAAGATGTCCCTTCCTAATTTTCTCTAGAGTCTATGGAAGGAAAGGAATTATCTCATGTTTAGAAATGAGAAATCTAATTTTAGAAAGGTTAGTGAAATAATGATCTCCTCTATTAAAGAAAATTCCAAACTTTTCAAAGGTAAGATAAAAAAGGCATGCCCTAGAAGGGAAGAGGAACTTCTCAAATAGTTTACCTATAACCCTCCTTAAGCTATCTTTCCAAGAACAACCTTCAAGTGGTCCAATTCGGATGAGAATAGGGTCAAAATCAACTTTGAGGGTGCTGTGAAGGCAATCTTGGATTAGCATGGGGAGGAGGTATTATCAGAGATCATGAAGGTGACTAGATCCTTGCCTATGATGTACCTATAAGAAATCAAAGTAACAATGTGGCCAATGCACATGATTTTCTTTGGGGTATTATCTGAGATAAGGAAAGAAGTATCAAACACATTTCAATTGAGGGGGATTCTTTACTCATTTTCAATGCCATTAAAAATGATCACTCTCATAATTGGGCTCTTGGTAATATTATTTTTTATATTAAGGAACATCTTAAAGGTTTTGATTCTTTTATTATTAACCATAATCCTCTCCTTATTAACACGTGTGGATAGGATTTCTAATGAAGGGGTACATTATAATTATTTCAAATTTTGGTATAAAGGTGATGACATCCCAGTGTCAATTAATGATCTTATTCCCCATGGAAAATCATTATAACTTCACTACCACTCACACGAGTGATGTTTGATGGTTCAATTTTCAAGAAAACAAGCTCGAGTAGAGATTATTAATTCTTTTGAGTGGTCATTTCAATATTAAAAATTGTAGAAAATATTTGGTTTGGAATTGGGAAAAAAACACAACGACCATGGGTGACGAAAGAGTTAGGGTGGAAACTTTTAGCCATGGAAACATAGTGGAAAATCCTTCAATGTGGCACATGATCCATATTGGGGGGTTTAGAGATTATATAAAAAAGCTACATGGGAACAATCCTTTCCTTACCATGGATTTTGGGACTACATCAAAGGATGATAAATCTATGGTTAGGGGCATGGAAACTGAGGTCTCGGAGCTTTCCATTTCCTAGATTACTGCTATGGAAATGAAAGGGATAAAATTTTTTAAGGATAGGAACAAGCGTGATCATGAAATTAACACATTTTTTTGTTAGCAAGGAAAGGGTGCATTTTATCACTAAATTTATTGGTTGGTCATGAATTCCTAGGAAGTAGAACGAGGTCTTCCTCCACATTATGAATTACTTAACATTGGAAGACAAGCATCGATAAATCTATACCCATCATATGTTTTTTTTGAATATGTTTAGACAGAAGATAATGCTAAGCATTCCCTTTTTTCTCTATATGTCTTTGGCTACATTTGTTAAGCATTTTCAAAGGGGAAAGGTGGAAACCCCTATCCATGAGGGCCTAATTCTCCTTATGTTTCGAAATAGAAAACATGTTCCTGCTAAACCTATGCCCCAAACTGAGGAGGAGGATGAAATTACTTTGGATAAATGTCTCACAAAGATGTATGAAGGTAAATTTGGCTATAGAATATTTACGAAGGGGGATAATTTGGATGGTATGGTATGGTAGGAGGCTAGGAATTCAAAGGGAAAATGAAAATGGTCTTAGATGAGGAACCTAACTATGAGGAACTGAAGAAAAAAGTGTAATACTTGGAGATAATGCTACATGTTATGAAGGAGACTAATTCCTCTTCCAGGATTGGTATGCTTGATAGAATTAAAGCTACCAAAAAAATTTCTTATCCCACAAGAACATCAATGGAGATATCACCAGTTTGGACATTCTTATTCATGATTTAAGGGTTCATCTGGAAATGGTTGAAGAGGAGATGAAAAATTATAGTGCCACCAACGGTGATGAAGAGGATGAGGATGAGGACAAGACCAAGAGAGAATAAAAGGATGAGGAAGAGGAGGAGCCTCCCCAAAAGAATCTACAACTCGAGCGTAGCAAAGAGATAGTGACTAGGAAGGCCATAATCCCTCCAAAAATCAAAAGAAAATTTAATGTTTTATGTATTTGTTTCTTGAATTGTTGGAAGTATTTTGGTGAATTGTCTCTAATTTTTGTAGGAGTTTTGTTTCAGGTTCTCTGTCTGTTGGAATTTTTGGACCATCTTTCTATGGAGTTAAGCCTATTTAACTCCCTCTAGTCTTGTTCATCTTTTTGTTCCTTTTTGGGTGCTTTCACGATGTAATCTTTTTTGTATGGCCTTTGGGAGTCGATCCATGTTTTTACCCTATCTAATAAAAAAATTATTTCCTTACCGCAAAGATTCCATTGTTTTACAGCTTTCAAATTTTGAAAAAATTATAAATTTTTCTTCTCTATTTCGCGGCCTTCCACGGCTTGTTTCTATTTTTTGGGCTTCCTCCTTGGATCTTAAACTTTGTTTGGATATTATCATCAAGTTACGAGTCATTTTATTTGAAATTGAAATTCTTTGTATTTTTTTTCATACCACGGTTTCCTGTAACTTTTGAAAAACCCGCCTAACACTCTGTTTTTCAAATTGTGCTAAGTTTTTATTAAAAATGGTCGGATCTGCTTTTTTTCAATTGATAAATCTTAATTATTAAATGGAACAAATTATAGTATTTGGCGAGTTAGATTAAAATCTTGTTTTATAGCTAGAAATTTATGGGATTTGGTCACTAGTGTGGAGAAACGACCCACCGAAAGGCAAGTGAACCTTGAAAATATAATCTCCTTCTCCCAAATATCTCAGGAAACCCTATCAATTCTATTATAGAGCATTAAATATGAGTTTTTCTTGCATAAAGGACATATGTACTCTCTTGTTGATGTTTGGAAACAACTAGAAACTATACATGAAGGTAGTCACCTCTTTAATATAATTAAGCTCATTATGGAACTATATACGACTCCCATGAAGGGGGATAAAAAAATAGTTAATTATCTTGCTAAAATCAAAAACATTATAGCATAGTTGGATGGATGTAATTGTGAATTGTTTCAAGATATGTTTCTTTATTGTATCATTCAGATAAATATCTATGAAAAATTTTGAACTACATCTCCATCCTGAACTCTAAATATCAAAATGAAATTGATTTACCTAATTTGCACACTCCTATTTATATAACATGAACATTCCTATTTTCTATTATGTCATGTTTGAAAGGGTCAAAGACTCTTAATCCTTTTGTTTGACAACCATAACCAACAAATATAAAGGAATAAGAGGTTAGATCTAGTTTCTTCTTAAGAAGCTAGACAAGATGAAAGATGGATTGAATCTATGAAAGTTGAATACAATGCTCTAATTAAAATAACACTTGGTAACTGGTCCCTCCTCCTAATTGAAGAATTGTAAGATCCAAGTGGTTGTATCAAATCAAGTATAACTCTGTAGGAAAAATAGATAAATTCAAGGAACATTTAGTAGCTCATGGGTTCACTTAAAAACTTGGGATAGACTACGTTGAAACCTTTGCTCTTGTAGCTAAAATGAGCATTGTTAGGACTCTTCTAGCATTAGTTGCTCAATATGGTTGGGAGATTCACCAAATTGATGTTAAAAATACATTTCTAAATAGTGACCTAAAAGAAGAAAACTACATGCATCAACCTAAATGTTTTGAAGAGCCTAGTAAGGAACTATATGTTTGTAAATTGAAAAATCCTTGTATGGTCTTAAACAAGCTCCTAGAGCTTGATATGCTAAAATTAATAGTTTCTTTCAGGATCTTGGAACCAAAAATTGCTTTTCTGATAATGATGTGTTTGTAAAATATGAAAATAATGATATTATCAATATTTTCTTATGTGTTAATGATCTGTTGATTGTTGGTAGTGATAAGAATTTAATTCTTATAATCAAAGAAAGATTAAAACAACGTTTTGAAATGACTAACTTAGATCTGTTAAATCATTTTCTAGGCATAGTTATCTTTCAGAATCATAAATCTATTGTTGCATCTCAATTTCAGTATGTTATTAATCTACTTAAAATATTTAACATGATTAACTATAAACCAGATGTCATTCGTATTGAAGTTGGTGTTAAATTAGATCCTAAACCTGCATGTGCTAAATTTGATCCTACTTTGTATCGAAAACTAGTTGGTAGTTTAAATTATTTGACTATCACTAGGCCAAATAATTCATATGCAAAAGGATTTGCTTCTAGATTCATGCAGGATCCTTATAAGGATCATTGGAAAATGGAAAAAAGAATTCTAAAATATGTTAAATGAATAGTTAATTATGGTTTGTATTATTCTTCTTGTCATGATGCAAAATTATTTGGATATTGTGATTCTGACCATGTTGGTGATATTATAGATAGAAAATCAACTTCTCAATATGTTTTCAAGTTTGGTGCAAGTGCCATCACTTGGAGTAGCAAGAAGTAACCAACAGTTTTTATCTCTTCTACTAAAGGAGAGTATAGAAATGATATGGAAGCAGTAAAGGAAGCCATGTGGCTGAAAACACTATTGGATGAACTCTATATGGGCATCAAATGAAGCAATACTCTTCTTTGTGACAGTCAGAGTTACATTTCTCTTACAAATAATCCAAATCAGCGTTAGAGAATGAAGCATATAGAAGTTCATATGCACTTTATTCGAGAGAAAGTTCTAAATGGTGATATTGATCTCAAGTTATGTTCGACTGAAGATCGAGTTACAAATATTTTCATGAAGTTGTTGTGTGTTGTGAATTTTTGAAATTTTTGTGCCTTATTAGGCATTTCATATTTTCCATTGAGGGGGAGTGTGCATGACAATTCCACCTCTTAACGGCTTGAATGTTTCAAAATGGATACTCCCAAGACTATTTCTATGTTGTTTAAGTAAAGTGTCATGTATGTGTAATTTACTTGTAATTCTCAGCGAAGCATTAGATATTTTGAGTTTATTAACTCCATAATCTGATTTAAGTCTTCATCCTTAATCACTTTATCTTGAGAATTTGTTTATGTTCCTTTGTTTATCTTGAGATGGCCCACACATGAGTCCATTTTATTTTGATATGGACAATGAAAAATCATTTGTTTTAATGGATAGATTTATATAGCATTGTCAATACTGATGAATAGCATACTTTCAATTCATTTTGTTACCTTTTCTTTTGGGATTCATGTCGATTGTCGTAAAGGAATTAAACCCAAATTTTAAAAAGCATTTAAAAGGGAAGATGAATTTTGGAGTTATCAATTTCGTGAGATGAATTGAGAGACAGGTTCGTCATGCTCAATTATCTTCTTACATTTGAAATTTTGAAAATACTCCATTTATATCTCCTATTTAGTATTTTGAGTTCATGATACAGTTTGGGAATTAAACTCATATTTTTCAGCTTTGGATATTTATGATAGTAGTTTATGCAGGTTGTTGGGCACGTTGGCAGTGTTTAGTTGTACATACTTGCATTTCAGATTAATTGTTGATTTGGGAATGAATTTATTTTTGCCATGGATATGTTGGAATCATTTTAATACCCATATTTTGGGCAGTGTTTGTAATTGTAATCACAATGTGTAATTTTGTTCTTTCCATACTTTTAAATCACATGTTTTATAAGACCCGTGTGGGCAACAAATGCGATTTCTAAATATGGTTACAACGTTAGAGTGCACTTTCATCACACTGATAAACATATTTGCAGTTCTAGTGGTCTAACAATTTCACAGGGTTAGTGGACATTAGCCTTGTTGTTGGCATCTTGGTGTCTATTTATTACTGATATGTTTTTGGTGAGATTGTGATGCAGGGGAATATTCAAAGGACATCAATCAATGTAAATTTCCATGGTTCTAAGGTCAATGTGGTCAATTTGAGTATCATAGAGCATGATAAGCCATGCTGGAGTGGTTCTTAGGTATTCAAGAGTTTGAAATTTCAAAAGGGAGTTTTCCCTCCAAAACTGTAATTTGAATTATGAAGAATATAAGTAAACCAATATGGACTTGTTAAGTGAAATTAGTTGTCTAGTCATGTTTTAGATGTTCTAAGGTGAATTATGGTTATCAAATGTTAAGAAGAATGTGAAAAAATGTCCCACCTTGTTGTATGTGCTTAAGTGGCATGTGAAGGGTCATAAAAATCAATTATGTAATAAGAAGTTACTTGAAAGGGTGAAATTTCAAATATAGGAGAGAGAAGTAATTGGTTAAGGGGAAAATCCTCGAGGTAAGGAAGGAGGAGAGGCTCTGGTAGAGAAAAGAGAGAGCCATGTAATATAAATAATGAATAATAGAGTGTAAAACTTAGTTTTGCAGAAGTTGTATGTGTGTGGCACTTATGGCATGGGTTTGTAGTAATTATTTTTCAAGGATATGTAGAAGGTGAATAAATATCATAAAATGATTTGTGAAGTTTGAATGATAACCATGTTTCTAACTGTAAGCTCAAGTTAGATTGTGTAGATGATAACAAACTGTGAGTATGCATTGGTTGTTGATGCTTTATAGTGGTGATTTTATGGAATAAGGATATATTGGGGTTCAATGCATGATAATAGGTGCATTGGTGTATGACTTTCATGTTTTGAGGTGAAACCCCATGGTATCTTCCATTGCATGTTGATAAACCTTAAGCATACATTATATGACTGTGCATTGTAGGTAGTGGCAACAAGAATTTGATGTTTCCTCAAGGATTTTCGTTTTAATTAAACCTATTGGTAAGGTAAACGTGTGAAGGACCTCAAAACAGACCCTTGATTAAAATATTGTGCTTTGAATCAAATTTTAAGAGAAGTTATAACAAAATATAGACTATCAGGTTTCTAGGAAGCCTATCTCAGTGTCTAGCTAGGGCGTGGAGTTTGAGGACTCAAATCAATACATTAAATCTTGAAAATTGATAGGAATGATGTTGAAAGGGTCATTAAAGGGATTCAAAATGAATTTTGTGTTTTCATTGGTGGATTTTTTATATATTTATGACAGCCCATAAGAGGGTTTACATGCACAGCGAGAGGGCTAGTTATGAAGGGTGCACTTAGAAAGGAACTAGGGCATATCTTTTGAGTTCATTCCTGAAACATTGCATGCTTGTTAAAGGCTTAAATGGGTACTCAAAAGTGCGTAGTTTTTGTTTTGAATCCACCGACACGAAAATTTATAAATGATTTAAGACTGTCTCAAACCTAGTTGTGTCTTAGTAAGCTTCGAGAAGGTAAGTGAGATAGGAAGAACAAATAAAGGAGTTAAGTCCTAAATTTTTGCACACACCATGAGGATGATAAGGGGCCTTGGAAGGAGTTAAAATATTTTTTTGGGTAGCTATAGATGGCTCCAACCATGGAAGTAGCATAATGCATTGTCTTAAGGGGAACAAGAATGCTAGTTTGAGCAAATAGGTGAAAGAATGGTATGTTGATCTTTTGAAACCAATTTTTTGGTGACATAACACTTGTTTAAAGTGAATAATAGGTTGAACGATCTAGGCAGTGTTGGAGAAGCTAAAAATCCAAAATTTGCATGTTTGGGGAAGAAGAGCTAGTTGAGAAGCTTGAGGAGATGAATGACCAAGGTCATTACAACTGAGTTTAAATGAAGAATGAACTAGTTGATGATTGAATGGACAGTTGCAAGGTGTATGAAGTGTGATAAAATAGAGCATGGTGTTTATGTGAGTCACTTAAGGTGAATTTAAGCAAAATTGCAAGTTATAAGCCATTTTGGGCTTGGTAAGGATCCTCAAATGCAAAGATGGGTATAGTTGTTGTTATGAATCTTCTTGATTGTTGAATACATGGTTGTTTTCTAAACCTCTCTACATCAAATTGTATTTGTAGAGATTGTCCATGTCACAAGATATCTGTTTGACAATTGCCTCTTTTGGTGTTTGATTGTCTATTTTTAAACTGGTCAATTTTGTGATTGCAGTTGTAGTCATTGTGATTTGACATTTCTACAGGAATTCAGTTAGACATTCACAAGTTATTGGCATTTGTTTTTCTTTTCAAACTGATCTATGTTGTTTGTATATGTTGGAAGAATCGCAGGGAATCAATTGGACTCTAGCCTCTTGTTGTCATGTAGATTGTCCATTTTTAAATTGTTCAATTTGGTGATATACTTTTCAATAATTTGCAATATAATTTTTCCTACAACATTACTTTTATGGATCCTGTGTGTTTGTGAGATGCAAGAAGATTATTGGCAATTTCAATGGGTAAAAACAACATTTTGTGCAACAAAATTCTTCTCAGTGGGGAGGTGTGATCTGAAAGTCAATTCATTGGATAGAGTTTTCTTAGATCTCCCAAAATCATTACAGTTCGGTAGAGGACTCCAAGAGCATTCCTACACATATTTGAACATGTGAAACGGACTTTTTTAGCAAGATAATGTCTTTAGAAGTTCCCAGTTGGAGGAGCAAAAATAGGGGCAGCAGATCAATTGGAATGTGACACGTGGTAGTGCAAAATTAATAAAAATGGTAAAAGGGTGATTTTGCTTTTCACCTCTAATCTTCGACACTCAAGTTCAAACAAGTGGGTTGCACTATTTACTGGTTGGGGGCCCTCGGCGAAGGTCGACACACTCTTTTTTTGGAGGGGTGTCTTTGCCTCCATATCTTCATATTAGCATTTCCACATATTTGTATATATGTGCGTCATATTGTCATTGTATGGTGCATGTGGAATTAAAAGTGTTGTCCTTTTTAAATATTATCATGTTTTTTTACCATGTCTGTCGACCTTATTCTAACTTTCGCACAACCGTGGCACTTATCTATACCACCTCACCCATGTGGTCAGCTCGTCATGCCAAATCGAACCAGCACAGCCCGCCCGCCAACCAATCAACCTTGGCTTATTTGTTATGTCACATCCCATGGGGACCTTCCAAAGCAAGAAAAAAGGTGATGTATGGCTCAAGCCACGTGAATATAGGGCGGTTGCGGCCCTTATAAAGACTTAAATAAACCTTCTGCCTGCAAATGTGGGATAAAAACTCTCAAAAAAGTAAATATTGGGCGGTGGCAAGTTGGGGATGTTCGAACCCCCGACCTCACATTTACTAAAATTTATGCTTGGCCATTGAGCCACACCACTTGCTCAAATATATAAGTATGTGAATTGAATTTTGTATAAGGTAATGTTGATAACTGTGTTACTTGATATCATAGTAGTTTTAGAGAAATGAATTTTTTAGCAGCTTAGTGACATTTTTGGATCTCGGTGTAATCTAGAAAGTTGTCCAAAATTATGAGGCGCTCCTAGTGCATCTATTATTTTCCCATTTTGGAGTTCTTTTGATATCTTTTTTAAGCGTGAAATTTGCTTGTTGAAAGAGAACGAAGGGAAGAGACTATGCAAGTGCTTCGGGAAAGTGGAGGACGAACACTGAGCATCATTAGAGTCTTCCGAAGGTTTGAAGGCACGAATTTGCAGGTTTTGGATATGTATTTGTTTATTGAAAGTTTGATTATACTTGAAATTTTGAAAAAAAAATAATGGATCGGTTTGAATGAGCCCAGAGACATAAGCATTTGCCAAACTCCATAAACATTTTGGTGTCGTCTCTTTTATGATTTTTGCATTCTGATTTATGCTATATTTTTTGCATTACTTATTCAGATTTTAATTCATATATGCAAATTTAAATAAGTTAATGGCATTTATGGGAAATCAGTAAAATTGAAATTTGAATGGTTTGATCGAACTGTGAATTAAGTTGATTTTGTTGATCATAAAATCAGTTCTGGATCAATTTATAAACTCGCAAAATTCATATTTAAAACAGTTTTAGATTCATACAAATCATGAAAAATGATAAGTTTAATGATCGTGTTGTAAACAATCAAAACAATAGGGGGTCTATTGTTGTTTACAGATCAGTACAACTCACGTAACCCACTTACAAACTAACAAATATATGAGTTGTTTACATAACAATTCATTTACATTCTCACACTAATGTAATAAATATTACATTTACACATAATAATTACTAGCCAATGTGAAGCACTAATAATATTTCCTAACACATATTTGTTGTCCAACATGGAAGGCTCAAAAAGGTGTAGGTTCTCAACATTGTCAACCAAATAAATCTTCATATAAGGAGACAAATTGAGTCTAAAAGAGTCTGTATTTACATATTCTATAATTTTAAATGGACCATAGCTAAGAGGCTTCAACTTCTTAGTCTTACCTTGGGGTCTCGCTCTACTTGATTAGAACCACACCTTGTCTCCAACAAGGAAGTTGTGCTCAGTCCTTTGGCAATCATACCTTACTTTGTACTTATCTTGAGACTCCTATAACCTCTTTTGCACTTGGAGGTGGATCTTCTAAATTTTCTCAATGAACCTTTTAGCTTTGTGGACCTCAAGATCTAATTTCCTATTATATTCATGTGATTACTTCAAAATAACATCAAATGCATGTGAAGGTAAGTAGCCAAAATAAGTTTCAAAAGGATTTTTGCTAGTAGAATTATGCACTGCCATGTTATAAGAATGTTGAATACACACAAAATTTCCAACTCGTGTCTTGGGATGCTTCCTATTGTACCCTCTTAAGAGCTACACCAAATTTCTTTTCACAACATATATTTTCCCATCAATTTTTAAGTGAAAAAACAATAGACTTTTTTTGGTATCCATCTTCTCCCACAACGTGGCCCAAAATTAATTGACAAATCTTGAGTCATGACTTGAAACAATAGAGCTAGGAAATCCAAAATGAACCCACACATTAGCAAAAAAACAACTTAGTTGCATCACAACCTTTAAGATTGTTCTTACAATGAATAAGAATATACATCTTACTAAACCAATCCATGAGCACGAAGAGATAGGCATGCCCCCTCCTTGAGATAAAGTGCCCCCTACAAAATACATGGAAATAATTTCACAATGCCTTGGAAGAACTAGTAATGACATATAGAAACTCAACAGTCTATTATTAGGCTTGTGTGTTGTTAGCAGAGGTCCCTAGATTATAGCTTCAAGACATGCAACATGTTGTAGTCTATGCTAATTCATATTTGTCTCAGAATTAGGCTAATGTCTTCAGTGTGCAAAATAGCTCAAATCCTCATAAAGCAACAAGAAGAGATAAAGAACGGAAAAACATATAACTATAAATACTTAAATCTCAATCTGAACACAGAGTGTAAAAAACCTGAGATATTTACTATTGGGATCCAAGATCCACCTTTTGCGCAATGTGCTTACATAGTTTGATACAAAAACAACATGATTTTTAAGCTACTAATCCTTTCAACTTATTCTTATACATCAAGAGGTTTATCCTATTCTCTATATATCCTTAAAGGGTGTGCTACATTCTACAATTTGTCTTATTTGAAATATGCTTATACAAGAGGTTTGCACAAATATACAAATTATAGCCATGTCGGCTTTCTAATTCATTTTTCACTCCAACACGTGTACTACATATACACACCCTATTATAAACTTGGAAACGTCAATAGCAAATCATGCCAATAATCATACATCTATGAATGTGAAATAATCTTTATAACTCATAAATGTCCTACAACTTTTGAAGTATGTGTCAGCCTCATTAGTTGAACTCTTCTCCTTAGGCACACCAAGCTTACCCAACTTGTCGTGCAACCCATCCTAAAGGTAATATTCCCCCTTGGACTCAAATTGGGCATTTTGAGACCTCTTTCATTTAAGAAATGGCTCCCTAAAATCTAAATCATGCTCACACCCTTCTACATATGACTCACACATAAAAGGATCGCAAAGAGTTATGGTGTCCATGGGTGAAAGCAATGGATGTCTAGATAACATACCAACTACTTTTTTACTCACACATTTCTTATATTTCATAATCAAATGATATTGTTGCAAAAACCTACCCACTTATAATATCTAGTTTGTTGAAGTCTAGTTTCTACTTGTAAATATTGGAGAGATTGGTGATCCATATGGATAAGTGCTTCCTTACGCATGAGATAGTACTTCCATTTTTTGACCTCTTCGACAAGAGCATACAACTATTTAGCATATGTTCAATAATTCAAAATTGCAACATGAGATAACTCTTAATGGTAGCATGCAAGATTGCCTGTGTGGGAGGATGGCCCTCATAACATGGTTACTTGCATTTGTTTCTGCCTCAAAAGGCATCTACAAGTTACATAAATCTTAAACCAAAGTAACTAATCTTATGTTTAAACATATCAAATGCATATTGTTGCTTCTTACCACTTGTTGCAATGGCATGCATAGGTGTGACTATCAAAGAGAAATCCTTAATAAATTTATTCATATACTAAATTGCACCAACAAAGCTCCCATTAGAGGACCTTGGCCAATTCATAATGGCCTTTACCTTTCCCAAATCAATCCTCAATTCTGCATCTCCAACCACATACTCCAAGAAGACAAATATTGTTAAGCAAAATCACATTTCTTCTTACTGAACACTAACTTATTCTACTTCAAAAATTACAAAAATTGTTTTAGATGATCAACATGTTCATCAAAAGTTATTTTTTAAGACAAGAATATCATCCAAATACACAATAACAAAGGAATCAACAAATGGCCTCATTACCTCATTCATCAATTGCATGAAGGTAGTTGGTGCATTGCATAGCCTGAAAGGTAGAACCAACCGCTTATGCAACCCTTTCCTGGTTTTTAATGATGTCTTCCAAATGTCATCTTCCTTAATCCACACTTGGTGATACCCAAATTTCAAATCCAACTAGGGAAAATATTTTTCCCGCTAAAATTGATCTGGAAAAATTGTCAATATGTGGAAGAGAGTACCTATTCTTGATGGCTATTTTGTTAAGTAGTATATAATCAACGCATTCTACATGAAACTTTTTTTCTAAGTACTAACACAAAAGAAGAACCGTGTGTAGAAGTACTAAGATGGATTACACCTTGATTAATTAAAGATTGTAATTGTTCAACCTCATTGGCATCCTTCAAGGATTGCCGATTAAATTTGGAAGCAGATTGTTGGATAGCAACTATATTTAATGCTCAATAGGCCTAGTCAGTGGCAAACTCATAGGGTCATGTAAGACTTCCTTGAACTAATTCACTAATTCTAGCATACACTTTTGATATTTGTTAGTAAACATGTTACAAAAATTGTTACACCTCAGTGAAAGAGTAATGTTTTTACCAAGTGAAAGGGAATCCCAAGTTAACTCCAACGTCAAATCCTAAATACGCCTATCCATACCCAACACAAGGGTACCCACAACAAGAATATTACCAGTAACCGTCGCTCGTGGTGTTACCATTACAATATTCACAAATGTCGCAGCAGCAAATAGGGTTTTGGAAGGATGTTTAATGGAAGTGTTGTCAAACCCTAATGGGGCAATCATGGGGAGTGAGGTTGGCTACATGTTTAACCCCTAGAAGGACACGAGGAAATGTGCAGTATCCATGTGGTGAGCATGGCTGCTCATCCTCCATTAGATTGGATACTAAATGCAGGCATAATATTGACACAAAATTGGTTGTTTCTCAAACAGATCCGAGATCTTTGTGATGTGGGCATGTCAAGTCGAATTCCCTTCAATAGGATTATAGGGATGTTTGCGCCTCTAGGTATATTCCTTGTTGGGTTGTAAAGTTTACCCTGGTTGATGAATATGGTAATGTTAGTAGGAGTCCTTCGGTCGGTGGCTCACTGATCTTGTGCCAGGGGGGTGAGAATGTCATCCAAATGTTTGACAAAATGTATATATGCAAAATGCTTAACGAATTTACAAGTGATAAGCCCCCCGATGAACAGAAGACTAAGCTCCAAATTTGGCCCATCCCTTATGAAAATACCATTTGCCCCCATGTTCATACAACAAATCAAATGGTTAATCTCAAGTGAAAAATGGAGCAAAAACTTGAGATCCCAATTGATCTTCTTCATTTCCTTTATGAGGGTAAACTCCATGGTTTCCATATTTTCACATGAATTCTCTCTCAGTGACAAAAATGCTTGCATGGGTTCAACTTCCCAACTTGCCTCTACATCTCTATCTTGTTCTCAACATGCTAGGTGATGCTTTGGGTACCTTCATCAAGCATGATGAGAAGAGATTTAAAGCAAGGTTGTGTACTTTGGCTCACATCTGTGTGGAGGTAGATCTCAGTATGGGTCTACCGAATAAATCGTGACTCAAATGGGGTAGATCTCAATACATCCAAGAGTTGGATTATGAAAATACAGCGTTCTAATACCACGTATATAGACTCCAAGGACATCTGCAAGCTATATATCCCCGAGATAGAGTTCATCCACCTAGGAAAAAGGGACAAAACCAAAGCCCAAAAGATGGAGTTCTTCGGAACTAGACGTTGATTCTGAAATTGATGATCAAGATGCAGGCGGCCAACATTCCACAGAACCATAAGAGATTTATCCAGGTCAACCTACCCGTCAAGAAGAGGGTAGTGGGCCTGAAAAGTTAGACAAAGGAGAGGAGCAGATTGCCTCATTGGGGATGACTCTGAAGGAGTTGCATTCAGAAGGGATGAAGAGGGGACAAGAATTAGAGAATTCAAACTTAAATAAGGAGCTAGTGGCTTGGTTAAATCGTAAAGACTTGATTTCATTCTCTCCTCCTAAGAATACGGATTCATATTTGCATATAGTCATGAAGGAACCCTCTCAAGTGGAGTGGCATGAAGTGAAAAGAGAAAAGGGGGAAAGGGGAAAGATTGATGCCCATATTCTTTAGGATTTTTCTGCTAACTTTTTGTAGTCTTTTGTTTGTTTCTAGTTGGATCAAGTTGTTTTGATCCTATTTGGTGTCAATTGTTAGTGATCTTTCTTGTTTTATCTTTTTGCCGTGTACAAGATTTTGGGAGCCTTTCAAACCCCTAAACATTTACCCAATCAAAAAAAGTAAACAACTTAGAAGATAACTGTGACTATGTCCATGTAAACAACTTTCACAGTTCACAACAATCATATCTTTCTTTAGTTCCAATTGTAAAACTCAATACTGCCCCATTGTTCAAAATTGCCAAGCATGACATTATATTTTAAAATACTCTCTACTTTGTGTCTCGATATTTTTCTTAGAAAGTATAATATTTGCCATACTTTTAGTGTCTTGCCATCTGGTACTTATTTATAATGCTATATTCCTCTATATGCATAAATGCTAGCATATTAACAAATCATAAGATTGATTTGTCGTGTAGGATTGACAATATCTGCAAATTCAAAATTTGAGGACCCCTTCACACTACACTCGACCCACTAAGAGGCTAATTAAAAGAAAAACTTGGAATAGAGGGCTATAGATGGTGGATAGTACCCATTTTTTATTCTACAAACAGAATTTCTAGTGACGGTCTTGTATTTAAGGAGATCAATTGCAAGCAGAGAAGACTACATTTATATCATCTGCAGAATGTTTGAATAACTCAGATTGTAAAGTAAACAGCTTGCATCCAGTTCAGTTCAGAAGGAAAAGAAAAGAAAATTCAACAAATCCAGTTTCTAAAGATAGATTTCTCTAAAGCATAGCCTTCTTTAATCCTCCCGACTTTCAATCAAAATCATTTCCTGCACCTCTTGTGCTTCACCACATAAAAAGTAGAATATAAATGACAAGCCACTATGAGAGTGATATGAATTATGATGTTTTTCTTCTAAATTTCCTACTCTCCAGAGATATAGCCATTGAAAATGTCTGCAAAATATTACAGACTACCAGAAAATCCCATTGCATGAAATTGAGCAATATAAAAATATCTTCGAATTTCTAATTGTTTACATTCTGATGACATATGAATTAGCATGAGTTACATATCGCACCCAACGGTAAGGGTTGTAGGTTCTGGATCTTTTGACTATTTGCAAGTATCGCACCTGCAACGAAGTTACTGTTACGTGATTAGAAAACATCCACAGCATGATGTACATGAAGAAGTTACAAAACTAATATCCAATGACTAGTAGAAGATATTTCTCAGACTAGAATATGCACTAGCTCCTCTGATAAACATGCTCCACCTTCAACATTTCAGATTTTGTAGGACATGTACCAACAGCATATGCAGTTTGGAGGCATTATATAATCAACACCAACACTCATTAAAGTTGCAGCCAGCAAGTTGCTTTAAAGCAAGCTCAAAAAGACCCTTTAGTATTGGTGGTTCACAAATAAAATAATGATAACATTGCAGATAATTTTGATAGAAATTTCCATCTTAAATTAAAGCTCCAAAAGCCGCTTTATATGCCAGTTTCATTGCAAAACAATACCCCAGCCAGAACCGGATACATTGAGACCATGCAACTTGAGAAGCAAATTCTTAATATAATATAACTTATAGACGGACACTCTACTGTACATTTCCAAGTTGGAAAGTTATAAACAACGAAAAGGGAATGATTTTGTCTCTGAGTATTTGTTTGCAGTGATTCACTGCATGAGAGATTTATTGATACGGAAAGGGGTAATGATGTAGCAAAAATAGCTACACCCAGGAAAAACAAACAAAATAGATTAAAAGATACATGCATCAGTGATCGTTAACCATTCAGTGTCTCCATATGAAATAAAGACTGTCAAGGAGTTTGGCATTATGAAGCAGAGTATTCTGGTTGCTAAGCTATCAGAGAGGAAACACTGATCAAGTTGATCAAATAAGGCAGCTCCCAGGAAAAAAGTATCAAAACAGTTATTGTAGACCCATCCATCATCAATGACTGTTAGAAGAAGCAAAGAGGAAAAAATGAGAACGCAAAACTGTGCAGTATCAAATGTCACGGGCAGAGTCTTATTTATACGTAGAGATGATAGTTACATTGCAGTTATCAGTTATGGCAGGTATAACTGCTCACAAACCGCATAGTACATTATATATTCAACACCCCCCCTTAATGACTAACCTTGAAACAATACCAAGTTTATCTCTAAACTTGACAAACAACAAAGGACCGAGAGGTTTAGTCATTACATCAGCAGGCTGATCCGAAGGACAGAAATGAAGAGAGATATCACTTTAGTCAACCAACTGTCGAATATAGGGATGACGAATCTCAATATGTTTAGTGCAGACATGATAAACAGGATTCTTCGTCATCTTTAGAACACCTTGATTATCACAAAAGAGTGAAAGAAGTGTAGCGGTGGCCTAGGGAAACTGAAAATCAGTCAGAATCCAACGAAGTCAGATTGCTTCGCAACTGGCACTAACAACAGCCTTGTATTCTGCTTCAATAGAAGACATGGCAACAGTAGGTTAAAGTTTATTTTGCCAAGAAACAACTCTTGAACCAAAAGAGAAGATTTATTCACCGGTAGATCGTTGAGTATCTCCAGATCCTCCCCAATCAAAGTTGGTATAGCCAATCAATCTGAAATCTGCATTTCTCTTATATAGAACGCAAAATGCAAGAGCTCCTTTGACATATCTTAGAGCTCGTTTTGCTGCTCCCCAATGAATGAGTTTTGGTTTAGACAAAAAATAAGAGAGACAGTTGACAGCAAAACAAAGATCCAGTCGTGTAGTTGTTAGATAGATCAAGCTACCCACCAACTGTCTATATAATGATTCATTGACCGGTGGTGAATCATCATGAACTGAGAGTTTCAGCATGACCTCCATAGGTGTAAAAGAAAAATTACAATCAAACATCTGAAATTTTTGTAAGAGGTTCATGGCATACTTAACTTGAGAAATGAAAATCAACTGATTATGTTGTCAAAATTCTACACCGGTGTAGTGAAGAAGGCCTAAATCAGTCATGTCAAAAGCAGCACATAAATCTGATTTTACCTAATGAATCGCAGCATCTCCACTACCTGTGATGGCAAGATCATCAACATAAACAATAAGAATCACAATGTCATCACTATTGCTTTTGACATAGACATTCGGATCAGAATGACTCTGTGTGAAACCTGAATCTCTGAGATGTTTATCTATTTTGATGTACCAGGCTCGAGAAGCCTGCTTAAGTCCATACAGGGACTTTATCGATCTGCATACCAGAAGCTCACGACCACAAGCCCGAAAACCCTCAGGGTGTATCATATACACTTCTTCCTCAATCTCCATTCAAGAAAGCACTTTTGACATCCATTTGATATACTTTCCAACCAAACTAAGTTGCAAAGGAGAGCAAACTAAGCGTGCTCGGAATAATCAATTTGCTTACTAGTTCGTCGAGACCTTCCATCTAAGAGAGGAGACAATTCTTCCTTCCTCAGATCCTGAATAGTAGAGTAAAATCACTTAGGTCGCCGCTGAACTGAGGATGTCGTATTTAGTTGTGGTACTTCCATAGGAGAAACCAATGCAAGTTGATTTCCTGGAGACTCAAAAGTCTCAGTGGGAGAGTGCACAGACTGTCCTGGAGTCTGGGGAGGAGTATGAGAAGAACCAAATCCATGATTGGGCAAGGAAAGAGCACCAAACTCTATTATGACCCCTTGCTGATCGCTGCCCTCTTGCTGGTCCCCTTGCTAATTACAACCAAAGAAAAACTTTGTTTTTTTATATATCAACATCCCGACTAACAATGATTTTATTAGTGGAAGTATCAATCAATCTATAGGCTTTAGATTGATCACTATAACCAGCAAAAAAATATCTAGAACATTTAGAATCTAACTTACTCCTCTTACTTGCAGGAACCAAAGTATAAGCAGCTGAACCAAAAACATGAAATGTTGACACCGCTGGTTTGATTTTGGGCCAATCCTCTTCAGGTGTGATATCCTGCAAGGCTTTGCAAGGACTCCGATTGAAAATATACACAATTATGTTAACTGCTTTTGCCCAATACTTATATGGCACTCCTCGACTGTGCATCATGCACCTTGCCATCTCCATGATGGTTTTGTTCCTCCGTTCTACCACCCCATTCTGTTGTGGGGTATAAGGGGCTGTCAACTGGCGTAGAATCCCTTCTTTACTTCAGAAATTTGTGAATTGTTTAGAGGTGAACTCACCCACATTATCGGATCTCGAATTCTTGATCCGTCGGTTGGTTTGATTCTCCACCAAGGCCTTGAACTTGACAAAAAAAGCAATGCAATCATACTTCTTCAAAAAATAGAACCAAATTTTCCGAGAATGATCATCCACCAACAAGAGAAAATAAACATGCACCAACGACTGCGGGAGTCTTCCACGATGGCTCACATAGATCCAAGAGCCTCTTTGCACGCCAAGCACCTTCAGTGGGAAATGGCTTTCACTTCTGCTTTCCTGCAAAACAGCCAGCACACATCCTGTTTTTCCTGGATAGGAGGCAAACCAACAATCATGTTGACTCTATGAAGGCGGGCTAGATACTAAAGGTTGAGATGGCCATATCTTTCGTGCCACAAAACACTGGTATTTCCTTCCACAACTAAGGCGTGCAAGTTGACTGTGGCAAGATCAACAAGTCTATATAGACCACCATGCCTAATTCCTAGGGCAACAACCTTAGTTTGCTTGATGTCAGACACAATACATTGTTTTTCAAAAAAATTTACTGATATATTAGGATTATCAATTAGTTGACTGATAGATAACAATTCTTATTCATGTTAGGCACATATCTAACATGTTTGACAAACAGTTTGGTATTATTATTTAACATAATACGAACATCCCCAATATCTTCTACAGCATATGACCTCTGATCCCCTAAAGTAACTGAATCAGAAGAACATGAATGAAAATTGACATACCAATCTTTTTGACATGTGAAATGTCGTGATGCTCCAGAATCAAAAAACTAGCACCGAGTAGGGCTGCCATTATCCGTGCAAGATGCCATGAGGGCATACTCATCTTCTGACTCGTGTTCAATTGTTGCCACATGTGCCTGCCCCTTCTGCTTCTTCAGGGCATTGAGTCATTTCCGATAATCCTTCACATGACCAAGTTTGTGACAATAATAACATTTCACTTGATGTTTAGGAGAGAAAATGGATGTCTCACCCTGTTGTTTCCACTTTCCTTTGGACTAAGCAGCAAAAGCACTCTTAGATTGTCCAGAACTGGACTTTTGCAACAGGTAGGAACTCACTTTGTCAAATGTAAGAGTTTAACTCTTACACAGTGAATGAAGCAACTCCACAAATGACTCATATGAAGAAGGCAAGATATTTAGAACCAAAGCCACCATATCATCATCATCCATCTTTTTATTTATGGAAGATAACTGGTCTCGGAGGTCTTTCATACGAAAGCGCTGCTCAGATAGCAATCCACCTTGTAATTTCAAAGCAAACAATGTATTTTTGAGGTGTAAAATCCGTCCTTTCTCTAACGTCTGATATTTGTCTTTCAGATTCGTCCATAACGTGCTTGCCACAGTGGCATTCCGCACTTCTGGTATCATATCATCCAACATTGACAACTTGAGAAGTAAAAGAGATTCTTTATGACATTTGTTATAATCCGCGAAGTTTGTAGCAGGTCTACCTTTGCTACCCGTGATTATCTTATCACAATCACAAAATTCTGCAAGCGTCAAAATCTTATGGCTCCATACATTGAAATTTGTGCCCAATAATTTTTGTGAGTCCAACAGAATTAGGTTTGAAATATTTGCCATTTTATTATTACAAAGTAACAGAAATAATAAAATAATATGTTGCCCACTCCAACAAATAGAATAAGTTTTTCTTATCAAAATACGTGACACATGAACAACAGAGGAGGAAAAATATGCCGTTCGGGAATATTCACGACTTCTCAGAAATGCTCAGAAACTCCATACGACTTTCCAGCGAATAGGGAACCAGGAACAATGAACAGTTTTTCTTGTCCAAACAGCGACCTCGAGGATCAGTTTTTCTTGCCCTCGAATGCCCTCACAACTATATTCTCGACTGCTACAGCATTATGTATTCACAACAGGAACGACTCTACCTTCACGAGTCTGTCGTCGTTGACTGTATTCGCGACTGGTAAAATCGCGACTAGGGTTCTTCTCTGTCCTCTTTTTTTTGCGACTACCGGAGTTTCATCTTTGCGTCTTGAAGGGAAAGTGAAACGACTGACTACCACAATTTATCCTTCTGGAGAAAGTGCCACGATTTATTTGCAGACTTTTCTTTTTAATGGTGGAACAGCTCCACATTTTATACCAGGTACCATGACTCCTCGACTTTGCCCAGGATTTTGACCTTGCGTGAACCTCAAACACTATCATCTGCCAATGTCTTCCTCCAATGGCGACTTGGCACTAACTATTGCTTTGATACCAATGTTGTGCAGAAGGGGAAACAAAACGGAAAAGATGAGAAGTACAAAATTACGCAGTTCAATCAAATGTCACAGGCAGAGTCTTATTTATACGTAGGGATGAAAGTTACATTGCAGTTATCGGTTATGATAGGTATAACTTCCTTAAATGCTGCACAAAACCTTTAACACTCTGATACAGTGTATATATTCAACAAGAAGATCAAGCCACATCGGGCAGACAAGGAGTTGTCTCCTGCAATGTTGCATGTATTCTCAGACCTCAAGAAAATGGTTTATCTTATTGAGGAGGAAGCACCTTCACCTCCTGATTCACTACAATATTCCTCTTAGATGGAACAACTAGAGGAACCGTAAGCACTTAGGGGTTCATTCTTTAATATAAATGGAATACCCTTTAACAGTTCCATGGAAGCTTTGTCCTCTTCTTGCTTCTAACATCAGATGGAAATTGGCTTAGACTTTCACTCAAACAAGTCATTTGACTTTACTAGAAGCTCCATGTTTCTCCCTTGATTTGTACAAAGGCTCCCTTATGAAAAGTCTTAAGGATTGTAACACTAGGAAGCGATTCTAAGCATAATGAAACATATGAGTCCTTTAAGAACTGAATATAGCTGAGCAGTTACAAATATGGACTTGTTATCTTGAGGTCCATGCAAGGCTACATAGATGTATGCAGATTGTTGGTGCTAGAAACTCCCTCTTTGATCTTGGATCTCTACCCAAGTGAATCACCCATTGAAGGCATACACCTTCAATTGTTGATCTCACATACCTTGATCTTCATCGTGCTTTTGAGCCGGTTCAAACAAGGATTCTTCAATGAATTGGAGCTTGAATCTAGTTGCAGGCAGACAATCATGTTGGTCTCATAAAATAAATGTAGGTCTTTCTAGGAACCCAACATCAATGAAAGTAACATAGTACAATTTATCGGGTATGCCACTAAGAGCCTTGATGACATGGCCCATCTTTAGATGCCTTGCATGAATCAAGGTATCTAAACGTCCATTGATGCTGTCAAATGCCACTTGGCAAATTCAGTGCCTGGCATTTTTATTGACATCAACTACTACACTACCCTTCCAAACCCCTTTCCTCACAATTGTAGTTATGGAATCTCTGATAAAACCATGATCTTTATGAAGATACTAACGATAACCAGGAGTTTAGTGGCATCCAAATGTTGCAAGTAGGCCAATCCAATACACAATATTGTCATGATAGGGTCATACAACAGCTCACATTCTATCACCGGATCTGCCATTGGAAATTTATGTATGAAGGACACTACACCTTGTCATTCATGAAGACTTGTTGCCAAGAGTCCTAGCTACAGATCAGGGATGATAGAGTTCCAAAGAATATGGCTTATCGTCATATTAAGTCCCTCGAACTTCTATCTGTTCTGATTCATGGGACTGTGCTAGTGAGTACCAAGTCGATCACAGAGAACATAGAGAAGGCTTCATGCATACCTATAAATCCATTTCTTTCTCCCAATGCTACATGTGGAATGGCTAACGTCTATGCTAGTAGACCCAGTACTTTTGGCATCATCACTAAATTGGCCCTGCATGCCTGGCATGTTATTGACATATCAAGGAAGGATTGCAACCACAGGTTTTTGTACATCCTATTCAAAGTCCTAAAGATCTTGATCCTTCCACTTTTGTGATACCAGGTCTTCAAATCACCTAGGACCTACCTTGAGTGATTTATCAATGACCATGCCATCAAAGGTTGAGTCCGAGCCTAGACATTCCTCGTCTACTTTGCAAGGCCCTACTTCCTGGAATCCCACGAACAAAAGTGCTGAATTAGCATGTAAAAGTGAAGATATATCCTTTGATACAAGTTTTGCTTCTGTCCTTGTGGACATCGAGAAGCTCACCAAAATGACTCAGATTTGCAGAGGTCACTACTTCCTCCAACAACGACCATAGCAAGTTCTTCTCTTCATCTGATATTGCTAAATCCTTATCTGTTCATACCTTCCTAATCAGACCTTCAAAAAAAAAATGCCTTATGGTCCATCATCCTTATGTCTAGCTTTGAGAATAAATAGTTCATTTTCTTCTTGGATCCACCAATGAAAACCTTCTCCACAATTTTCCCAAATCACTATAGATACCCACTTGTCTTGACCATAGGTATCTAGCTACAAAGTGAAGCTGTCATGGTCACTCATGATCACTCATATATTGGATAGCAATAGCCCTTCTAGATTCGTCTATCTTTTCTTGACTTCACCTTCCAATTTTGTCACCGAATCTGATCTTAAGGGGTTACATAGCAGGTCAGGTCTAGTAAGGATCCTATATTGAAACACGTTGCTGGTGCAGGTACCTTGTTGAGCTTGGCCATACATACTGAAGCATCACCCTGGATACATTCCAAAATCTGCTACAAGGTATGCCTTAGGCATTGTACAAATTGCCTTTGAGCATTATCTCTTATTCAGCGATATGAAGTATCAAATATCCTTGCTGTATTCAACAAGATTCGCTTCGCCAATTCACTCCTTAGTTGTACTTTACAGCCAAGATTTCCATGATGTAGATTTGTTTGAGTGTGTAACATCTTCAATCAATCGTACCATACCATTATGATTCTTCTAGGATATGCCTCGGGAATCTTAACTTCAATGATACATAACAGATCCCTATTTACTAACATGCTATACCCTCTCACATAGCATTAGGCACGGGTGAACCCTTAGCCAACAATTTCAGTCCAATACAAGCTGCAATTACAGTCACCAAAGCTATCAACCATTGCTGTTATAGTGTTCACATGTTCCATCTAATGCCCCATACGTCCATGTCCCGATCTACTAATACAATTGTAAAGCCTTCATGGATAACATTCCAACCCCCTTGATAGACATAAGTCAAAGCCCGCTGAAATCCTTATCCCAACTCTGTACTCCAGAAAACATAGTGTGGTGCCATTCGTATCCATGGAATCTGGAGACCATATTAACTGATCTGAGCTGTTTGAGCTGATGCTGAATATGTCACTCTGACTCTTGGTAAGTCAGACCTAATCTTTCTCCTATTCAAAGAACTTCTCTTCTAGGATCCTTTCATTTGTGCCTTTTCCCTTCAAAACTATGAACTACAAGTGCTATTGTCTTATGTCTTAAAGCTTATGAACCAATAGTTAGTGACTCTATCGGTCATGTCATTATCCCCATATCATATTGTTAGCATATGGATTTGCACGCATGCAAATGACATGCAACAGTGTGGGAACGAAGTCCCTCCTCAATGAAGGTGAGGCTGCCTTTATTGAAAACCAAAACTGTATTTACACCTATACATTCAAAATTATATGTGGGGAGGGGTGATGTTTTGGAACATCAATGGAAAGAAATGTGAATGAGGGAGATGGAATAGAATGAATGGAAAGGAACATGCAAGAGTTAGGTATAAGAATAGCCTAATATTTCATGGAGAAGAATAATAAATAACTAACACAAATAAAACTGAGTTTGCATAAGCTTAACAAGAATGAGTAAAAGGGAACACATGTGAGCAAGTAGATAATCAGAGCTTGATCACTGTGAACTAGAACAACATATTAGTAGCGTTGACAATAAGATCTAAGAAAATATTTGCATGGAAGATTCAAACACTAACATATAATGAACATAATAACATCAACTGCTATAAGAGACAATGAATGAGACACAAAGTTCATATTTCATTAACTCAAAAATGTCTTCTCAAAAGAACACAGTATTCTTTCTTTGAAGTAAAGATTACATACAAAAGTATTTTCTTCTCCTCTCTCAAAGTCACCTTTACAAATGAGCCACTGACTTCCTTTTATAACCCAAAAGTTGGTTACAAAGTAGTTAGGGTTTTACATGAACATTAAATAGGGTATCTTAAGTGACTTTGACTTTCCCAACCAATTTTATTAAAAAGCAACTAAAAATAGAAATCACTTAAGTTATCCACAGTTTTCCAAAAGTGAGTTCAATAATAACACCATTTTAAAATACCTCTTTATAACAAAAAGCAATGGTTACATGTGGAACCCACTCAAATGACTTGGACACACACATAGACATCCTATTTAATAATGTGCCACCTAGATCAAGACACCTATGATCAGTGCCTTATCCATTGGGCCAAGAGTCCACCTATCCCGGTCGTATGAGAATGAACTCATTGACCGTGCTCCACAATCTTCTAGATGACAAGAGAGCCAAACTTGAAACTTGAGCAATTCATCCACCCCTCTGTTTGAGCATCATCCTGGTGTGAGCAATTTTTTCTTTATTCACATTCGCATTCACAAATACACATAATTCTCCACATGCTCCGAATAGCCTTCCATGGTGAATTATTCATTTTTTGTGAGACTTTAGTTGCTACACCACCTTGGCTTGTCAGAATCTGACTCTTGATCTTTTGCTATTGAGAAGATCTTCCATGAGCCAAAATTGTAATTCACTTCCTCGAGTTATATCTTTTGTCTTTTCACCATCATGAAGTGTTGCCATTCTGATCCACTCATGATCGTCCAATTTGAGAACGCTCCAACTTTAAGACTGGTCGATGAAGTATTGCACCCACTGCTAACTGAGAGCTGATAGGGACACACTTGAATGATGTGGCCTTGCTTGATGATTCGCACAATTCTACTTATCATTGGTCTTGTTTTGTCAACGAATAGATCTGTACAACGATCAAGTGAATATAATTTACGTCGACAATCTTCTCCCATTATTGATCTTTGTCGATAACGATGGATTTTGACTCTGAAAATACCTCTACCATTGGCTATGACCTATACCGCATAATGAGAAAGTCCGAGGTTGTTTCCACTTTATGGCCATTGGAGTTGAATCACCACACTATGCAAGTACTGTGGTGCATCCATGCAAGTGATGATCAACTCAGAACAAACGTCAAGAAAATTATGACTCACCTTCGGTTGATATGTGATTGCAGATGAACCTACATCGACATGTCCCAAGTTGGTATCGACAATGTTCTCGTACTCTAAATGGAGAGTCGAGGTGATTAGAATGCCCTGGAATCCATACCGCAACATAGTTTTTTTTTAAGATGACATGATTGTGACAGAAGCGTGATTTCAAGGTATTACTTCTAGACTTCAAAACTGAACAAATCACCTCTGAAATTGCCCTAGGAAAAATACCAAATCTTGTTCTGAGAAGTTATCACTGAATGAGGGAGTCTATTAAGGTACCACTATTTTTCATGTCAAATGGTTTTTTTTCCCACTAACATTTTTCAGTCAAATTTTAAAGGTCAAAATTGACTCTTATGAAACTGTTAGGAAAATACAGGTGTAAAACTGCGAAACTCTCATTTGGTTTTAGCCTAGGAAAAATACCAAACGTCACCCTGGGCATCTTAAACTTGGCAAAGGAACATATGAATGTGAGAAAAATTCAAAAAAAAAATATTTTCTCCTTAAAATCCTCTGAGTTCAAAATATCGACCCTCAAAGTCAGTCTCCTTGATAGGCTGAAAACTGTGTGCTCAACGAAATCATGCAAACTACATTTTATTTGACTCTGTGAAAAACATCAAAAAAATTTCTGTACATTTTAATTTTGGTAAAGAAGTACATTAATGTGGGAAGAATTCAACGAACCAAACCAATTCTCTTGACGATCATCTGGGCTCGAGATATGGGATTCTCAAAGTAGGCCTCCCACCAAGATGAAACTGCACGTGCGGCAAAATCGAGTAAACTACATTTTTCTTGGGTTCGTGAAAAATATCAGATAAGGTTTTGTTCATTTAAAATTTGGAAAAAAGTACACGAAGATGGGAAGAATTCAACGAAATAAACCTTTCTTCTCGAAAATCACTTAGCTTTGAGATATTGAGCTCTGAAATTGATTACTTCATCAGACACAACCCACTGCACGTTCTTTCCGCATCTTATTGTCTTCTTCATTAAATCCATTTTCCTTTGTGCCGATATACATTGGTAATGCGTTTGAATGTGTGATATTTTTGAATAACCTGAATACTTCTCACCAATGCGTTGAAAATGATTTTTTAAAACTAAATTCTCTTGATTTTTAATGACTTTGCACAGGATTGATTTTAATATTTTGCTATTGGCAGTGCGTGAGAAAGCTTTCATTTACGTGTGTGAACCATGACTTCTCTTCAACATCGTGTAACTATTGTCAAGGAAAATGCATGAATATTGTTTTACTTCTACATGAATTTCTTATTCCATCTTTGGCAAGTGAATTCTCCCTTTTTATGCAAATACGTGGGCTCTTTTTGTAATCCAAACACTTTCTTATTTTTATTACCCTGGTTGTGTGGATTATTATCCTTGATGTCTGAATGTGTGTGGCCTTTAAAACAACTATTTCTTTCCTCTCTCAAATGCGTGGAGATTTAAATTGTCTTCCTTCCTTCAAAACAAAAAAATCTTCTCACTGTTCTCCTTCCTTCCCCCACACGTGGAAACTCTATTGGATGGGTGTACTATTTCCTTTTACAAAACAAATGCCCTTTTTTTGCTTCTGCGTGGAAAATAAAACAAAACAACTCTCCTTTTTGTTGTTATCTTCCTCCCTTATCCCAATGCATGGCCTGTTGAATTATGGTTCTTGGACTATTTTATTCCTTTTTTGGTAGCGTGGTGATTCTCCTTGGTGTGGATATTGCTCATATTTTGGATTGTTTTTCTCTGCTTTCTCCCTGGTGGTCTCCTCCAAGCAAAATAAAATAATTTTTTTTTTTAATGAGATGTAGTTTGTGGTTTTCCAAGGTTCTTGTTTTCTCCTAAGACCCAATTTGTGGTTTTCCAAGGTTCTTGTTTTCTCCTAAGACCAATGTGTGGAGCTTCAATGAAGACAAAACTTTCTCAATAAAACCAAACTAAATTCCCTTTTTGTTGTTATCTACACATGGTCAACCTTCTTTGATGGATAAATGTGTGGATTATTTTTATTTTTTAGACTGTTGTCATTCCTCCTTCACAATGCGTATTGCTCCAAAATAATGACGTGGTAACCTTTTTCTCTGATAGCTAATGTAATCTTTTTCTTGGTGGAATGAATACGTGGGGATTTATAGAGAAAACAATTAAAACAAGACAAATTTATTTTGATTGTCATGATTTCCTTTGTCCCACGCGTGGACTGGTCTCTTCTTCCTCCTTCGTGGATGGTTAGCTACCTTTGGCCTCGTGGTTTGTGTTCTTATGCATGCGTGGATCTTCTCCCAATTGCATTCACAGTAATATGGTATTCTTTGTTTCTTTCGAACAAACAGTTTAGCAATAACACTAACAAATTAATTAAATAGAGTAAGGAACAAAACTTCTTCCAACTATTTTCACAGGGAAATGGTTACGAGAATTAAAGAAGTTTCCCTGTAACCGTTTTTCCCTTCCTGTTGAAATAACCAATTCCCTCTTTCTCGGGTAGTGGCATTAATTACCGGGGGAAAGTGGGAAAAAGACAACCATCTGCCAGTGGAAATGGCAAGGCGGGATGACAATCCCCCATTCTATTTCCCCATGTGGGAAATCAGAAGATTTTTTGCCTATTTGCCAATGGGTTGAATTGGCAATCGGTTGAAGAAATCAAACAAGTGGGGAAATAAGAAGAATTTTCCAGGAAAGGGGAAATCTGGGTACGTGAAGCCAATTTGGCATCCCCGACAATTGGAAGTAGAAGCTTAATTTCCCCCAGCAATAAATAAAAAATTGTCGATTACTTTTAATAAATATTCTATTAATATTTATTTAATTAAAACCCCCAAATTTTAATAAAAATTGATTTTATCAAATAAAGGGTAATAAATTAATTAAATATTAATTAATTAATATTTAACGTAGTTTATGACCTGGCAGGAGGATTTCTTGCCCGAAATAGACGAAACGAAAACCAGAACGATAAAAAAAGAGACGATCGCGATGGAGGACGATAAATCACGCAAAGTAACATGTTTGAAAATTTTCAAAATTTCCATGTTAATTAATTTTGCAAGGTCAAAATTAGCTAATAACACATCTATTTATTATCTTCTCTACTCGACAATTTATGAAGATTGTTGACCTTGTCCTCCATCAAATCCTGATTTCTTGCCTCAATTGACGAATTCTGATGAATTATCTTGATCCTTCTTATGAGGCACATATCTGTCTCAAGCCCTTAATGGTGACCACCATAAAATCCTGCAAGCTAATTGGTTGGCTACCCTGCATAAGTTAGACCTAATCTTGATGTTTAACCTAATTAATTACCGTAATTAAATTTTTCCAATCAATTAACAAAAACTTATTTACTAACTAAACTTATGCTAGACCAAAATTAGTTAACGTAGACTATTATTTGACTCTAATCCTAAGATTGTGTTCTAATTAATTTAATTTAAACTATTCCCTAATTGATATAGCGTTTCCTTAAACTTTAGTTAACCTAGCTAATATTGGTGTCCTCAAGCTTCCACAGTCCATAAATAGTAAGAAACCATTTTTATCTTAATGATGACTCATTTGGTTGATTGGTTTGTTCCATCTATTTCCCCACATATGTGTTAGACCTTCCATATATCATAAAGCCATCATGATTTTCTCTTGATCGTTAATAAGTTAAACTTGTTGAAATATTGTCTAGTTTGTTGATTCATCTGTGCAGTGCCACCTTTGTCGAATCTGAAGTGAGGTATTTTCATCTGAATGTTTTGGCTGAGCTAGATAGCACTTTGACTATTGCAATCATACCAATGTTAGATGAAACTTCTCTTCAAGATTTTCGGTAGTGCCTCCCTTGGATATGACAGCACCACATATATTTGTAACAATGTAGTGACTCTTATTGGTCATGTCGGTGATCCTTGTATCATACCAATTTACTAAAAGAGCGGGTGCAGTTTTAACACGAATGTAATTGATTTTAACACAGCAATCTATTGATTTTTATCATTCAAATAATACAATTATATAGGGAAATATTCCCTATAGAATAGGAAACCAGTTTGCCCACAAACCAATACTACGTGAGTTGTTGAAACTCACTCAACCATATTTGTTATAAGTTGTTAAACTATATAACAAATATTTACCAACTCCTAATTACATGATAATAATTACTCACGTAATTATTATTTACTAATACACTCATGTAGAGCACTAACTCATAGTTTTCCCAACATTCCCCCCTTAGTGAGAACATGGTAGACAAACATTCACACTCTTAACTGCAGTATGCTCACCCCCTGTGAAACATGCCCTACTATGTGACTCATGATCTTGATCCAAAAGAAAGGCTCTCTCCTTCCATGGTTTTAAATAGGCTTACCAAAAACCTTGACGTGAATAGGCCCCATCAACTGTCCACCTCGGGTGGATTTCTAGATCCTCCCACAAACCCTTTCAAGATCTATGAACCGACTTACTCTAGTACTTTTGTTCGCCATTACGTTTGTACATCAGGGAAGTATATAGGGATCACAGCTCGCATACTACAAAACTAAACAATAGAAGACATACTGGAAAGATTTCACATTACATCCTATAAGAATCACAATGTTCTTAATTGCAGCCATTGTTGTTAATCGTTGCCATTCGATCTCGAACAGCATAGGACACTGCTAGTGCCACTGGACGCTGCCCTTGACTTTAGCCAGTTTGGTGCAGAATAGAAATCGAACATTAGTGTCATGTTCCCCCCCCCCCCCCCCCACAATGTGAAATTTCCACTTATTTGACAGATAGGAACACTGAAAAGTGATTCGTGTCATACTACATACTACTGACCTGATCTTACTGTTTGGATCTTGTTGCACATGATCACCATTGCCAATAAATGTATTCATTGACTGATCATCTTCCAACGAAGTACAGCAGTCAAAGGATCACCACAGTCAAAGGAGCTTTGTAGTCATCTACTCTCCTATACAATTGTTTTTCCAGCATCCAATACAAACCACACTGCAAAAAACTAAAAAGAAACACACTACACAACTGAAAGCACATACTTACACCACAAAAATGCCACTGTAACTGATATGTGGCCCCATCGTTGGCAACAAACGAGAGGTCGTCAATCGACCTCCAATCTTCGTTGCCTCTGTTCTCCAGTGAAAAGTTGTTTACTCAGCAAAATGTGTTTTTGAAGCTCAAATACATACCTTGAACAGACGTCGGATTCCACCAAAAATGCGTCCGTAAGGCGAAAAAAATATATTTTGCTAACTTTTTACAATGACACAACTGACACCAGACCAACAATAAAGTTTGACAACAAAGACCCACAAATAATTTTAAGGCTTGAAGTTAACTAAATGACACTTTAGACTCAATGAATAACACTTTGATGACGAACTTTGATTATCGACGAGACAAAAAAAAAACAACTCTCAATTTTTGACTTTTGACGCAGCAGACACTTTGAAATTTTTTAGTATGATGACACAGCTATTAAATTTGACTCTTTGACTTTACAATAATAATAAACCTAAACATAAAATCCAATTGACTATTGGATTTAATAACACATTTACTTGGATTTATCAAACCTAAAAAAGACTTGGAGAGTATTTAAAGCATTACGTGACTTCTCATACTTTTGAATAACATATTGACCCTCTAAAGAAACATAGAATATTAAACAAAAATTTTCCAAAAAAAAAATTACAACTTAAATCCGTTTAGACTCACGTAGACAAACAATGATAGTTTGTAGGCGAGAATATTGGTATAGAAGTTGACCAAAAAAACATAAAACAAAAACTTATCAGACTACCTGACAACTTGCCATAAGGAACTCCACGTGGATCGTAAAATTGACAGGGAAGAAAGACCCGGCCAGATTTATTTGAATATTTTACCCTCACATATATATTTTATTTAAGTAAAAACTAATGAAATATTTTACCCCATACATATTTTATCTCACTGCTATTTTAATCATATTTCTAAAAAATTACACCCCAATTAACAACTTAAAGATTATTTAACCCATACATGTGAAATATTTTACCATAGATTCTATATAAGTAAAAACTAAGTTAAATATTTTACCCCATACATATTACTAACTTAAATATTTTACCCAGTACATATTTTATTTCACTATTATTTTACTTATGGATATAAAAAAATTACTTACCGCTATATATGTAAAATTTCACCCCCATACATTGAACTATTTACCATATTTATTTATAGAAGTATAAACTAACTTAAATAGTTTACCCCATACATATTTTATTTCGATTATTTGATATGTCGGCTTTATCTTAGATTCGACATTACAAAATAAATTATTTTATAATTAGTTAGATGTAAAAGTAAAAAACTAAAAACTAAAAATAATTCAATATAATAATAGTATAGTTACTTACCTATTATTTACTCAGCAGTAATTATCTTACAATAAAAATTAATATCCTCACACTAATTTGCCAATTCACACTTTCTTGAATTTACATCCGCAGTAATATCTCCACACAGTTATTTACCGATTCCCACTTTCTTGAATTTACTTCCGCAGTAATATCACACTTTTCACACTGATTTGAATTTACTTCCGCAGTAATACATAATCAATATATTTATTTTACGTCCTAAACATTGAGTCGGCATTAAAAAATAATTTTTTTGAACCATTATATATTAGTCGGCAAATAAATAGTTTTTTCAATCAACGCACGCCATTACACTCCTTGCCTGCCACTGGAGGAACACCTCTCGGTGTAACAAGCAGCAGAACGCTTGCAGTTTTGGCTCAAAATGTTGCAGCCCAAACCTTTCATAGAGTAGCCTGAGCAGGGTACACACAACCATATATATATATATATATGGGGCTGACGTAATTTTTTTGAAAATATAGGCTAGGGGCTGGTTGGTAGACGATGATCAAGATGTGGCAAGTTCACATTTTTTGTTTCACACATGAACATTGATGTCAATGTCAACAAGAAGCCTGAACCCCTGCAGTTTGTGCCCAAAATGTTGCAGCCCAAACCATTCATAGAGTAGCCTGAGCACCGTACACACAACGTCATGGTGTTCAGACCTCCGCAAAAACTATTTTTAAGTCCAACTTATTTCCTATTGGCCGTACACAAATAGAGACTCTAGCACAGCCACTCTCTCAGCCATTTACGCAACCTATGCAATCTGATTTTACGGCCTACGCAGCCTACAATGTTAATAGAGTTTTGGAAGTTGGTCAGGGGACCAGCTGAACAAATTGATTTTTAAAATAGCAAAAGTTTTCAAATGCAGCTTTGGCTGTCAAAAAGGAGTTATCCAGTGAGCTTCAAGCCATACATATAATGTTGAAAGTCCATGCTGAAATAGCACATAAATATCAGTTTAGAATCCTAAATTTCATGTGGTGGCAGTTCCAAACTACTATCTTCATGAAGAAAATATATAGGAGTTATATAACATTGTGCTATAAAATGAGAAAAATTATTCAATCAAGAGTAATTCCAATCCCCATGTTTTGGCATGAGACTAAGGTTAACTAGCTAACAATATTAACTATCTTCAACGGTCAAAACGCAAACTGTGTTTGCATATAAAGGGCTATTGATCAATTAGCATTCTTGGACAAAAAATCTCAATAGCATTTTATTTCAGCCATAATAAATTGAAAGAAAGTGATCACTGATTTGAAACACTATCATGAGATTATGATATGTTTGTGAGCTAAGTGGAATAAGCATTCAAAGACTGAGTAAAGCAATTGAGTTGGCTGTAATAGAGAGATGGAGAATAATTGAAGGAAAACTATACAAAGATGAATACATTGTCAAACGATACGAATGATAAGATCTAAAGAAATGAACACCAGAAGGTCATATTGCATTGTAAGAACTCAGTAGCAGCCCTGATCTAAAATTGAAACACAGTTGACAAGGATCCATGGCTCTCAGAAAATAACATGGAAGTTGCATGTTTAAAGGCCATTTTAGACACAGTTTACTCCAAGCAAAAATCAGATATTAAAGAACATGATAATGAAGTTGTGCTAAAATGATAAATCCAAGGAAGACTAAGAATTGCAATGAGAGCTACCAACACATTTAGGGGATTCGACACATAAATGAAAGGTATGGTGGAAATTTGGCAATTAAATATACTGAGGTATCGGCCATTCTAATCACCTTCTACCTCAGCTTTAATCAAATTTTACCAGTACCTTGCTCTTCTTCCCTTAAGCACTGCCACCTCTTATCTGTTCTATCATCTTAATGTGATTCAACATCCCTCTTCACCAACATTTGGTGCTCAAAGACAGGCTGGATTTTTTTTCTGCTTAACCGACAAATATCACGGCAAAGGAGATGCTAACATAAATGTCTTCATCCTTAATTTAACCATTCAATTATACCACTTAAAGGAAATTCCTCATTTGGAAGATATCAACGTGTCATTGTGCCATGTCTGGAAACATTGATAGTCTCTGACTAGTTTGCCAATGTTCTTGTACCCTATATCTTCAAGTTACACTGCAAGTTGTGAGCTTGTCACTCATCTTACATGATAGACTTTCGCAACTCAATCTACTTTAAAGTTCATCTCATTTGTCCTAAATTTTGTTTTGGGCCATTTTGGCTTAAACTTTCTAAATGATTACTCATAGAACTTCCCGAGTTGCACGAAGTCCGATTAGGCACTTCAGTCAAAGCCTTACCTCATATTTAACTCTGACTGATTAGCAGTTAGGTTTATAATGACTCGAAAATTACTTAGATAGGTAAGTCTACTCTCATTGTCTCTAGATGTCCTTGCCAATTGTGAGCAGAATTTATCATCCTTCTCAGTCACGTGGGCTTTGGGAAAGCTCAGTTGTCAAACATGGAATTTGTAGGTCTTATGGGTTCTCTATGTTTTCTATTGGCCTACTTGACCGAGGAGTTTAGTAACATGCTTGTAGACCAAAGCTGCACTACACTTCCATAGGATGCTTAATACAGTGGGCAACTCTTAAGTGACCATTAAATCATAGTGTGATGACAGTCGCTATATGAGGACCTACGTTGTCAGGATACGGTTAAGTATCGGATTGGATACGGATACGATACGGCGGATACGTCAATTTTAAAAAACCCTACATGGATACGATACATCTTGGATACCTACGTTGTCCATACATATATATTAAAAGAATATATATATCCATATTTTTTTATGTACATCTACTCATTTTACTCATTTTTTAGTCCATAAAAAACTGAAATACGTAATACAAATTACTTGATTTTATCATATATATCAAAACATTCAATATACTTAATACTATGCATTTTTATTGATCATGTGGCTGACCATCTACTCATGGTGTACGAATCTCATTTTTGGTATATAACAAAACTTGAAATTTATGGTAATACTGGAACTTGATTGTCAAGATGTTTCCAATCACAACTATGATTCCCACAAAGTTACACGATGGTTGCATGTTTATTGATCATAGGAATGGCTGCCACACCTATGATGGAAATTCGAATATTTGATTGTTTTGTCATACATGTAATGTTCGAACTGATCTTAATTCACCTTTGAGAATTCATGGAGTCAAAGATATACTAGGAGAAATAGAAAAAACAAGTCCAACATATAATTAGGGTAAAGGGAGGGGAACGAACACTATTTTATAGTTTTAGAGTGCATATAGTGATTATGATGGATATTGGTATAATGTGGAGTAGAAAAGTGGTGAAATGAAAAGGTTTAAAGGGTTCAAAAAAACTTATTGGAGACATTTAAATGTAGGATAGGTGGAGTGATTACGTATGGATGCAATACGTACTGAATATGTGTGGATGAATATATCAGTGACGTAATCTGACATGTGTCCGTAAATCGGATACATTATTTTAGGGGATTTTTAGGCATCCTTTAGGAATATCTGTGCAACGTAGGTGTAGGGCATTTGAAGGGCGATGTTTTCTAGTATCTACATTATGCTACTGGAACATTGCCATAGTGCGCAAACAAGCATATGCTGAGAACTAGAAAACAAGTAACTAAAGCATGTCAAATGGGCAAGGTCATGATTTTGCCATTTTGACATAGTGGGTGCTCTGTATAATTTTGAGTTTTTGAAGGGCATTGAATGGATGTTTGAAAGTGTGTTATTTGACTGACGGCAGTCATATACACAAGAGGATGAATTACAATTTCTAAATGATAGGCGCTAACAAGTGGAGATTATGTGCCTTAGTAGTACAATGTCCTAATGTAGGATAATGCACAGATGAGTGGACCAGGGCTATAGGAAACAGGATGCCTTGGATGGATTAAAAGTTTGAGAAACGGCTGCTGCTAATACATAAGCTTTAATATTAGGCAAGTAAGAAAATGTGGTGATTTTCATTGCTAATTAATGCAATGAGAAGTGGCCATTAGATGGATTTTTGTAATTTTTACTCATGAATTATGTTGAGTATGTGATAGGATAGGAATGTTTGCTACACTTGATTAAATAAATTACTTTTATTTACTGGGGTGAAACTATATGTTGTTAAAAATTTCTAGACAAGGAGTAGAACTAAAGAATAAAATATGGACATGAGGAAAATCATTGATTCATGTAAGGGATTGCCTTAAAATTTGATAACTTCATTAGAGTAGATGTATGTTGACATAGTTATGTAAAATAGAAGCGTGATAAACTCAAATATTTTGAATTTAATGAACATATTAATACACATGGGTAGACATAAATATAAATACTATGGAGAATGAACCAAGCCATTATATTTTATAGACTCGTAAGAAGCTAGGAGAAGTGCGATTGTAAATATTAATCGGATTGTATCCCAAAGGTTCAAGAATAAGCCTAATTCAACTTTGAATTGAAATAATAAATAAAAGGATACAGCAATGTTACGCGAAGACGCGTCCCGGAGGTTTTCATTACGTCCCGAACGTCCGGGACATCTCGGGGACTTGGGGATGGGGACGGGACGTTTCCCTGCCATTCCCATTTTCCAAAAAATAAGGGGGGCGTCCCCTGAAAACTAGGAACACACCCGAGACGTCCCGGGTGCAAACAACATTTGGGGACTTCATTGGGGACGTTCTGACGTCCCAAGGACATCGAGGGACGTCCCAGGGACGTCACGATGTCCCCAATGTCTTTCACGCTACACTAAAGCTAAAACAGCTTTTATTTTATCATTTTTAAGTTTTTTTCATATTTTTTAAAACTTTTAATGCTTTTTAATTAAAATTAATATGCCCTAACCCTAAAAGCGACAAAAAAACTTATAACAAGAGCATTTCATACTCATTCTAATCACACCAAGCAAGAGCAAAAAAAAGAGAAGGAGAAAGAGTTTAAAAAAGAGAAGGCAAGAGCAAGGAGCAAGGTTCAAGAGCAAGAGCAAGTAGGAAGAGCAAGAGCAAGTGATGTACATACATTACAACCATTCTTTGTTTTTGTTTTTTTTAAATTTCCAAATGCAAAGTTGAAAGTGAAGGCATTGCATTTGCTTGTATTTTTTTTTCCTATTTGGATTAGCAAGTGAGGGAATGAGATAAAGCATAAAGGGAGGGCATTTTTATTGCTTGTTTTTTTTATTTTTAAATGTATTCATAGCTGTTTTTTTTAAATTGTATTCATTGTTTTATTGTATTGTATAGTTATATTGTTTTGTATTTTAATTATTGCAATTTCAAAATGAGTTCAGATAGTGATTATCAAGCTGAATATGAGGTTGAAATGGGTGTGGGTGTGCAAGGAGAAGGAACACAATCAGAAACACCTAATACTGCTACTAGTTCACAAAGGAGTGTGGACAAGTTCAGTTGCCCCTCCGAAATGTTGAAAAAGTATGAAGGGGGCCTTTTGATAAGAAAAAATCTTTGAAACAATTTGGTCAAATTATGCAGGGTCCTAGATCAAACATTTCAGGGGGCACTAAAATATGGAAATGCAACATTTGCTCATTATCTTGGTCAGGCAGCATTACTAGGTTGAATGCACATTTATTGCACATCCTGGGGAAAGGTGTAGGCATGTGTGGACAGCTATCACTTGAAGAGAGGTCAGAAATGGTGAGGCTGTATAATGGAGATATGGTGGAAAAAGTTCCAGAAGTTCGTGGCCGTCATGTTAGTGGCACTGGCACCCCTTCTAGTTCTGTGAGAATTAATACTGGTAGTGTTGCAGGTGCATCTTATGAGGTGTCTGAATTGGATGCTTTTGGTAGTAGTAGGGGGAAGAGGAAGGTTGTGGCCTCCAATCCACTTGTTGATATGTATGATAAAAAGGCTAGAGAGGAGGCCGATGATGCCATTGGAAAATTCTTTTTTGCTACTGGCATTCCATTTCATGTTGCTCGCTCTCCTTATTTCAAGGAGGCTACGGCTAAGGAAGCCAAAGCAGGTGTGAGTTATGTGCCCCCAAGAGACACGAAGTTGAGAACCACAATCTTGGATAGGAACTATTCCAAGGTTAATTTACTTGATGGAGGAAATGAGGTGCACATGGGTCTCTCACGGTTGCAGCATCATCATGGATGGGTGGACAGATATCAGACACCACCCACTCATAAATATCATTGTTTCATGCAGAGAGGGTCCTTACTTTTTGAGGGCAGTTGATTGTTCAGGGAAGAAGAAGGATGCAGAGTTCCAATTCACCATTTTGCGAGATGCTATTGAGGAGGTTGGCCCTACCAACGTTGTGCAGGTTATTACAGATGCAACATGTGTGCAGGGCAGCAGGTAAGCTTGTTGAGGCTCATTACCGACATATATATTGGACCCCATGTTGTGTGCATGCCATGAACAATGCACTAAAAGATATTGGAAAAATTGATTGGGTCAAAAATGTAGTGGTTGATGCTAGAGATGTGCCGATGTTCATCTGCAACCACCATACGTCATTGGCACTCTTCCGTAGCTTTTCGAGGAAGGAATTCCTCAAGCCAGTGGACACACGTTTTGCATCATATTTTATTTTGCTGGATAGGATGACTGAGTTGCAGGAATCATTACAGTGTATGGTCATGACATCAAAGTGGTCTAGGTGGGATGGGTCGAAGACAGAGCCGGGGAAGAAGGTGAAAGCAATTGTGGTGAATGAAACATTTTGGATAGATGTGAGATATATCCCATCCATAGTATCTCCACGGTTTTCAGTGTGATAAAATATGGGGATTCTGATAGCCCTAACCTTGGTGAGATATATGAATGTATTGATAGTATGCTTGGCTAGATGAAGGTGGTTCAAGCAAGGGACCCCACCTTGGAGTTCTACCATCACCATGAGCCTAGAAAGCATGGATACGCCCATGACCCCTTCGAATCCCCTTTGATACATATCGGATACAACGTGACGGATACGAATCGGATTGTTGTTCGATACGTCACAGGGTACAGACACCTTGGACGTTCTACCATCAACATATTCGTGATGTATCATTGAGCATAGATCGTGACGTATCCCGTATGAATCAGGCACGTATTGCAGTAAATATGGCTTTTTTATTTTATTTCATAAATCAAGTTTTATGTTTTTAAGGCCTGGCAGACGTTCTTGCAGTAAATATGAAATGAAAAGGAGGTAAGGATATTGTATGTTTTGAAAATTTGAACTAATGGAAAAAATGTATATTTTTCAGAGGATTTCATGTTTTGTCAGAACCTAATGTTACCGAAATGATTTGGTATATCATATGTAGCGGGCAGCCACATGATCCGATACGCTGCAAACGGCTTAAAAAAAATTTGACCCCGGAACACGGATTCAAGTTTGGATTACTATTTCAATTTTTATGGAATAAAACTATGAGTAAAATGATTAGATGTACATATCAATAATATCTCAATTTTCTTTTTAATATATATTACAGACGTATCCAAGACGTATCGTATCCAAGGGTTTTATAAAATATGACGTAACGCGTATCGTATCCGTATCCAAACCGATACTTATATCCTATCCTGGCAACATATATTCAACCTATCATTGAGCTAAGATGGGAGAAGTTGAACACTCCTTTACAAATGGCTGCATATGCACTAAATTCAAAGTGGCATGTTGAGAGGCCTGGCAGATTTCTCCCAATAGATGATGAGGAGGTGAGGAATGGTTTCTTGAAAGCCCTAAAAAAATGCCATAATGCAGAGGATGCTTCACGAGTCAGAATATACTCAAGTTTTTTTATCTAGATGGCTACAAAAAAACATCAAAGATAGACAGGAGCCACATTGGCAAAAGAGAGTCCAGTTAGTTGGTGGCAATTGTATGGACCTACAGGATTGCTACATACACTTGCTATTCGTCTTCTTTCTCAAATTTCTAGTTCCTCCACTTCAGAGAGGAATTGGTCAACATATGGGTGGATCCACTCTCTTAAGAGGAACAAACTTACAAAAAAGAGAGCAGAGAAACTTGTTCACAGGCCTCTGGCCACTCCCGCTCATGCCGCTCCCGTACCCGCTCCCGAGGCCTTGCTAAGGTGTTTCCGGTAACCTAGGTCAGAACTGATCACTCAAGTTCACTTATCTAGATGGCTACAAAAAATCATCAAGATAGACACCCACATTGGCACATGAGAGTCCAGTTAGTTGGTGGCGATGTATGGACATGCAGGATTGCTACGTACACTTGTTATTCGTCTTCTTTCTCAGGTTTCTAGTTCCTCTGCAAGAGGAATTGGTCAACATATGGGTGGATTGAGAGGAACAAACTTACCTCTAAGAGAGCAGAGAAAAAATCTTTTTGCTGTACATAGTGCCTTACGTCTCATGGATCGCAGGACACCTACGTACAAGGAGAGCCCAGCATTGCGGTGGGATGTGGATCCTAAGGATTGGCAAGTTGATGAAGATCAGGAGCAACGAGGACTGGTTGATATCTCCTTTGCAGATGCAGATGACGTTGATACAGATACTCCTAGTGAGGAGAAGCGGTTCGCAATTGTTCCTTCAGAGGGCTCTGATAGTGATTTTTGAGTTGTACTTGTCACTTGTCATTTTGGTTATGTAATGTCATTTTGGTTATGAGACATGACATAATATTTCATAGCATATGTAATGTGGGTGTAGTTGTACTCTTCTCATGTTGATTATTGAAGAGTAAGACTAAGATTTGTTTTTAATTTTCAGCTTTACTATTTACTATTTAGTCTTTCATTGTCATGTTGAAGTTTTGAACATTGAATATAATATATATAGCTGTAGCATTTTGGGCCTTGGCTTATGTGATGAATAATTGGATTAATCATTAATGGTTTCAATCTTCAAACTTTCAATTTTAAGTCTTAGGTTATTGAATTATTCATGTTATATTTGTAAAATTAATAAATTATATATATATTTTTTATTAGCCGTCCCCCCGCCGTCCCGAAATTTTCAAAAAAAATTGTCGTCTTGGATACCCCATCCCGACGTCCCGCCGTCCCAGAGTCTTAGGTAACTATGGGATAAAGATATGTTCTATGATAGATGGGTAGGTTCCCATATAAAATATATATTGAATGATTAATCGGCTCTCCAAGCCAGATGATAAATGAAATGCTATGTAGCAGCACAATAGATACATATCAGTCAAACACAATATTTCAATAAAGTAAAGCTACAAAGTAAAGCTTACAGAAAAAGGCAATACAGCTTGCAAACTATCTTCTTTATTGATCTATGGATCATACCTGTAGCCTTGAGGCACTGTACATTGGTATGGTGAAAGTCATGCTGACAGGGCCCGATTCCTTTGTTATATTCACTGCATTACAGAAGAAAATAAGAAACATTTAATGTTTAAAAAAAGCATATTATCATAACAGAAGCATTTCAAAATGCTTCCACAGTTAAGTACAACAATCATTTAAACATCTTTGGAAAAAATCACATCAGATACATATTTTAAAGCATGTTATCAAAATAAAAGCATTTCAAAATGCTTCCACAGTTTAGTGCAACAATCATTTAAACCTCTTTGAAAAAAATCACATCAGATACATTCTTTTAGAAACCAGTTTCCTTACTATTTGTATCCTGTGAAAATGTAATCTTTGCCCGTAATGTATGCTCAGCACCACCAACAATCTGATCAAAAACTCAATAAGTTAAAGTTAAAGGAGAAATCAAACCCATAAGATATATAGTCCATTGAAACAACAAACCCTTGACATGTTGAACGGAAAGGTAGAAGGGTATCACGACCTTTCTCAGCCCCCATTCAAGCATCTTATTTCCTTCCTTGAAATCTGTAGTTTGCCCTACTGCTCCTGGCTCCAATTCAAAGCTAACCCTGTCAACATGTTACCAATCAATCTTGTGGATCTAATTACTCTACAGTTCAAAAAATGTGAAATATTTCAAACATGATACCAATCTAAAGACGAGGGAGACTTCAGACCCAGAGAGACCAAAATTTACTAGTAACTGTCATCACTCTCTAAGAGGAAAATGAACACAATAAAACATGCATTAAAAAAATTTGTACGATAAGCACAAAACCAAGAGCACGTAAAAACAATTGCCAAATCTGTCCTTTAAAAAATTCTTGGAAAGTATTTGTTCTATACTCTAGCAACAACAATAGAAAATAATTTGGCAGGTAGGTGGTGTTATAGCTGAGTCTCGTCCACAGAGAGAAAAGTGGCTAGAGGGCATAGAGAAGCTCAGTGTCCATCTTGGTAGGTGGGTAGAGTAAAAAGATTTCAAAAAGAGGTCCAGACAGAAGCTAGTGAGCGAGAAAAGATCTAGAGATGGATGAGAAGCATGCAGCCCATGTTGTTCAGTTGAAAGCTACATTAAGGATAATGCAAGCACAAGTGCATGCTACGACAAGGGAGAAAAGGAAGGGTGGCTCTATACCCATGTCAAAAGTTGAAGAGCTAAAGGAGTTAGTGATTGTCCAAGCCAGCCTAGAAATCATGGAAGAATTTATTCTACATTATAGTGAGGGAAAAGAAATAAGCAAGATGGCATGGATCACACCACGCATTGCATTAATGAAAAGGAGGAAAGTTCTTTTGAATAAGAGAATCTTGAATCTGGTTGAAGAAACTGGTTGAAGAAACTCTGATAGAGGAGGAAGCAGTTGTTGAAAGGATGAGGAGAGGATGTAGTAATGAGGATGATGAAGGAAAATGTGCTATTCAGCCAACGACCTCATTGAATGACTAGCCTACGGATGATTGGATTCCCCTTGGAATAGGATGATGTTGAGGACATTGCAGCAAAAGCACAGGTGGCAGCTGAGATGGTGGTTCATGAATGTCCCATATTTGACAGAGAAGAATGTGAAGACAATAATCTTCTGTTGGAAGAGGAATTGAGAAGCCATTGAAGCATCTGCCATAGGAGGAGGTGCCTATGGGAACTCTTGATTCCCATGGTGTTATGTGTGTTGATTTGTGTGCAGGTACAGCATTGTGAAAGAGAGTATAACTGCTGCTGAATATGACCAGCAAGAGGTGGAATGTGTCTTTGAATAGAACAACATGATTGTTGCATATAATATATACACAGATGGAGGTATTATGGAGGATGTGAATGTAATATTATTGTACATAATATTAGATAATCCTAGGTGTTATTTAGGAGAGCTTTTGTCTTGTAGTTGGAAGTTGAAGAGTTTCCGTAGGTAGTTGAACAGTTGTCTTGGAATGTCAAGTGAACAGCCATTCTATGGCTTAATTATTTGTAATCTTCTTCATTGATGAAGTGATCAATGAGAATACAATTTTTGGCTTGCACCAAATATTGTGTCATTCCCGTCATTTAATTCCTGGCCTGACATTGCTATCAGAGCACAATTTTGGCTTGCATTCAATAATTTCATTCCTCCATTCTCCTCCTCCACGCCAGCTGCATTTTTTATCTTCTAGAGCATAGGCACTTGTAGAGCCTATTGTCCTTTCCTTCATTTTTACTCTTGGTACAGCAGACTAACAGACAAAAGGGCTGTCGCTGCAGAATCCAGAGTTCGTCCCTCTCTGACTTTGGAGCAAGCTGTACAGTCCTTCCTATTACGCCAAACTCTGAACTTCTGTAGCAATGTGGTAGTTGGGTCTGAAACCTCTTCCTGCACAAGGCTAGCTGTGGCTTTTATTGCTAGCACTGAAATGTGTAATTTAATGTGAAGCACTTGGAATTGCATCTGCTCTCTCCCAACATTTCAGCTTCAGTCATTCTCGACTCGGCCAGCCTGAGCATTGACCTTGCTCAGCATTGCAGAGCCGCCACGTGATTGAATTTCAAATGGAAGACATTTGCTGCACTAGGACTTTTTCTCCATGTTTTGGCAGCAGCCTTTCAATAGAATATAATTGGTGGTGCATTTGCTAATCTCAAAAGGCTGTGCAGTTTTCAAACTTGCTAAGGCCATGTGGACTCTAAGCTCCACATCTGTTCATTCAAAAAAGCCTTAATTTAAAAGATAAGTTTCTCTCAAAAAAATTTGAAACTTTATCTTTTGTTTAACCTTTTTTTAAAAAGAATATATTTTTATTGGAGGATAATTAAAAAAAGGGGGGAATAGCGTAAAGAATATTTGAATATTTTGGAGGAAAGTTTTTTTGGAGGGTATTCCCATTAAGGGATTTTTTTATTTTTGACTTTTAATAAGTCGATATTTTTGTGCAAATCAATTCAATGTAGATTTATTTTTCAAAAAGTTAAATTTTTTTCTTGCAAACAAAATCAAATAAAAAATTGCAAACCAAACAAGCAGCGCCATTCGGTATTAGCGGTGCCTCTGGTTTGCACTTATGAGTAATGTCGTCATGACGTTCAAACTACTGCATCTGTACCTAATAGAGCTGCAACAACGACATTTGTGGCTTCGTCCCCATAAATTACCGAGTAATAAGGAAACAATTATTTTTCATTTTTCCATCCCTCCATTACCCATTCGCATATGTCATTCAGCTTAAATCCCGAAAATAGGAAAAACCAAGTGTATAGGGTTGTTACACCCGCATACGAGGTTTTCTTGTTAAGCGGGTGTCATTGACAGAGCGAATCCTTTTCACGTACCACCTAGGTACCACATACCATTCTGCTCTCACATACCTTAACACCTCTTTCATGTACTGACATGTATATCGAAAGGGCAAGCTTCTTCCACGTGCCAACGGGTATATAGGAAGGGTAGGTATATCAAGAGGTCTGGTATATCAGTTGGTGGTATATCAAAAAGGGAACCTGTTGGAGTGATAAGGAACCCCTCCATCTCCCTTGGTACAAAATGACTTCAATAAAATCAATTGTTGGCACAACTTTGACTGACAAAGATACCTAGTTAGAGTGGTCTCAGCAAGTGGAGAACACACTTATCTTCAATGATCTATGGTTTGACATTTGCGATCGGGACACAAAGCCAACACCACCTATAGATGCAAAAGAAGCCAATATCTAGAAGCAAAAGAATTTGAAAGCATTGACCTTAATGAGGGCCTTAGTTGATGCAAAAGTCTTTCATCACATTTAGGGGTATGATACTGCATGGGAAGCATTCAATAAGTTGAAGGACTTGTATGATTCTCACTCAAAGTTGGAATTCATACAGTTGCAATTGAAATTGTCCATTCTTGAGTTGAAAAAATGGTGTTGTGATGAGTTTGGCCTTGGAAATTCGACCTATCAAGCATGATGTTGAAGCCATTGGGGTAAAAATTGATATATACATGACAACATTCATAAAAGGCCCTTCTTCTTACATATTCAACCTACTTGGAGTCTTTACAAGCAAGCAATCAATTAAAGACTCACATTTGATCAATTGGTTGAAAAGATGGCCAAAAGGGAAAAGGCTTTTGGAAGAAAAACCCACTCCACAAGGAGAAAGCATTTGTTATGCCAATCAAAAGGGCAATTCTTTCAAGGGTTCTTCCCTCAATAAGGCCTCGTCCTCCAAAAATGAAGGGTTTTTCCTCCAAGTCATAAAGAATAAGGGCAAAGGGAAGAATAAGGGTAAAGGAGGCAAAAATAACAATAACAGTGGGCAAAAGCAAAATGATAAACAACACTTGTTCTGCAAATGGTGTGTAAAAAAGGGAGCCATGAGGCTCATGAATGCAAGACTTCATGGGAGAATATTGAAGCCTTATCAGCAAACAAAAAAAAGAAAAAAAGCCCACCAAAGAACCAGACTCTACTCAATTCACCAGTGAATATGTGCTTTCTAGTTGAGATGATGAAGCAAACAATGTGTCAATGAATTCAACATGGTTTGATGCTTGGGTCCTTAACATCAGTGCCACTCAACATATGACTTTCCGAAAGGACTTCTTTGAGGAGTTTCATGAGGAACAATGTGGCCCGATATATCTAGCAAATAGATCAAGCTTGCAACCAAAAGGAAAGGGTACAATCCAACTCAAGTGTCTAGAGGCTTCCTAGATTTTATTCTTAAAATGTCATCTACCTTCCTTAGTTGAAGAGAAACTTGTTGTCTTTGGTGCTCATTCGTCAACAAGGGCACTCCATTTTACTGGACAATGGGGAAGTCACTATCAGAAGAAAAAGTGACAATGTAGTTGTATTGACTAGATGTGAGGAAGGCAAATTAATAAAACTTAGGGGTGAGCCATCAATTTCATGGAATTTTGCTCATCTCGTTGAAGAAAATGTCTCCAAGTATGTTGTGGCATGCAAGATTTGGGCACTCCAATCATGACTGCATTCGTGTGTTGCAAAAGAATGGCATAGCAGGATTGACCACCCTGCAAGCAAAATCTGAGAAGTGTGAAGCTTGCATTTTGGCTAAACACTCAAGAGGACCTTTTCAGAAGTCAAAATGGAAATCCAACAAAAATTTGCAGTTGGTCCACTCCAACTTGTGTTCTCTTCCAATTCTGTCAGTTGGTGGTCACAAGTACTTCATGTTGTTCATCAACCACTACAGCACAATGGATCTATTTCCTCAAACAAAAATCAGAAGCCTTCGAAGCATTTCAAAAGTTTCAAGCTATGGTGGAAAATGAAGCTCAACCCCGCATTGGGACACTCAGGACTGATAATGGTGGTGAGTACACTTCAAAGGTGTTTGAATCCTATCTCAAGCAAAACGGGATCAAACACCATCTCACAATTCCTCACACTCCTCAACAAAATGGAGTAGTTGAGAGGATGAACAAAACCATGATGAATATGGTTCATGTCAATGTTATATTTCAAGGGGGTAAATCTACACTTTTAGGCAGAAGCAACACAAACAACAGTGTACCTCCAAAACAAATCACCATCAACAACCCTTCAATTGAAGACTATATAAAATGTGTTGTGGTCATCTTCCTTCAATGCGTCATCTTCAGGTTTTTGGATCCACTTGTTACGCATTGATCCCAACAAAGAAAAGGAATAAGTTGGACCACAAGAGTCATAAATGCATTCATTTGGGATACTCATCCTCAAAGAATCCTCCAAGGCATACCAGGCTTTTGTGATATGATGAGAAAAACAAGAAATTTCTTGTTGCAAGAGATGTGGTCTTTTGTGAAACTGCAAAGGACAAAGCCAAAATTGATCGTCAATTGAATCAACTTGACAAATATGCAAACTTTGATGTCTACAAGGAGAGTAATTTATAAATTCCAAACAGTGAGGGGGGGCATACAATTGGAAATCATTTGATTCTATCTTGTCTCCTATAACAGAAGATTGAAACTCCTCTGAAGAAGAAAATGAAACTTCATTAGAAAATGGACGAGTGGCACAAGAACAAAGGGAAAAAAGTGAAGGAGCTTCAGATCATGAGATTGAGGCACCAAAACCACAGAAGAAGATGCCTAAATGGGCAACACAGACATTGAAAGATGTCCATCCTAATGAAGTTGGAAAAACTGGCACACGAAGTGCACATGCAGCCGCACAACCAACAAAAAATGTCCTAGAAGAAATTCAAAACAAGATTGAAAAGCTCACCTTGAATGATTCTCCAGAAGAAGAACTCAATGTTGTGTTCAATTCAGAATTAACCTCTTTCAAACAAGCTGAAAAGGATGAGTCTTGGAGAAAAGCCATGAGAGATGAGTATGATGCATTGGTGAAAAATGGGACTTGGAAGTTGGTTGATCCTCTACTCAATTGTAAACCTATTAGTGGCAAGTGGGTCTTCCACATAAAATACAAGGTTGATTTGCACTTGACAAACATAAAGCAAGGCTTGTCACAAAGGGTTAAGCTCAAAAGGAAGGAAAGCAATAGACTACAATGAGACCTTTGCACCTATGGGTACAAAGTGGACTACTATACGCTGACTTTGTTGGCTTTGGTAACATAAAAAATGGAAAGTTCATCAAATGGATGTACGATGTGGGTGCGTTCGTACAATATATGATTTAAAAACTAAAAAATATAAATGATATATAAAAAGGGGTTAAAGAAAACAACAAGAGCTTATAGCCTCAACAACCTATAAAATATTAGATGGCCAACAACAAGCCACACATTATGAATATGAAAACCTTATTGCAAGTTGATTTCTTATGACTGAATTTCAAGAAGACCACAACATTGAGATTGAACGAGTCCAACTACTAATGGGCTCACAAACATTCCTTGTTATTGTTAAGGTGCCCGTGGATGAAAGAGTCATAACTGGGGAATAATATGTGAGCAATATTTTGCAAATATCAGAGTTTGTTTGAAAGGTAGTTTTGAGAATGGGCCCAGTTTGAGCCATCTTCATTACTATCCCAAAAGTCATTCTCATCCTCTTTCATAATTAGTCCAGTAGAGGGAGCTGTGAAAGTATCATTCTGAGATTTGTATACGTTCTGATTTCTGAACTGAGATTGGAAGGAAGCTTATAAAAAAGTTACTTTAAATTCTGTCCATTTTCATCCACTTCTCCAAATCTGTACAAGTCATTGAGATATTTTAATTACTTTCTCAAACCAAAGAGGGCAGAGCAGCCTCTTACCAAGGCAAGGATCTTGCCATTATATTTCAGTTTCGACAAAATTGATTTGTAGGCTTGGCACCAAAAAGTGTCAAAGGAAGATTTAAGATAGGCTGCCCAACCCTACCAAGACTGTTCATCACTGGGAGGTGTTCCCATGCCTTCCAAAAATTGGCACTAAAGAATAAATGGACCCATGAGGAGCAACAAGAAAGCACCCAAATAGTAAGTCAAAGAGTCAAATTGAAGTCATTTCAAGTCTCTCTCGATCCTTCGGAACCTATTGGCAATTTATTGAATCTCAATTCACGAACTTTCCAAGGTTCAATTCCTTGGCTCAGAGCCCTCGAGTTTTGTTTATTGGATTTTGAGGTGCACATAAAAATTTTTAAAAAACCATGTGGGTACATTGTGGGTACGTACCCACAGGCCATGGGTATGTCCCGGGTGCAAGGTTGATTTTCGTTGACCCGGGAAAGTACCTAGGGCCTGTTGTAAAGGGTACGTACCCACAGTACCCACAGCGTACCAATACTTTGGTACGTATAAGACCTTGTACGGGAGTACTTGGTGTTTCCGTGCAGTCTAGATGGAAAGTTCATCAAATAGACATTAAGACTAGATTTCTCAATGATGATCTAAAAGAAACAGTGCACATGACTCAACTAGAAGGGTTTTAGTTAACGGTCAAGAGCATAAAGTGTGCAAACTTGAAAAATCATTGTATGGTTTGAAACAAACCGCACATGCATAGTATGAAAAGCTTACTTAGCACAACCTAAACATAAATTTCAAGCAATTTGTGTTTGAAGATGCAACTCTTTTTGTCGAGACAGTTGTATTTCTAGTGGTGTATGTGGGTGATCTACTCATAACAAAGAAAAATGAGAAATATACAACAAAAATCAAAGCAAAGTTAATGAATGGGTTTGAAATGACAAATTTGGGTTATCTTCATCACTATTCGGGTAATGAAGTGCTTCAGAAATCAAAGTAGATCTTCATAACTCACAGAAGTATATTAGTGAAATTTTGAGAATATTTGGAATGACAAATTGTAAGCCTCTAAATACGCCCATGGAACAGAATCTAAAATTGACATTAGAAGATGCCACTCATTTGGTTGATGCAACCAAAAACCCAATCTATGCAACTAAAACTAGACTAGATATTTCTTTTGTTGGTGTTTTGTCTAGATTCATGCAAAAACCCATAGAAAGTCATTGGGTAGCAACAAAAAGATTCCTTTGATATCTCAAAGCAACACACAGTTTAGGACTCTAATAGTATAGCGCGGGAGACTTCAAACTGGTTAGCTATTCAAATTCTAACCTATGTTACCGGATACGCCGGTTTTGGGGCCTGGAGCGGGAGCGGGAGCGTTCGGGAGCGGGAGCGGGAGCGGGAGCGGGAGCGCGGGAGCGGCCAGGGAGCGGCCCGGCACTGTGGAAACGGCCGGGTACGGCCTGCGCCTTACCCGGCCGTTTCCACAGTGCCGACCGCTCCCTGGCCGCTCCCGCGTGCAAAAACACGCGTTTTTAATTTTTTTTTTAATTGTTTCCACTTTGTTAACTCGCAAATCAATAAAAAATAATAAATTCTTCTAATCTAAAACCTAAAAGCTACATCTAAACAATAAACAAAGAACAACACACAAACATAACATAAAGCAAACAAACTCACATTGTGCTCTCCAAAATTGCATTGTGCTTGTCTAGGGTTTTGAGGAGTGTGAGGAGCTATTGCTAAGCTTGGAGGAGTGTGAGGAGTTGCAAAGGAGGATTTGTGAAGGATTGGATTTGTGTTTACTAAGTGAAGGTAAGTTTTTTTTAATTTCTAGCCTTGTTCCTCTATTTTTGTATTTTTTTTTAATCTTTCACACATTACAGGTTTTTGTTCAGTTTTTATTTTGCTCTTTTCCATTTAATTTTTTTAATTTCATTGTTCCAATCACAATGCAATTGCATGCCATTGTTTTCTTTGCTTAATTTGTTTTTTAAACCTTGTAGGTATTTCTACAATGGCAACAAGTTTTCTGCTCTTCTGGGCAATCTTTGGCCAAAGACTTTGACCCCAAATTCACCGTTATGGAGGCACGTACAATAGTTCAACAACTTGCAGGTGGTGGTTGTTTTGAATGGAAATGCAATGAGTGTGATGGAATATTCAAAGGCTCTTACAGTAGGGTGAAAAGCCATTTGTGTGCCATAACGGGTAATGGTATAAGAGTATGTAGGGGGAGGAATAATGCTGGGGTGCCAAGAGAAAATGTTTTGGCATTTATCAAAGAGCAGGAGGATGCAGAGGCTAGAGTGGCTCTGAGAGGCGGGTCATCCATTGGCCAAAAGAGGAGGTTCATCTCGTTCAGCAAGGCCTCCAGTTGCTCCATCACCTAGTGGATCCCCAATTGTGGCCATGCCACATCCATTTGTGGCTCCTATCTCCACAAATGAGGATGTTTCCCTTGCACGAAAGAAAAGTAAGACAAAAGGGCCATTGGAAAAGGCCTTTCAGAATGAGTACAGGGAGATTGCAGATGAATGCATTGCAAGGTGTGTATATGCTAATGGTCTTTCTTTTAATGTTGTGAGATCACCTTATTGGCATGAGATGGTGAAAGCCATCAATGAGGCACCAAAAGGGTATAAACCACCAGGATTTGAGAAGATCCGCACCACCCTTTTGGAAAGACAAAAAAAATATGTGGAAACCTCCTTGCAACCAATTAGGGACTCATGGACCAAAACTGGTGTGTCCATTGTTTCTGATGGATGGAAAGATGCAAGAAACCGCCCTTTAATCAATGTGACTGCAGTATGCCCTAAGGGGGCAATGTTTTTGAAAGCGGTTGATTGTGAGGGGCAAGTGAAGGATGCCCAATTCATAGCCAACATTCTCTTTGAGTCCATTGAGGCAGTGGGGCCTGAAAATGTTGTCCAAGTGATAACGGACAATGCCAAAAATTGCAAAGCTGCAGGGATGTTAGTTGAGGCACGGTACGGGCATATTTTTGGACACCTTGTGCTGTGCATTCATTGAATTTAATGCTAAAGAAAATGGCAAAACAAAATAGAGTGGATCCGGCAAGTGTATGCAGAAGCTGAAGAAATCCAAATGTTTGTCACCAACCCACCACATGTCACAGGGCATTTTTAGATCATTCTCGCAGTTGGAGCTACTGAAGGTAAGGACAAGCTTTATTTCTTTCTTTCTTTTAATTTAATATTTAATATAAGTTTTTAATATTCTTTTAGTTTTCAATTTCATAATTTAAATTTTATTTTTAATTTTTGTTCCTCGTTCTTATTAGGTTGCTGAGACTCGGTTTGCATCACACACAATCGTCTTGAGACGACTAGTGAAGGTGCGAGAGGCACTCATGAGGATGGTAACATCCAATCTTTGGTCTGTATGGAGGCGATCAAACACTTAAGGGGCTCAAAAAGTGAAGAACTTGATCTTAGAGGACTCTTGGTGGGATAGAGTGGGTTATCTGTTGAGATTTACGGAGCCCATTATGAGCATGATCCGGTTTACTGACACGGATCAACCATGTCTAGGAGAGATATATGACGGCATCGACTCAATGATTGAGAAGATAAAAGCCGTCATAAATGCAAAAGAACAAGATCCCGAGGAAATATTTTTCAAACAAGTGAAGTCAATCCTCATTGAGCAGTGGAACAAAATGACCACCCCATTACATCTACTAGCTTTTGCATTGACTCCTAGATTTTATAGCACAGAGATCCTTTCCTTGCCAGGGAGGGTAGCACCATACAAGGATGCGGAAGTCAGTGAGGGATATATGGTGGCATTAGCTAGGCTCTTCCCTGATCCTGAGGCCCAAGACCAGGTTATGGTAGAGTTTGGCAATTTCATAGCAGAAACGGGTCATAGCCTTCTCGCTCTTCGGAGCAAATACAAGATGATGCACATAATGCACATATGTGGTGGTACCTCCATGGTACTTCATCGGCTTACTTGCAACCTCTGGCAATCAAGGTCTTGGCACAGGTAAGTTTTTAATTTTTTTATTCTCTTTTCTTTTAGTTTTTTAAAATTTAAGTTTGAGTGTTTAAATCTGAAGTTGAACTTTGCATTGACTTTGAAGTTTGGGTTGCCTTAATAGGTTGCAAGTTCATCTTCCTCTGAGCGCAACTGGAGTACGTATAATTTCATCCACTCACAGAAGCGCAACAGATTGGGGGCTAAAAGGGCTGAAGATTTGGTATACATACATTCCAACTTGCGCCTTTTATCCCACAAGCAGCCAGAGTACAAGGAAGGGTCAACAAAACATTGGGACATTGATCCAGAGATAGTTGACTTGGATGCTTCCATTTCCCACCATGGAGCATATGATGATGAGACGGGTTCTGTGGCACCACGAGACCTACATGCACAAGGGGGTGCAACTGGCAGTGGCCCTAGTGCGAGTGGTTCGAGCCCATGTGGTTCTAATGAACCACATAATGATGATGATGTAGCTGGTTTTGATCCTCTTGATGAAGAGGAATATGATGAATATTGACAATGAAAGATAGTTTGAGCTTTGAATATTGATCTATGATTGAATTTAATATATCATGAGATTCATGACATTCACATTGTGTTTGATTTAAGTATTTTAAATTTTAATTTAACTTTTAAACTTTTAAGTTTCTAAGTTTTATCGGTATCCTAGCTTGTTTGTTGTGGTTATTCACTTATTTAGCTTATAACTTGTCTTTCATATGCATAATATGTGGTTAATAATTAAATTCCTATTTAGAAGGCTGAAATTTATATATTTTTTAATTTTTATATAGTTTTTGTACTGCCGTATCCTACGCCGTATCCGGGGTCAAAAAAAAATTTGCCGTTTCCGCGTATCGGATACCCCGTTCCCGCTCCCGTATCCAAAACGTTTCGGTAACTTAGATTCTAACTATGATGGTGATTTTGAAGATGGGAAATCTACATCGGGATTTCTAACAAATTTGGGAACATCAGTTGTCAATTGGAAATCAAAGAAGCAATCAATGCCAACAATTTCTTCAATAGAAACATAATACATAGTCGCTTCAGAGGCAACTAGAGAGATTTTTTCGCGCATAAGGGTTCTTTCAGACTTGGAGGAGCAAAAAGTTGTGTCAACACCATTGATGGTTGACAACACATCTAAAAATAGAAGGCAAAGAATTCAGTCTATCACAACAGAATCAAGCACATCAATTCAAAATTCCACTTGATTCACAATCATGTGAAAGAAGGCAGTGTCAAATTACTCTATTGTCCTAATGTGTTGCAACCAACAGACATCTTGACAAAAGTGCTTCGAAGAGAAAAAATTGGTAAGTTCAAAGGCATGCTTGGTCTCATCATAACCCCTACATAAGGGGGGATGTAATTTTATTGTACATAATATTAGATAATCCTAGGTGTTTTTTAGGAGAGCTTTTATCTTGTAGTTGATGACTTCCTGTAGGTAGCTAAAGAGTCATCTTGAAATGTCAAGTGAACAACGATTCTTTGGCTTATTTATTTGTAATCTTCTTCATTTACTTGCACCAAATATTGTGTCATTCCCGTCATTTAATTCCTGGTTATTGTGCTTGAGGAGAACAGAAATATTATAATTACAACAGAAGAGGCTTTCCCAAGTGAGATGGATGAGTTGCAAAGATTCAAGTAGAGCAAGAGGATGCTACTAAAGAAGAGATGATGTGAATGTTCAATATGGTCATGAGATCAATAAATGAGCAAGAAATAGAGGTTCTCTTAGCAGCAACAATGAAAGTTATGGCTAATCAACAAAACCCATTTGCAATTCAAGGAAAGAATAAAGACTTGGTGGATCAAGACCCAAAAAGGAATGTAGAGAACTAGAAGAATAGATCTTGATGGAGGTGGATGGTTATAGGTCGGAAGAAACTCACAAGAGGATGGAAAAAAAGGAGAATTAGAGCCAAGTGGAGGAGGACAGTCTATGATCCAACAAGTGGCTGGAATAAGAGGAAGAGAGTGAATTAAAAAATGCAGAGGTCCCTAATATGGTAGAAAGGAACATTGTGGTCCTAGTTGTTGGCCAAAAGAGTGGTTCTACCACTCACCCTACGTTTGCGGGAAGAAGCTCACAATTTTTCAACCTTGGGTGTGTGATGCAGGAGCATCCAAGAGGTGCCAACAATCTTGCATCAACCAAAAATATATGTAGTGTATCGGCGTGAATTTGTAGGTATGTTTTTCCCTGGCGTCATGAAATTCGGTCTGTGTGTGTCTTTGAATTGGATCATATACATCATCAAATTCAATTAGTTGAGTTAACCCACTATTAATAGGATTTAGGGAGTGGTTGCAACAGTTGATGATCTGAAAAATTTTAGTGCAAAGGCAAAAACATCATGGAAATAAATCAAAAGTGATTTTGTCCTTCTATGCTTTTCCTTTTCCACCTTTTTGTGCTTGCTACGTAGACTTTTGGGACAGCAGTTGCAATTAAAAACACTTTAAGGTTCCTTTTCCTTCTCCTTTGGCGCCACCTTCTATACCAAGCATGCAATAATTGTAATCAACACTTTAATCCTCCCTAATAGCATCCCACTCTTCTATTTTTGGCATGTTCTTTTTTTTTTATTTTAGGCCACAGATCCAACTGCTAACTGCTGCTTTATCTCTTATTTTTAGCATAAAACTTATGCTCTTTTCCACCTATTTCTAGCGCCAATTCTGCCTATAATTAGCTGCTGCTAATTTATGACTGCCTTCGCTATTTTTAGATTTGTCTTTCATTCCAAGTCTGCTTAGCTTTTGTGCATGCTTTTGCACTCTATTTTGGAAACTCGCTATTTTTAGCGAATGCTAAAAATAGCAACTTTCACCACTCAAATTCCATCAAGAACACTTTTTTTGGCGAATGCTAAAAATAGCAAAATGCTAAAAATAGACTTTTTTGCCAAAAATAGCCAGCTTCTTAAAAATACCCTTGTTTGTTCTTGCATGGAAAAATATGGTAACCAGTTAGTTCTAGGCATTTTAAACATGTACAAATACCCTAATGTTGGATCTTATACCAAGGGTTTGTTCCCGAAATAAGTTTACTTGAAGTTTAGGTTTACCTTCATTACACAAGCAAAACTGACATGCAATTGGGAAAGTATTCTTAAGATTTAAAGGAGATTAGGGTCCAAGTTCCCTTTCCATGTAATCTTCAATCCATTAGGCACGTCTAATTCTTTTTATGAAGTTGTTATCATTCAATGCTTGGTTTGAGTCTTTGTTAATATTTACGCATCATAAGTTTTGTTTTTCCATATGAATTCATGTTCACGAGAAAGTTTAATCTCACTAGGATCAATCTACCCCTCCTAATAACAGCATAAAACAAAGTCTAATTATGTTATGAGGAGAACTCGGAGTTTCCCTTTTGCCCCTAACCGACATCATACTTACTCATGATCTTGATACACTTATGTCATTACTTTGGTCTTTTGTTAGCGTTCTTTTAAACAATAACAAGTTACAGCACATTTGCTCGACATTTAGGGTCTCAAGACTCCAAGGGGGGTGATTTCATGCCAAACATTCCATTTCACTATCATTAACCACATAAACTTTAAGCACATATTACACAAGAGGACTCCAACTCACCTACACTTCCAAAGCCTTCTAAGACACTAAAATGAATATTGGGTAACGTAAATTCAAGGTATCATATACTGATAATCTCAAGAAGATACTACAATTAATTAAATCATTTGCTCTCCATACCCTACACCTTACTAAGGTCACAACTAGAATAATTGAACACCCTTATCTCCAACAATCATTGTGCAACTCAAGGTAAATTTGATACTTCTTACCAAGTTGGCACTCTTGTTTGAGAGGGGTCTAAGGGGTTCAAACTCAATATTCTCATGTATAAGTAACTAAAAACATAGGATCCACTCGAGTCATTTACATTCATCTAAAAATGATTTTCACTAAATTTGGTTTATATATCTTATTGCATTGATTGTATAACTCATTTGTTAATAGGGACATTTATATGCTCATGAGACTACTAGTTCTTGTCCTAGGAATAGTCTCTAAGGATCTGATTACATGGTTTCACATCATACATTCATGACACAATAGGACTAGTGGGAGAACAAGAGGGAATAATCCATCGTTTAAAAGATTAAGATTCACATTAAGGTTTACACATCATGGATTTCGTTTCTCACAATAAAATGGTTTAAACACATTACAAGAAAGATCTAAATTTCGCTTTTCTCCTAACACATCATCTCATTGTTACATTTTCACAAACTAAGCATAAATTAAAATTTGTTATATTCCATAATTAACATTTAGTATTGTATTATAGCAACCAAAACGATAATTGAAATTGGTTATGGAATTCATTCAGAACCCCAACTCCTCAAAATGACTTTCAAAGGGTAGTTGACGATCTTTGCCACCGAAAGCCCTTCGTTCTACTCATGTTCCGGCCCAAGAGGGTCTGTATTAGATTTAAAGTTGGTTTCCCAAGGAGTATTATCTTAAAAGAACATATTCTCCTTGCTAAACACACAACTACCAATCCTAGGAGGAAGCCGCATACTCTAGACAAAGTTTAACCATTACCGTTCCTAACTGTCAAGTTTGTGACAATGTCGCTAAGCATACAGGCTATGATGATAATTTCAAACTTGGGCTCTTATTTCCTAAAGCTAGAAGGAGCCATTAGTATATTATTAATATTTATGATAATCTGATTTTTTTATATTATTTTTTGTATGGCCGTAACCGGAGAAAAAAAACCACCATACAGGCGAACCCAATTCGCCATTCCCAAACCCATACCCAAAACGCACTAGTAAATTAGGAATAAACCCTTTGATATGAAGATACAAAATTATCAGAGCAGTTTCACATATACAAGTTTTGTTCTATAATTATTTCAAGTTCTTTTTGGAATGAGCAGGGTATTCATAATGTGAATTTACAAAGAATGTACCACCAGTAACTATGACATTTTGCATTTTTTACATGTGCACCTTCAAAATAAATGTAGAGAATTTTTCAATTCAATTTCCCACACAACAATCATGCCACAATGGGGATGTCTGTACGATTCAGTAGTAGTAATTTAATACAGGAAAAAGTACCTTGTTGTGTACTTTGGAAGAGGCATATGCAATGCAACGGTGTTTGCAGTAATCGTATTGGAAAAATCGGCACGCACTTTCAGCATAACCTCTGCCTAGAAGTTGAAAAATACGAAGGAAAGAAATCAACTTCAATATTCAGAAGAACCATTGATGTATTAATAGCAATAGCTGAAATTGCAGTCATCAACAACATAATTTTAATTTAGTATAAACCCCAAAATTCAAAGACAAAACGGCTGTACAATCTATTAATGGAGACTAATTTATGGATCCAAACCTTGAATGCACCAGCTTCTTCAATCAAAGAGTTCACACGAAATGGAGGCTTAAACTCTTGAGTCATACGATAGTTCATAACCGGAAATTCTCCATCTGAGGGCACCTATACATTAAGTGTTAAAATAAGCAACAAATTGAAAAATAAACAAATGAGATGAAATTTAGCTGTTTATGTATCCTTAGCTTCCTCGCTGAAATCACTGAACCCATTAATTGACATCTTTTCCATGGAAAAACCTGGCATTACTTGCTCACCAGAGTTAGTGTCCGGTCCAAATCAAAGTTGTCTAGCCGAACAGATTCATGGAAATTACAGTCATCTAGTATTACCATTCCTGCCCCAGCTGAGCTGCTATAATCTGATATGCATATTTATGTCAGCAAACTAATTACTTTTAAACAGCAAATATGCCTATGAAAAACCATAGCTGCAAATAAAACTTAAGGATAGCCCATGAACCCCTTAGAGTAAGGCTAATACCAGGTTAAAAGGGAGATCTTCAAATATTTGCATGTAGGCATATTATCAGACTTTACCATCAATTCAAACAATAAGCTATGATAAATCCAACGATCAAGAAAAACTCCAAACCATTCAAGAGAAGAAATGGCTGCTTTTATTTGCAAAAAATCATAACTTTTGCAACAACAAAAATGGCAAATAAATTGGAAAGGACATGAACTAAGGGTTCAAGAAAGTGAATGCCATATATACCATAGCTGGAATGGCCACTTCTCCCAATGCTCAGGTCCTCGTTTAAGGCTAGTCGAATTTCAGGGTTGCCTGTCAAGTAACTTTTCATTTGAATGGTCCCATCAATCTCAGATGTCAGGATATACCCCTGTTTCATATCAGTTTTACAGCATGCATTATTGCTCTAAAACAACAAATTCATCAACAACATCTGCCATAAGAATCAAAGCAAAAACACTCAATATGCATGCATTTTGAAGTAATCAATCATTAGGCAATATATATGCACAACTTCATGCTTTTTAAGAGATTATGTGGAAGCACTCACACTAGAGCTAAAAGTAACACTTATTTTTTCAATGATATCAACAAAAACTTCCTCTCGTTTTCTGCCCCCTGGCTCATTGGCCACAACTGACTTTGTAACAGCTGTTCCTGGCATTCGTTTTGATCCTTGCTGTATAATCTCAAAGCTCAATGGTGAAAGCTACATTTATTTAACTTCTTTGAAATAAATCATACTCCATTTTCAGATCTCTTGACTACTATAAAGCTTGATCATAAAATATGAAATTGGAATGAGAATGTAAAATAAGGGCTTCAAAATACTAATACCATGAACATAGAAGCAGGACCGAGTGATGGCAACCGTCCAGCATCTACAACAATAGGCTCATTAAAGATAAAGGACTTCAATACTTCAGTTGAAGTAGTCTGTGGATAGCCAAAATCCTGTCACACAATCAAGAATCACATACAACACAAATATGGTATTTTCATGGTGTAAATATAGTCTGTTAAAATTCTACATCAAAAGTTGCTTGTAAGGAGAGAGATCATTATTATGGCTTTCCCAATACCTCTCTGACAAGAAGTGACCATCCTTGAACCTAAAAAATTGCTTACAAGTCATGTTAATTTATTGAATTTTGAAGTCAAAGGACATATAAAGACATCGTGCCATAGTCATTTTTTCTAATTTTCTCTCTTATCAACAAAATAAGTTATCATCATGCTTTCCAAGATATAAAAAAAGACCAATCACTTTCAAAACAACTTCAAATTCACACATTATTTCAAGACTGCTGCAACAAAGGTAGAATAGCTACACCTCGCTTTGGAGATGATGATGCTGTCTAGAGTGGATAAGAGACAGACATAGAAAGCGTTATGAATTTGAAATGGCAACTAACATTATAGAGTTACGATCTCAAGTGATCTGTTTGGCCAGTCAGTCTTCCAGATTTCTATTCTAGTGTTTGCCCCAAGATCTCAGACATAATGTCAGATTCAGCAACATAAATATGGCTATTTTCATGGTGTAAATATGGTCTGTTTAAATTCTACATTAAAGGTTGCTTGTAAGGAGATAGGCCATCACTCTGCCTTTCCCATTACCTTCATGACAAGGAGTGACTATCCTTGAACCAAGAAACTTTTGTTTACATGTCATATTAATAATTTCATTTATCTACTTATGAAATCAAAGGGCATACAAAGAATCTGTACCATAGCCATTTTTCTAATCTTCTCTTTATGGAGTATCAACAACAAAAGGTGTCATTATAAATTATAAAAAATTAAAAAATGAGCAATCATCTTCAAAACAACTTCAAATTTCCACATTATTTCAATGTAGGGTAGCATATAGAATGATTCTCTGATTAGATAGGAGATAGGGGCGCAAGGTCTCAAGCGGAGCAGAGCATATAGCTGGGAAGGTTGGTGATGCACATGATGAATTGGTTGTGATGATATCCCCGTTTCGCTCTGGATGACATCCTCTCCAGACGACCGTACCCCTCTATATATAGGCAGAGTAGGCCATTGCCATATATCTATCTAGAGTGCCGACCCAAACGAAGGTTCCATGGCTACAGTTCACATGGGAGATATTGATGCTGTCCAGGATAGGTGAGGGACAGACTTAGAAAGCATTTTGAGTTTGAAATGGCACCTAACATTATAGAGTTAAGATCTCAAGTAATATGTTTCTCCAATCACTCTTGTAGAGTTTTATTCTGGCATTCCGCATTTTCCCTAAGAACTCAGTCACAATGTCAAATTCAGTAACAGCAATCACTGAGGAGTTTACAAGATTATCTCAATATATGCAAAAAGTAGAAGGCAAAGAGGAGATGGAAACAGAAACTCGCGTCTCTCAAAGTTTCAAGTAACATGTTTCCCCAAGTCACTCTTGCAGAGTTTTATTCTAGTATTTGCCCTAAAATCTCAGTTGTAATGTCAAATTCAGTAACAGCAATCACTGAGGACTTTACAAGATTATCTCAATATAAGCGAAAATTAAAAGAAAAAGAGGAGATGGAAATGAAAAATCACATCTCGCAAACAGTCGTTGCATGTATTTATCCCCTTCTATGCACGCTTCAACCTACACCACAAGCATCAAAAGATACCCTATCGTGCTGTCACATCCTTCATTGCAGAAGAGATGTCATCCTTCAAAAGAAAAGGACATCTTTCCCAAGGAGCAAGAGAGCACAGGAGCAGTCTAATTGTGAGCAATTTCATAGAAGGGTTTCAACTCTACTGTTTGGATGTGTTGTCAATTATTATAATGCTCCTGAAATACATCCTGCAACAGGTAGCCACGAAACACTACACACACACTCAAGAACTAAGTATGGCACAGCATAACTACAGCCAGATCCACAAGAGATGCTGATACAGCACTCTAGATTAAGCATGTGCCTCACAGTACTACCTTCCATACTGTAGCACCAGCGCACACACACAGCTGTGTCTTTTAACAGAAACACCGGTACCAGCACATTATAGCTAACTACATCATAAAATACCATAATACATTCTACATAGCATAAACTCTGAATAAACTAGCCATGGAACAGAAAGGCACACATCATTTCATGTATTAAGCTCTATTTGCATTAATCTCTGCAAATACATTACATTTGTGGTGACTTCATTGCCCAAAGTGGCAAGGGAGCATGCTGGAGTCCCTCTGTTTTAAAAATTGCGATTTATCGGTGATAAATCACGATTAATCGTGAGACATAAGCAAAACGATAAATCTTTTGAAAAATCGCGATTTCCTTTCTATCAATTAATCAGCGATTTACGGCAATAAAACTCGTGAAAATCGCCAAAAACCACCTTGAAAATCGTGGAAAATCACCATACAGGGTATAAAAAATAAAAACCGAAAAGAAGGACCTCATTTCAAAGCGTTTTTCAGAAATTTTTCCTCTGCGATTTGACCTGCAATATTTGCCCCCAAATTTTGCAAGGGTTTCGACTCTTAGAGCCTATTAGGGTTTTGAATAGCGTGTTTTGCATTTAATTTAAGCTTATTTTATGAATTTAACAGTTTTTAAAGTAGTGATAAAGTTAACAATTAATGCCGATAAATTGCCGGGAAATTGCCGATTCCCGATTTCCAAGTCAAATTTTGGCCTGCCGAGTAATTGCCGATAACGATTTTTTGAACTATGCGCTGGACTACATCGAGTCTTCCATATATAGCGCTTTCTATCTTGAATCGCAAGCATCCTTATTGTGACGCCTAGCACATGCATTTTGTCTTCTAGCAACATGCATTTCCTGTTGATCCGCAAATTGACTCTTTTCTCATGCAACCACGAGGCAGCAAGCTCTCGTCCAGTCAACAATAAATCCTTGGCCTTTGTCCTTCAGCAACGAGTTTCGATCGGCGCTCATACCCCGACGCTCTCTCTCAGCCTCCTTCCTCTCTCCCCATTCCGCTTGGTTAAGCATTCTGATCTACCTCTACTGCTCCTCTTTCCAGCAACAACCTATCCCTTTTCCGAAGCTCTTTCTCAAGAACTCCTTCCAATGGTCACCCTTTCTTTTCTTATTCCTCCTTCAGCACCCTCACTGTCTCTTGCCTCTTCCCTACTTCATCACTGAACTCTACCAGTATTTTGGCACTCGTCCCTTGGCACTCTATATCAGATTTCCTGTCAATAGACATTTTACAACAAATACAGCAAAGTTTTGGCAGGTCTTACATAGAGCATTGAAGCAAAGCTCAAAGAAATTTTAATGAACATGCACCTAGTTCTTCGAAGAGTTAGACAAGAGAGACACTTGATCCAATGATGCTCATGGGAAAGCTAAGGTTTAGTATTCACATTTTTGAGTTTGCTATGCAGTTTACTATAATGGAATGTATTGCAAAGGCTTCTTATTGCTTCCTTTCGGAGTATAAAGTGGTATGAAGCAAGTTTATTCGAACTATCCAAATAGTATCTATGCAGCTTTGAAGACTTTCTAAGTTCTGCAGTCTTTGTAATAAGATAATCATTCTTATTTTTAAAAAGTATGCAGGGGTACACACTGAAAGGGGTACACTGCATACAAGTATAGAGAATGTGATACAGGTCCACAAAAATTGAGAATGCTGATAGGAACAATCGGCTAGTACAACTACATCAAAATACAGAGACATTCTACCTAGCATACACCGATAACGACCATAACAGAGCACACAGCATGTCAATGTATTAACCGAGGGCTAATCCTCTGAAATAAATCATTTGGGGGTGACTTCATTGCCTTCAGGCCCAGTGGCAGGGCATGCTGGAGTTCCCCTCTGTTTTAAAAATTGAGCGATTTATGTGATAAATCAATTAATCGTGAGACATAAGCAAAATTAAAATCTTTTAAAAAATCCGATTTCCTTTCTATCAATTAATCAGCGATTTACGGCATAAAACTCGTGAAATCTCAAAAAAAAACCACCCTGAAACGTGGAAAATCACATAACAGGGTAATAAAAATCAAAAACCGAAAAGAAGGAAACCTCATTTCAAACGGTTTTTCAGAAATTTTTCCTCGGCGATTTGACCTGCAAATATTTGCCCCCAAATTTTGCAAGGTTCGCTCTTAGAGCCTATTGGTTTTGAATAGCGTGTTTTGCATTTAAGTAATTTTAAGCGTGTTTGAATTTACAGTTTTTAAGTGAGTGTAAAGTTAACATTATGCCGATAAATTGCCGTGAATCGCCGATTCCGATTTCCACGTCAAATTTTGGCCTGCCGAGTAAGTGCCGAAACGATTTTTTGGACCTATGCGCTGGACTACATCGGTCTTCCATATAGAGCGCTTTCTATCTCTGAATCGCAGCATCCTTATTGTAACGCCGAGCACATGCATTTTTGTCCTTCTTGCAACATGCATTTCCTGTTGATCCGAATGACTCTTTTTTTTTCTCATTCACCGACGAGGAAGCAAGCTCTCGTCCAGTCAACAATAAATCCTTGGCCTTGTCCTTCCGCAACGAGTTTTTCACGCGCTCATACCCTACGCTCTCTCCTCAGCCTCCTTCGGGGGGGGGGGGGGGGGGGATGCATCCCCACGTACCTTTGCAAAAGACATTCACATGAGCAAAGAAAAGCAATGAAGAATGGTGTTTGAAGTGGAGAAGACAAGCACAAAGGAGGCCAAAGTGTGCCTCATAAGGAAGCTGGCCGAGGATTTGGCAATTGTGTTGGAGACGAATTAAGAGCTTCCATGCAAATATATGATGGGTTGGGAATTATGAAAAATGTATTTTTGTCTAGTGTTTTGGCAGGGACACAATACTGGGTTAAAATACCTCCCATTTTAATCTAAATTACAAGATTTAAACATGGTATGAGTTACCTATACCTGTATAAGGCCCAAAAATATGAACAAACATAAGAGAAACCTAAGCTAAGTTGCAAATGTTGGAATCCAAAGAGAAACAAGTAAGTGTTCTTCTTTTTTGAAATTAAATTGGAATCTAAGTTATGAATGTCAAAAGTGAAAGATGAAGTAAATTTTCTTCTTTTTTGAATCTTATACGAAGACACGAATTATTAATGGCAGATATTTCAACTTGAGGGTGTATAAGATTCTCTACACAAAAAAACCATCTCAAGCATAATTTTTTACTAATAGAGTAAGGCATAATGTTAGCAGAAGCTTCAAATCTACTAAACAAGCATATACATTTTTGCTAATTTTTTTTATAGTAAGCAAAAATGACGGTGCTTCTCTTTCCTTAACAAGAAACTATATTGGATTGAGCTGGGACATTCTTACCCCTTCCTCCAAGGGATCTTAACAATAAATCTCCTTTCTCAGTGAACTGGGCTAATTCGTGCATGCTAAGATTGGCTTTAGTCTTTTTCATGTCTTCAACTCTGTTACATCCCTTCAAACTCCCTTCTTGAGTGATAGTTTTCTATTGATTGTGAGTCACATGGAAACTTACTAGCCCCTTACGGAGGTGGTGGGTTGTTTGAAGCTTATTGGTTAGGGGTTGTTGCTCTATCATCAAGGGGTCTGGAGGAAATGTTGGAGATTTCCCACTTCTCATTTGGTAGTTCCTCTTTTGTTGTTGATAAGCCTGGAGTTCCTTGACATTGTCTTCAGGCCCATTACCTTCTTCATTTGCAAAGTTGATGTTCTCTAAATCATAGCAGATATTGGACCATTGAATGAGCTTGTACTAGCATCATCAAAACCTGTGGGAATACCCTCATAGTTCTCTATTTCTTTATCAGGCTCACCATGTTGAGCTGTTTAATGTATGCCACACTAATTGGATAAAGCTACATCTGCGAAGTTAATTTTGAGAGTGGGGTTGGGAGGCAATCTTTGATCATTATTCTTATTATTATCATTTTACCATGTCTTATTGTTCCTTTGGAAAGAAAAGTTGGCGTTAGTCATTTCACGGTTTCCACTCCCTGCTCTTCTCTGAAGACTAATGAATCATTGCTCAATTTTTGCACCACCTTTTGGTTTTTTTTTCTGATTCAGAATTTTTTGTAGAAATAGTTCCCATGTTTTGATTGTTCATAGCAATCCAGGTGAGGGAATTGTTATTGGGAAACAAAGGCATGGTGTTTGGTATATTGATCCCAACATTGGGCGTAACTACTTGCACCGGGGTTGGAATGAGCACATGGATCAGGTTTGATGGTGATAATTGTCTCTCAACTAGAATGGCTTCGGTGTATGCAAAAGTCACATCGGCAGCTGTAGATGTTCTTACAAAAATGGAAGCCACATGATCTAAAGCATTCGAGTACATTTCATGTGTCATCTCTGCGACAGGTCTTCCACTTTGAGGAATCCAATTGTACATCTTTGGAATCTTGGGTTCAAATTTTTGACAGACTCGTTCTTTTGTTTTACAAGGCTGAACTGTTTGAATAATACTTTAGGTTCGGTGGCATCACCAAACTATCATATGAAAGTGTATGTTAGCTAAGATGGTCAATTTGTTTATCCTCCCTCTTCTTAACAATATAGATTAGGATGTAAGTAGAAGACTAATCTTGGGCCAACACATAGGCCAAGGATAGCGCCAAGGGGCGTAATAATCGTGGGTCTAGAAGACAGTAATCCACCCCCGTGTCAAAGACATAGAGTTCCAAAGCCTATGTCTAAGATAGGGGTGGGTTCTTACTAGAATCCTAATGTTATAAGAGTAATGATATTAAATCGCGTTCTCAAATATCTAGGCTAAAGATTGTGATGCCATGTGGCGGATAAAAAGTGCAAGTGACCTGTAAGAGATAAGGCATGATAGACAAAGATATGCTAGTCCTATCCTAGTCTAATACATGGTACATCAAACATAATTAACCATACCAACATAAAGGAAAGAGAAGTGTTAGAGTATATTTATCATTTGTGAAGACATTGTTCAGCAGCATTAACACCTCCTAGAGTTAGTAGCACCTTCATGAGAGTGGTTTCATGAATAGATCACAATAGGGATAGGTAGAAGACGTAAGTAGAGCAAAGTTGGGGACTTCAAAGACTTGATAGACCTCGACTAGGTGCAGCTCCTATTCTTGTTGCTCCTAGTAACTTAATGCTCAAAAGTAGATCTCCAAGTATAAGCTCCACTAGACCTCCTTAAACCTTAATGGTAGATTTGTGAGAAAAAACAGAGCAAACTATGTGATGATAATGTAGAGAAATGATAATCAACGATGCTTATTAATAGGAGAAAATAACTTGATGTTGCATTATCTCTTAGCCAATGACATTGACCATGGTCAATGTCGGTCGGCTGGAAATAAGGTTCTACATGGTTGGCATCGACCGTTGGCCATAAGTAGTTTAGTATAAAGGTAAGGAGAAGAGAGAGCATGGAGGTAGAGCAAACACTTAAAGCAAGTGTGAAGGAGATCTGAAGGGCATCTAAAGGTGCTATAGGCAAATGCGAAGGCGATAATACTATGGATATAAAGTGGTCATAAGGAGAGTAATAAGAGGGCAATAAGGAAGGTAGTAGGAGGCTAGTAAGGAGGCATGTTGAGGAAAGCTATGACAATGCCATGCACAACACTATCATCAAATATTGCTAACCAGCCCAATCCCACTCCTGGTGATGCCCTTTAAGGCATGCACTTTGGCGAGAATAATGTGCTAATAGCCTACAAAGAGAAATTGATAGTAAGTGAAACATAAGGCTTATAATATGCCCCTACCAAAGACATCATGTGTCACAATAGTGTACAAGACGATCTTTGAGAAAGAAACATGGTACATTGAAGTCAAATGAAATGACTGTAAATGAAGTAATAAGTCACAAATTTGAACTCAACCAAATGAAATGATAGTAAATGAAGTAATAAGTCACAGATTTGAACTCTGTAATATCCCTTTCCAAATCAAAGACCCTTAGCCTATTTTGTCTATCCCGACGGCTAAGGAATGAAAACAAGGGTGACTTAAGTTCTAATATTTTATTACAAAATGCACGGTAAAAATTTAAAAAAAAAACATTAGATGCATTTATAATAATTTATTAGTGACTTAAAAATAGAAAAATGCAACATATAGTGAAAAGCATTTGGGCCAAATTGTTTTATTCTAGGAAAGTGTGACTTGCACCAAGGAGCAAAAAGAAATGGGAAAATAATGTAAGAGCATATGGGCCAAGTTATTCACTCTAGAAAAATGTGACATGCATTAGGAGGGAAAAGTTGGGAAAAGCATTTAATATGAGAAAATATTAAATGAAAGCAAGGGAAAATATTAAATAAAGTAAGTGGAAAACATTAAATGATTCAAGTGAGCTTATTGGATGTTGAGGGAGGTTGGTTGGGCCATTTTCTCTATATAAGCAAGTCGACTTGCTTACGAGAGCATCACTTGTTTATTCTAAAAATTTCAAAATTACATGTTAAGCATTGTTTGCTTGCATTTTCACTCTAGAGAACGAAAACCCTCTAAGAGCCCTAGTTGAAGGACTAAAACCCTTCCTCTAGTTTGTGAGGATTCTCTACACAAGGGTTTCCATTGTGCTTTAGTGGATTAGCAGTGTTTTCATTTTATTTCCAGCAGTTGAATAAAGGGGAAGTTGCGGATTTTTGGCAACGGTTTGGGAGAGAGTTGTTATTACTTTCTATGCCCTTCATCCATGTGGAGCGACCCACTTTTATGGTTTATCTGATGTATTTCAACGTATTTCAGATCTGATTTGAGTGCAGCATTTTATTCTGATTTATAAATCAAATCAGCTTGTTTGCAGAATTTTTGGGAATTCAGAGATTATTTTTATCTATTTTTATGGGCAGCCAGTCTGCAGATCCTATAAATTAATTTGAAATATCCCTTGTAGGATAATACTTTAAAATATGCAAACTACAGACAAATTGCAACCAAACAAAAATCTGATTTTTGCAGAAAAATTAAATCTAGTGCAGCGACAGAAAATAATGGATAACTCCAAAAATACTTGCTCAAATCTCTTGAAAATTTAAATGGAGCTTGCGAATACAATAACAAATATTATAGAAATGTTTTTGGAATTTTTTGAATAACAGAATGCTGCTAGAAAATTACAGCGTGCCCTAAACAGCTGAAAACTTCTAAAATTAATATCTTCTGGAATATAGATGCAAAAATTATGAAACCTTGGAAATAATATCTATAAATATAGGAGATGATATCCCAACCTTCAAATCAGAATTTGAGGAAGTGGAAACCCTCCAAAACAGATCTGCAATCTTTAAAACAAGTCGCCCCACCTAGAAGATGGCTGGAAACACTTGCAAATGCCTTCAAACTGATGCTAGACCTTGCCAAAGAGGTTGTCGTAGATCTGCCCTAAAAACCCAAAAAAATCTCCTCCAAAAATGCCCAAAAACCTTCAAAACCCTTCACTGAAACCCTCTGAAAATATCTCTAAAGAATAGCCCTGATTTCAGCTCCAAAAATGACAAACTAGGGTGGATCTTTCACCACCGAAGAGTGCCCTACTAGCTAAGGATGGATCTCTCACCACCGAAGCTAGGGTTCCCGTGGGATCTTACTCCACAAGCTAGATATTTGCAAACAGCAATTGCACATGAAAGAAAATATGAGTGTATGTATGAATGATCTTCCTTTCACCCCTCTCTCCTTTTATAACTTTTCCCATGCCAAGAAACCCTAAAAAGCCCAAGTCGCATTTTCCCCTAGGGAAGACCAAAATAATAAAGTAACTTAAAGTTACTTTTTCCTTTTCAAGTCGTCATGGTCCAAAAAGGTGACCCCAACGCAAAATTAGAACACTAGGAGTTAAGTGGCCCCTCCCAACGATAAAACATAACATCTAGTCCCTTCGAAAACACTTTATAAACCTGTCAATGGAAAATTATAACAATTGGACTAGATATTCATACCCAATAGCTCACAGCGTCCGTAACCCCTTGGGCATGACTAGGGTTAGGACCTATAGTGGCCCTCAGGCCTGTGGCGAGGGAAAGGGGACATTACAGTCCTCCCTTCCCAAAATTTGCTTGTCCCCAAACAAATGCAAACTAGGATGCTGTAGAATCTGCTCTCCCTCCCAAGTAGCATCCTCAAGAGGCAAACCCTTCCACTGTACCAAGTATTCTGTAATATCTCTGCTCCTGAGCTTTCTCTGTCTGACCTCAATAATAGAGTCTGGTTCTAAAACTAGCTTCCCCTCCTCATCCAATGGTGGCAACTCTGTACAAGGTAGAATGTGTTGTCCCAGTGCCCTCTTAAGGCATGACACATGGAAGACATTATGTATCTTACTATGCTCTAGAAGATCCAACTCATATGTAACTGCACCCACTCGCCGAACTACCCTGTATGGACCATAAAACTGTGGTTTCAGCTTTTCTGCCCCCTTCTGCTTGAGTGACGACTGCCTGTATGGCTGCAGACATAGGAATACCAAATCTCCTACCTAGAAGGACCTCTCTATCCTGTGCCAATCCGCATAAACCTTCTATTGATTCTACGCCTTTTGGAGGTTCTCCTTAAGAGCTCGCAAGATATCCTAGTTCTCCTGTAACCAATCCCGAGCTTTGGGAGCCCGACTATCTGATAATACCAAATCAACAAATGACATGGCATCGTATCTGTACAAAGCTCTGAAAGAAGTCATGTCGATGCTCATCTGATATGTGGTATTGTAGCAATACACACCCATATGCAACCATCTAATCCATGCCTGCTGATGTCCGGTCCCATAACTCCGCAAATAGCCCTCTATCCATTTGTTAATAATCTCCGTTTGCCCGTCAGTCTGAGGGTGATAGCTCATGTTGGGAGTCAACTCAGTATCGGCAAGTCTGAATATCTCCTGCCAAAAGGTGCTCATGAAGATCTTATCCCTGTCACTGACAATATTTTTAGGCAAACCATGAAGCCTAAAAATCCCTTTATAAAATACCTGAGCCATGTCAACTGCCTCATGCTTCTTACGTAGAGAAAAGAAATGCGCATACTTGGTCAATCGATCAACTACCACATAAATGTAATTGTGCCCATGCACCATAGGGAGTCCTGTGATGAAATCCATGGATATGCTCTCCCACTTTTGCTCGGGGATGGGAAGAGGCTCGAGTAACCCTGCAGGAAAAGAATGCTTCGATTTGGTTTACTGGCAAACCATACACTCTTTGACGTGATTAAGGACATCGTCCTTCATCCCCTTCTAGGTGAATCTCTCCCTGATGTACCTGTATGTTTTGAAATATCTAGGATGTCCAGCTAATGGCGTATCATGTACTGCACGAAGGATCTTGTCCTTCATCTTAGACCCCGGTACGAGGAAAATCCGATCCTTGTAGAAAATGAGATCATCTACCACCCTGTATCGGTCATCCTTGATAATACCATCCATGATCTCACATGCAAACTGATTCTTGGAGTACTCAACAAGTATGTGAGCCTTCCAATCTGCTGAAATCTCAGACATAGAACTCGGCATAGTAGTAAGGTAAGGCCTCCTAGATAAAGCATCAGTAACAACATTATTCTTACCTCTAGTGTATTCTATGTCAAAGTCATATGTTTGTACCTTGTTCACCCATCTCTGCTGGCGTTCGTTGAGATCCTTCTGCCCCAAAAAGAACCTCAAACTATTGTGATTTGTATGTACCACGAATCTGCTGCCCACAAGGTATTGTCTGAATCTGGCCAAGGCATGCATGATGGCCAACATCTCCTTGTCATAAATTGAATACCCTCTCTCTACTAGGCTCAATTTTCGACTCTCATAAGCAATGGGATGCCTATCCTGCATAAGCACCGATCCAACCCCCTCACAAGATGCATCACACTCTAGAACAAATGGCCGACAAAAATATGGTAATGCGAGGACGGGACATGAACTCATCACCTCCTTGAGATAATCAAAAACCTATTGTGCTACTTCTGACCAAGCGAAAGCTCCCTTCTTTGTCAAATCTGTCAATGGGGCAGTCAACTGGGAGAAGTTCTTCACGAACCTTCTGTAATAGGTGCACAGTCCCAAGAACCCCCTCAGATGTGTCAATGTCCTGGGTGGCGGCCAATCCAAAATTGCCGGTATTTTCTCTCTGTCCACCTTTACTCCCCCTCCACCAATGACATATCCCAAATATAGCAACTCTGTCATGCCAAACTCACATTTAGAAGCTTTTGCATATAGCAAATTAGCTTCTAATCTTCCCAATATCTCATCAAGGTGGCAGATATGGCTCTCCCAAGTCCTGCTGTAGACCAATATATCATCAAAGAAAACCAATACAAACTTCCGCAAATGGCGGTTGAACACGTGGTTCATGCAAGACTGGAATGTAGCCGGTGCATTAGACAATCCGAATGGCATCACTAGAAACACAAAATGTCCATAATGGCATTTGAAAGCAGTCTTATGCACATCCTGCTCCCTAACCTTGATCTGGTGATATCCAGATCGCAAATCTATTTTTGAAAAATAGATTGCCCCCTGTAGCTCATGTAGCAGCTCATCAATACGTGGCACTAGATATTTGTTCTTGATTGTCTTCTTGTTCAATGCCCGGTAGTCGATGCACATCCGCAAGGTCCCATCCTTCTTCTTCACCAATACCACCGAAGAAGCAAAAGAACTGGAACTCAGCCTAATGTGTCCCATATCAATAAGCTCATGAATAGTCCTCTCAATCTCATCCTTAAACCGTTTGGGGTGACAGTAAGGAATAGTAACTACTGGTCTAGTGTCCTCAAGCTCAATCACATGCTCAAATCCCCTATCTGGAGGTACACCTGGTGGTATGTCACTAAAAATTGCATTGTGCTTATCCAATAGCCCTTGTATATCCACATGATACTCTGGCTGTCCATCCTCTGATTTCTTGGTAGAAACCAAGCACTGTACTGCCCAATCAACCCCATTGTGCCTGTGAATCCTCTCGATCCTCTTTGCTGAAACAACCCTGGGTGCATCTGAAGATAACCCCCTCAAGGTTACATTCTTCCCCTCGGACTTGAACTTGAGTTTCATCGTCTGAAAGTTAATCCGAAATTCTCCAAGAGAATGGAGCCACTATACACCGAGCACAAGGTTGGTCTCTCCAATACCAACCACATAGAAGTCATCGATAACTGTATGGTTACCCATGGTGATACTCAACTGCAGAACTCGTTGCATGCATCTCATGGACTCGCCATTGGCTACCACTACATTGAAGCCCTTAAAGTCTTCTGCCTGTAATCCCCGCTTCTCTACCAAAGATGCATCAATGAAGTTGTGGGTTGCCCCACTATTAATGAGTACTACTACTCTCTGACCCTGTAATACTCCCCTGACCCTGAATGCCTTGTACCTCGAGGTACTCGACAAGGTAGCAATAGTCTCATGGGGAAAAGTCTCCTCCTATTCAACCCCTCCACTATCCAATATCTCTCCATCTTCGGCTATGAACCATCAGCTCTCGAAGGAAATACCTTAGGCTGAATTCGAGGGGGAAACCTCGATTTTGGAGTGGACAACTCCAAATCACGTGCTCTCCTAATAGCCTCATGTAAGGAGGAAGGCTCAAATGCCTTCACAAATTCTGCTAAAGCGTCAATCAACCCTGCCATGAAGAGTGAAGTCAACCTCATCTCTGATACATCAGATACCATAACTGATAACCTCTGAAAATCTGCAATGTACTGATCTAGAGAACCTGTCTGCCTCAAGTGAGTCAACTCTCTGAAGTGCCTATCTGGGTCCCTCCTGTCGAATATGCTCATCAACCTCTGTGTAAAATCTGCATAAGTAGTGATATGCATGTGCCCCTGTGTGATCAATCCATGATGCCACCAGTCATGAGCATCTCCCTCAAGGTGTAGGATAGCAAACTTAATTGCATCTTCTTCACGCATGGGATTCAAGTCGAAGTAAGTCTTCAACTTCTGAATCCAAGACTACGCGGTACACTTCTTAGAGCCATCGAAGTGTGGAATGGAGATTTGTCCCAATCTCCTTTGAAACTCAGGTACCTGTGTCTGGTAATCTCTCCTAGGCCTGTTACCAATCTTCATTTTACAATACTCCTGAAATGGCATGTTGTCCTGGAAACCCTCACTCAATGTCCAGTACTTCTCCCAACAAGATTCGTCATCCACAATGTCTGCAGGCTGTCGTGTTTGTGAAACTTCCGGATCCTTCAAAAAAGAAGGCTCGTGGAGTCCCAAGGGTCTGGTAGAGCATGAGGGGACCCTTGTCCTGAATGTCCACTTTCACCTCTATTACCATGTTGTCCCATATTGCTAGCTTCTCCTCTCTCCATATGAGCCTCAATCTTGCCCTGTGCTAACCTCTCAGTGAGCTGGCTCAAATAGAGATTAGTAGTCCCCTGTTGCTTCACCATATTAGTGAACAATTGTTTCATCAGATCCACTCCCATCTCTTCACTGTCTCTGTCTCTGTCTCCCATCTTTCAACCCCAACAAGCTGGAGAAACAACAGCTATGATACCACTGAAATATCCCTTGTAGGATAATACTTTAAAATATGCAAAAATACAGACAAATTGTAGCCAAACAGAAATTTGATTTTTACAGAAAATTAAATCTACGGCAGCAACAGAAAATAATGGATAACTCAAAAAATACTTGCTCAAATCTCTTGAAATTTTAAATGGAGCTTGCTAATACAATAACAAATATTATAGAACTGTTTTTGGAATTTTTCGAATAACAGAATGCTGCCAGAAAATTACAGCGTGCCCTAAACAGCTGAAAACTTTTAAAATTAATATCTTCCGGAATATAGATGCAAAAATTATGAAACCTTGGAAATATTATCTATAAATATAGGAGATGATATCCCAACCTTCAAATCAGAATTTGAGGAAGTGGAAACCCTCCAAAACAGATTTGCAATCTTCAAAACAAGTCGCCCCACCTAGGAGATAGCTGGAAACCCTTGCAAATGCCTTCAAACTGATGCTAGACCTTGCCAAAGATGTTGTCGTAGATCTGCCCTAAAAACCCAGAAATCTCTCCTCCAAAAATGCCCAAAAACCTCCAAAACCCTTCACTGAAAATATCTCTGAAGAACAGCCCTGATTTCAACTCCAAAAATGACAAACTAGGGTGGATCTTTCACCACCGAAGAGAGCCCTACTAGCTAGGGATGGATCTCTCACCACCGAAGCTAGGGTTCCCATGAGATCTTACTCCACAAGCTGGATATCTGCAAACAGCAGTTGCACATGAAAAAAAATATGAGTGTATGCATGAATGATCTTCCTTTCACCCCTCTTCTCCTTTTATAATTTTTCCCATGCCAAGAAACCCTAAAAAGCCCAAGTCACATTTTCCACTAGGGAATACCAAAATAATAAAGTAACTTAAAGTTACTTTTTCCTTTTCAAGTCGTCATGGTCCAAAAAGGTGACCCCAACGCAAAATTAGAACACTAGGAGTCAAGTGGCCCCTCCCAACAATAAAACATAACATCTAGTCCCTTTGAAAGCACTTTAAAAACCTATCAACGGAAAATTATAACAATTGGACTAGATATTCATACCCAATAGCTCACAGCGTCCGTAACCCCTTGGGCATGACTAGGGTTAGGACCCATACTAGCCCTCAGGCCCGTGGCGAGGGAAAGGGGACATTACATAATTTCAGCCCTCTTGTGCAACAAAATATGTATGTTCTTTCATTTTTGGCTTTATAAAATAGGTAGATCAAATTGGAGTGGAGAAGTTATATTTTATTGGCCAATTTGTTTGGGTTTTCCCACTTTACCCTAGTCACACTTTCTAGGTTAAATTCAGATCTGCATTAAATGAATTTTCATATTTTCTCTAATCTACAATTTTTAGTTTGGGATTTGCCTAAAATCCAACTGGGGGCAAAAAGAGTCCCATTGGGGACATTACAAACTCAACCGAATGAAATATACTTAACTTCCCGTGAAGTGAGATGCATAGAAAGTGGCGTGTCTCGACTATGAAGGGCACAGAGCTGCTAAGTAAACCCAAATGATACCAGATTGAAGAAACAAAACTAGAAGAAAAATTAGTAAATAAGTAAGCAAAAATAACGTAAAGGAAGCTCATAGGAGGGTGCTAGGATGGGTATGGACAAGAAGGTTAGGTTAGGTCTGAATGGCTTGTGGAAGATATTAAGTGCTGCTAGGACAAGTCCAAAGAAGACGGCTAGGTTGGATCCAAATAGCTTATGGTAGGTAATAAGGGGATTGAAAGACAAGACTAAGTCAGGGTCGGATAGCCTATAAAAGGGAGGCTAAGCTAGAGACAGAAAACCTAGAATGATATAAGGTGTGTCAATGGGAAGCAACTGGTCTATCAAGGCTATAGAAAGGGAAAATAGGGAAAATAGGGGTATAGGGTGTGAAGATGAGAAATGAAGTCGATCCCATAACAATTTGATCAAAGAGAAGCATAACCAAGGACTAGTTGGTCATTTTGGTGTTGATAAAACATTGGCGCATCTGAGCGAAGGCTATTTTTGGCCAAAAATGGGTATTGATGTGCATAAGTACATGCAGGGATGTACACTTTGACAATCTGCAAAAGGAAGAAGTCAGAACGCAAGGTTGTACCAACCTTTTCCAGTAATTAAGAATTTGTGGAAACATTTGAGCATGGATTTTGTTTAGGATTTGCCTAGAGCACAAAAGAGCAATGACACTTTCTTTGTGGAGATAGATAAATTTTCTAAAATGGCTCATTTTATTGCTTGTAAAAAGACAAATGATGCTACACACGTAGCTAATTTGTTTTCTAGGAAAGTTGTGAGGCTGCATGGATTGGTACATGTTATTTCCAGCTTGTAATAAGATTGTTATTTTATTGTGCTTATAACTGTGTTTTCCTCCATTGAATACTATATACAAGCATGTCATCCTTATGCTGTGTAAGGGTTCTTTTCGGGTGAATCATTTGATCTTGTATGTGAGAAAATAGGCTGTGTGGTATAAGAAGTCAGTAATCTCTTTTACACATACCTTTGCTGAAAAGCTTGAAATCGTAATTTTGAACATTCAGTAATCTCTAGGATAAAGTTTCGCCAAATATTCAATTTATTAAACCACATAAACCAGAAAAAACTTATCATTAAAGTACATAACACTTGCTATTCTAAATGCTATCAGGTAAGAACTTGATTGCCATTTTCACATCTTACAAAGGGGAAAAACAGTAAAAATCTAGGACTCACAATCACTTCATCAAGTAATTCATAAACAAGGACAAAATTTTTCCGAAGTGAATCTTCATTGAGAATTCCAAGATAGTCTTTTATGACACGTGCTATCCGCTGCAGAAGCTCCAACACAAGTGCAGGCGACACGTTAACTCTTGTTGTTGCAACAAATAACAGTCCAGCAACTTTGACGTGTAAATAGTTCACACCATCTACATTCTGCACCAAAGAAATGCACCCCAATACAACATGGTTATTGAAATTCCACCAAGTAAAACAGGATATAGTCTGCTTAAGCATCTGCTGAGCATTGAAATAAATCGGAGCATTACTATTTTATGATATTCAGACCACAAAGTAACCTTCTCAAGATACTGAATGTTTTTAAAACAATAAAGCAAAATGAGCAACTGTGTCAAACTGGAAACAAATCAATGTTGTGTAAAATTATCTACTTGCACACCAAGAGTTTTTCCAAAACTGGTTCAGTTTTGTACAATCAGGACAAAGAAAGAAAACATATTAATGTTCTATTAACATCCAAAGTAACCAATAATGCAGAAGAGATCAAAAACAAGAAAATCTGCTGAGCATTGAAATAAATCGGAGCAGTACCATTTTATGATATTCAGACCACAAAGTAACCTTATCAAGATACTGAATGTCTTTAAAACAATAAAACAAAATGAGCAACTGTGTCAAACTGGAAACAACTCGATGATGTGTAAAATTATCTATAGTATCAGAACTGCTTAAGCATCTGCTGAGTATTGAAATAAATCGGAGCAGTACTATTTTATGATATTCAGACCACGAAGTAACCTTCTCAAGATACTCAATGTCTTTAAAACAATAAAACAAAATGAGCAACTGTGTCAAACTGGAAACAAATTGATGTTGAGTAAAATTATCTACTTGCACACCAAGAGTTTTTCCAAAACTGGTTCAGTTTTGTACAATCAGGACAAAGAAAGAAAACATAATAATGTTCTATTAATATCCAAAGTAACCAATAAAGCAGAAGATATCAAAAACAAGAAAATACATAAGCCATCTTCAACTTTAGCAGAAGCTAGAACCTGATAATAATGTCCAGGAAAAGGACAATATAGGGAACAATAACAGGCAGCTCATTAGAGTGTAGTACAGCCAACATAATGCTCTAGGAATAGGAAAAGGTATTAGATTGTCTCTGAATTTGTAGCTAACCGTCCCTATTATGCATTAGTGCCCTCACCTTAACTTGGGACTATTCATTCCTTAAGTGTTTCCACTGAGAAAATAGAAGCTAATAGTAAAGTTCATGACTAAGAATTATTAACTTCCACGATTCTAATGGTACAACACTTAGTTATACAATAATCCTAATAGAAATGTAAGTCAACTTCCATGATGTCCTTTACTGCTACAGCATTTAATGATATGTTACATCTACATTCAGACAACATTGCAATTTTTCTTGCCATGTAAATGTTGCTTTGTCAATTTCTGTATTGTAAATACCATTCCAAATACCACTTAAATATCTGGTTATAAAACATCCTTGATCAATTAGGCAACCCTTTGCTTTGTCTAGATAAATGAGTAGGCCTCCTAGACATTATTTCCAACAAGTTGTTGCTCTGAAAATTTCATCACTTAACAACCTGCTCAGATCTTATCTTTGTTGTGATTACTGTTTCTAAATTTGAGTTCCTCCCAAAAACAAAAAACAAAATATTTACCACATAGGAAACCCAGCAAGGGAGAAATGGCTCAGAAGTTCAGAATTTATGAAAGGGCTCATTTAATATATAGAATCACATAATACAGAAAAATATCCAAAATATACAAAAAATATATGCAAGTACACATAATACGTCAAGAGCACAAATTAAAAAATGATAAACACATAGTCTCAAAATTCGATTACATGAATATGCCTGTTGGTGACAGAAAATGTACTATATGGTTTTGGCTGGATTACTGGAAAGGCTGCCTCATTTTGATCTACTCCATTTTCTAATTTTGAAGACAGTGAATTTCCAGAGCAAATAAGTATCGCTCTCCGAGCTAAAGGCCATGGGTGGTTGTATAACCTGCTTACAAAGTTATGTGATGGAGTTCAAAAGTGTCTTGGCTCAGATACAATGTAGTTTGCTCTATATATTGAGCTTAATCTGTAAACCGCATCTTAGAATGGCACAACTGTAGCCAATATTTGGAGACCAAAAATGGCAGATGTAATACTAAAACTGATATTTTTTGAGTGACCGGATAGACCTTCCCTGTATCTCCATTTGCAAGCTCTTCAAAAAATATGAGTTCTTTAAAGCTAGGCTGCAGGACCGCTTGTCACTTGGTGATGGCAAGGCCACAAAGAACTTACTTTGACTAGTTGACAAAAATTGACAACTGTGTGAAATCTATTCAAATAATGTATTCTCCCGAGATCTTTTACATTTTCTAGTGTTCAGAAGATCTTGCCAGTACTGGATATTGCTTCAGAATTTCTCTTCACTAACTTTTAAAATTCTTGTGTGCAAAATATAAAAGCTGTTCCATGGACTGCAAGGAAGGAACACCGGATTAAGGCTCTATTATGTCACTGCAATTGCAATTGTCACAACTTGGCAGTCTGTCTTTGTTGGATGTAATTTTAAGCGAACTGTTGTAGATTGCAAACAGAGTTCTGGAAAACAATAAGCAGCTAAGCAACTCTCCAGCATATGTAGATTAAAATAAATCAGTACTCTTCCAACAGCTTCAGAGTAATTTTTCATATGTGGAACTTTTCAAATCACAACTGCAGATTTGTTTTTACAGAAATTCTAATCAGGTTAATGTTTGCAAGTTCTATTCTCCATCAGCTTATTGATGAGAATTTTGCATTGCAGATAGCAGACATGGCTGTCAAAATATTTCCTCAATAATAAGATCTTGTGCAGCTGAAGGTTAGTCGAATATATCAAAGACCCTATCCACCATTTAGCTTCACTTACTCCAGGTGCTACATATTGGCAAATTGATCCGTCCAAAATATGTTCACCTTTCTTTGGTTAACCGTGATAGCCAAGATCCCAGATAAAGTACAACGAAGTGCATAGTAGCCTGGAGGAAGGGCTGAGTGGCTTTGCCACTACTCTTTCTATGGCAGACTAATAATCAGTCTTCGAATTTAAAATAAATGCTTGCCCCAAATCTATAAAAGCATGGCCCAATTTGAGCTCAGTTTTTGATATGTGGTGTCAAAAACTCAGGCTGACACAATGCATAAAGGATCTGGCCTCGTTGGATATTTCTTCCTCTTCGAAGAGTCACATCTACCGGTAAGTAATCACAAGATGTATGTCAGAAAAATCAAAGTTATCAAGTGACAGGTTCTGCGGTGGGATTAGGAACCTTTCTATCCGAATGAGAGCTTTCTTTCAAATGCTTCATTATCTATGTAGTAATTTTGTTTATATGCAAATATGTATGATCAGACCTGATGTAGTAGACCAACTAGTTTCAGGAAACTTTAAACAGAAACAATGTTTTACAGTTTCTGATTAGGAGGTTTGAAACTGGTTTTTATTTTTTCAGTACTGGATTGCCATTAAACATCTTGTTTCCAAGTAACATTAACAAAATATTTCTCATGGTATGTTTGTTGTATATGAGCAGTAAGAATGCTTTTTAGTATGTTATCTTTAGTCAGCACTATTGCCCCTTTCTTAAATTTACTATCGACAAGAATTCAATAACATTTAAAGATGAAAAAATAACAAAACTACATATTTCAATTTTTATAATAATCTCATAGATCAGCCCTCCCTTATTCCTCCTCGTTACCGAGGAAGCATAGCTGATAGGAGGGAGATTAAATTAATGATCAAATGAAATAAATTTCCAAAGAGATTAGGTCCATCCGAATGATCCAGATCTAGGCCATGTTTTGTAACCATGCAAAAAAGAAATTCGACTATATCCAAGAAAATATTGTTTGACTAACCACCGCAACTCTGGAAATCAATCTCATGGACCAACTGCCACCCTGGGGACCTGGGACTAATCGCCCACTCAAGCTCATGAGCTGAGGTTGGAAGTTTACTAACAACTGCGGGTTTTGGTCTAAAAGCAAGCTATCAGTGGTATCAAAGCCTCGACCCAAGTTAGATTTCCCCAAGTGCATCGGAGGGAGGGTGTTGGACTAACCACCATACCTATGGGAATCGATCTCGTGGACTAACCGCTGCCCTGGAAACCTGTGACTAATCACTCACTCAAGTTCATGAGCCGGGTTTGGAAGTTTACAAACACCTCGTAGTTTTGGTGTAACGGCAAGCTATCAAATACAAAATCCTTCCAGCTGTACCAATATCTGCCAACATAAATTCTCACAATCCACTCTTTTGAAGTAAGATTCAGCATGAAATTTTCCTACCAAAGGAAATATTCGTAAAAAATTTAAGGATTGAAGTATATTAGCACCATAGGATCGTAGCAACAGTTATTTTCGTGATCATTTGACAGTATAAAAATCAGAAATTCGTAGTTGCGATTTCGTATGTATATTTCAGTGTTGAACTCAAATTTGGATTTCAGTTTCCAGTGGCCAACATTGAATATTCATAGTTCACTGTTCAATATCATAGATGTTAATGTTATTTGAATTTCAGCTCTTTAGAATGTTTAATCATTAATGATGTTTAAGATTTTAATTATACAATTGAAAAGGTATAAAATATGTTCTTTAATGCATACATAAATATAAATCTATCTGTGTGTGTGTAAATGTGTATATGTGTGTGTATACACATACGTATATGTGTGTGGGTATGTATTGCCATCCCCAATGTCCAAAACAAAATTTTTACATCACAGAAACATGTCCTGACATTCCCCTACACGCTGTCTCGAAATCTCAGAGAAACATTGCACATATCAAACTAATCAAAATGTGTTAGCATATGCAAAGAGAAGAAAGAATACAGAAGGCAAACTGCACTGTTCAAATGACACAGTGCAGAGGTTTATTTATATGTGAAGAGGTGGTTACAGATTGGTTGAACAGTTACCAACCGAACAACTACATAACTGTTTTACAAGCTATATAAAGTGCTATATTTTAACAAAATGAAGTGAGCTGAAGCCCCAATATAAGATGAATTGACACATTCTCGCATTTTGAAAAATATTGATGTGTAAACAGGTTCCCATTTTCAATTAAACCATCCAGATTTCCATAGGCAAGAGTACACCTTTATAGAAGGCTCGTGATAGGCAGCCATTTCTACAGTACATCGAAAATTCTTAATCATGAAGCTGTGGCTATCAAATACTTATAGATTTGGTAATGGAATACCTACGAAAATTGGTGGTGCCTCCTCTCCATCATCACCTTTCCAGAACTTCACTTTGCGAAAAAATATTTCAGCACTTCCCTTTGGTACCTCCCCACGATCTGCAATCTCAGAAACAACGGAGTCACATTGGTAATCTTAGAATCTATAAGTTCAATTAACTATGGAACACCCAAGTCTTACTAGACACATAACAAAATGACTAGTTAAGAGATGTATTTTAAGGAAGAGCCATTTTAAAGCACAAAATGCTTGCCAAATATGACATAAGATGTAAAATGGAAGATTACAGTCATGACATTCATTACACTTAGAAACTTGTAGCAGAAAACTATGATAGAACAAACAAGTACTAAGGCTTTCCTGCTAACAGTATTTTTTAGAAACTTTGGTTAGTAACTCATAAGTAAACGTCTAAAAAGTATAGGAAACACGAGCAAAAAATGTGAAACCTGGAAGAGGTTTTCTAACCTTTCCTGAGGTTTACAGGCAACTGAAGTTGATATTTTAGGACTTTATTGTTAATTGTCACTTCAAACTGAGTAAAATCACGACTTTGTTAAGTATAATTGAAGAAGAGCAGAATGCCTTCCTATATATTATCTTCCAGTGTTATTCTATCCATAGTTCGGCAACTGCCCGGCAGGCCAAAATTTGACTCGGAAATCGGGAATCGGCAATTAATCAGCATTGATCGGCAAATTTATTGCTACTTTAAAAAACATTTAAATTCATAAAATAAACTTAAATTAAATGTAAAACATTGTTAATTTGTTTGGGAGCTACAGGAAGAGATTCAAAATTACAATGTTATGAAATTCATTTGGGAGCTATAGACTGCACTTGCAGCACTGCTAAAGCTTGTTTATTATACACTATTAGTATCAAATAAGTTTATTAACTTATCACACAGATATGAAACTTATATCAGACATTTCTCATTCTTCTGTAGAATCAAATTGCATGAAGAAAGAATTACAGCAGAGGTATATATATTTTGTCCCTGAACAAAATGAAATTCGGTTGGGAGCTACAGGAAAAGGTTAAAATAAGGTTATCACAAAGTTATGAAATTCATTTGGGAGTTACAGACTGCACTGTGCAACAGTTACACTGCCAAGGCTTGTTTATCATACATTATTAGTATTAAATAAGGTTATAAACTTATCAAAAAGATCTGAAACCCTAGCAAAACGCGGAGGCAAAAATCGTAGAAATTCACAGGTCAAATTGTGGAGAGAAAAATCACATAAAAACACCATGAAATGACCTTTATTTCTGTTCTAGATGTTTTATACCCTGCCTGGTGATTTTTCACAATTTTCAAGGCGGGTTTTGACAATTTTTCATGAATTTTATCACCAAAAATTGGTGATTATTCGCCAGAACTTAAATTGCAATTTTCTGCACAATTAATTGTTATGTGACTGCAACACGATATATCGCTGATAAATGGAGATTTTTAGAAAAGGGATTGTATCGATGATGTTATGGCAAGTAAGGAGGCAAATAAAGTCATTTCAGTTTGGCTGGTCTTGGTTCTACCACGGATTGGAGGAAATAAAGACATTTTCAGTTTGGCTGATCTTGGTTCTACCACTGTTTGGAGGCAAACAAATAGTTACAGTGTTGCATGGGGTATAGCACACATCACGAAGTTTTAATGCAGACGTAATTACTTTGAACTAGTCCAGCAATTAAAAATGCCAATGCATGGAAGTGATTATCAAATAAAACGGCTCAATCCCATTAGGATTTGAAGACCATGTAACCAGCTATTAATTATGCTCCAGACCATGTGTTTTCCCTAGGAAAACTAACAAAGTTTTGCATATGATGTTTTCAGCTTGATGAAGATGTCTAGGTTAAATCTAGTACTTGATTAAAACTATTCTTTAGAGTTGACAAGTATTAAAGTTGACATTAATCTTCCTATTCTTACAACTCTCACCCTAAGCTGATATGATGTTATAACACAACAAGTTTATGCTTGATGTTAAACAAATAGCAAAAAATAAGACCATATGGGCATGATCTAGAATGTTTACACTAAGATCTAAATGTTTATTCAAAATTTCAACTGACTTCCATAAAAAATCCAGAGGGCATCTTAACAACATTCAGGTATGACAAGCATTCGAAGTGGTTTCATAAATTTGGCTATTTTGCAGTAAATATTAAAATGTCCAGACTCCAGGCAGTCAAGTCAATATAACCATCATTAATCCATTTGTAAAACATTTTTTTGCTCATTAACATCATCTTCTAGAGTTCTGAACAGCTACATACAACTTTCCATATTTTACATATTCCTCAGAATTTTTGACATTGTAAATATACTCTATTTTATCCACCATGTTCAAGCCACAGCTACTAATGGACATCACTTTATTTAACTCTTTCAACACACACCCTCTATCCCACTACATATTTTATTAAATGGATGAAGCAATTGAAAGATAAGGAAACAAATGAGGGCTTGGGAGACAAAAATGTCGTCGGAGTTGTATAGGACATTAGAGAAGATAAGGGAAGCAAAGAATCACAAAGAGTAGACAACAGGACAGAAGAAGGGGAATGAGGAAAGAAAGTTGACAGCATAACAAAACATCACAGAAAAAGGGACCAGCAAGCCAGCATCCAGATCAATCTCAACTGAGCCCAGGAAGTTCAGGGTCCACTACAGAAAGAGTAAGAGAAGGTACCAGCTGAAAATAACACAAATCTGGTTGTGGTCGACAATGATAATCAAGGATCAACCAAGTTGATCAAGAAGAACAGAATTTGAGGATGTGAATTCAGAAAATGAAGAGGAAAGTCAAATTGATCAAATGAATGGACAAGTAGACTCGTGCTTCATTGTAAAATCACAAATTTTTTATTATTTTAGTGATCTTCATCTTACCCACTAGTGATTGTTTTTTCCCGTGCTATGTTGTACAAGTTTTAACTTAATTCACTACAGGTTAATAGTGTCACACTTCCTTTTGCCTCTCATCGAATTTTCCCATAATGCACGATGCGTGGAGCATTTCTTATACACCTGTTCATTACTTGGAATATTTTTTTATTCTGGATGACTTTTTCCTTCAGTTTACTCCTCTATTCTATAAGGATTGTCAGAATGTACTATACATGTTTGGTATTTTCTCCTTTGGAACGATCTTGTGCACCTCAGGCTCATCATCAGCCATACCAAATTTCAGCTTGTAACAGCTTCACGCAGAGTGGACCATTCTTCATTTGTGTTTTCAGAGTGAACAAAAATGTTCTTTAAGGGGGGATATCCTGTAATTCCTCCTTCCTTTCCCTCTACCAGTTAATCTTAAGGGGAATGATGGCATATTTTTTAATAAGTTGGTCTTATTAATTAATTAATGCATCTATTTTTATTACTATAATATCTCATATTTTAATTTTAGATACACAAGAACTCCAATCAACTCTCTGCCATTAAAGATTCTCTTGTATGTACTAACTCTCATCTTCGTTGTAATTATCACCTTCAACCAAGTAGAAGCATTGTGTCACCAGTTCTAATTTAAGCTTTAAGTGGGTGAGAATTTTCTAGTTTAAGCATCTTCTCCAAGTCCACCTTCTCGGGCACTTTTTAATGAAAGAGCATTATGGGAACACAGGCAATAAATAAGAGAAACAATTGTTACTATAAATTTATTCTGATATTTTTCAATTGGAATTTACTGGTACACTTCTGAGCCAATTCCTTATCTATTGTGAGCTAGTTCATATGTGTTCAAATCGGTAATTTGATAAACATGTGCATTCCACTATGCTGAAAATATTTCCAAAATCTTATAATGAAAAATTGGGAGGAACAATGAGAAGTTCAAGATCAATGATACATTTTGCATCATTTGTCTAGTTTATATTTCAGCCTATGAGATATTGAACCCAGCTAAAGGAAGTATACTCGGAAATTCGGAATAAAAGATAGTTGGGAGAAGAATTTATTGCAGAAAGGCTAAGATAAATTCATTGAAAGCATTCGGTTGCCAACGGATAATAACTCCATAAAAATTGAAAATTTTGCACAGAGCCGTGTTCAGTCATTAGCATCAGTGTGGAGTACGAATTAGGCTCAGCTGTGTCCAGTCAAAAGTTAATAAGGGTGAATGATTCAGGTATCAAGGAAAACATTAAGGAATGGTGGGCTGTTATAGCAAGAGGTTCCAGGATGTACCAGTTAGCTGCAGAAACTGAAATTTATCAAAAAAGAACTGAAAAGATGGAATAAACAAGATTTTGGAAACATCTTTATAAGGAAGAAATACATGCAAGGTAGACTGGAAAGATTGCAGCTAAAGATTCAAAAAGAGGGATTCATTCCCAAGCTGTCAGCCGAGGAAAAATTCTAAACTTCAGAATACCACAATATGTCTTAGAGCAGGTGGAAATTCATTGGACGCAGAATTCCAGAAACAAGGATAGAAATACAAAATTCATTCATTACCCTGAAGGTTCAACAAAGTTAACTACCCTGAAGGTCATGTTATCATTGAGAAAGAAACACAGCTAGAAAATTTTTTGATTGTTTTTCTAATATGTTGAGAGGAGAGGAAAGAAGAGAAACCGGAATGCAGACCAGAACTCACTGTTAAAATGCATACCTAGGATGTTTGGTGATGCAGATAGTGCAATGCCATTGGGACCTATTCTGGCAGAAGAAATTGGAGATGCCATTTCATTTGCTAAGGATAAAATTCCTTGACCAGATGGCTTCTTAACTGGATTTTACCAAGTAATCCGGGACATCATAAAATAGAATATAGCTGCAGTTGTACGGGAATCAAATTAGAACAACCCTCAAAGGAATAAATAATACTTTCTTGGCTTCTATCACCTAGAAGCAGGAAGCTGGTATTTTGACTCTTATATATTCTTTGAGGAACAGGGGGATTTTGCACGAGACAGACTTCAGATGGCATTATCGTAGCTCGTGAAGTTTTGAGCACCTCCGAGATCAGGAAAAAGCCCAGCTGCTTTCTCAAGTTAAATATGAAGAGCCTGTGACAGACTCCAGGACAGAATTCTTTAAAAAATTGGGTTTCGTGGTCAGTAAAGGAATTGGATTCGGGCTTTGCAACAGTCCAAAATTCTCTATCCTGATAAATGGATCCCCAGCAAGTTTTTTCAGTGCTTCGGGAGTGCTTACACAGGGGAAACCATTGTCTCCTTTTCCTCTTATCACTTAGGCAAAGGAATTAAGTAAGACAATTACAGAAGCATAAAATAAAAAGCAATTTCAGGTAATTAAGATTGCAGATATCATATTCTCTATCACCCATTTATAATTTGTGGGTGATATTATGCTCTGAGGTGAAGTTAAAATTAAAAAGCTGAAGCCTGATAAGATTTGGAAAAGTAGTAGGTCAGTTGGTAAATTTCAACAGTTCCAAAATTTACTTTTGCAATGTTAATGCGAGAATAAAGATTTTCCTCGCTCAGACTCTAGAAATAAATAAAGGATTCCTGACCAACTCGTATGTGGGAGTTCTATTGTTTACAGGAAGTAACATTCAGGCCTTGTGGAAGCGATTCTTGGAAACAGTGCAAAACAAACTTTTAGGGTGGAAAGGGAAGTGGTTGTCTCTAGTGAGTAGGATTTTTCTTATTAAGACCACCCTTCAGGCTGTATGCCTATCTACAAGATGTCAGACTCAGAATGCCAACAAAGATGGCCAGCTTTGACAAAACTCATAAGAATTTTCTATGGAGTGGAAATTCTAAGGAGAAGAAAATATATCTTTTAAAATGGCAGGAAGTATGTCTGCCAAAAGTATGGGGGTTTAGGCATTGAGAGAGGATCATTAGATACAGTGCTGAGTTAATTACCTCCTTTCTTAGAAGGCAAGGAAGCAGGGCTTTTGAGGTCAGTTTCTGGGACGAGGCTGGGATCATTGAGACTCCGCTGGACCAAGCTAAGGACTTCAGGGACCTGAAAGCAAGTCTGACCAGAAGAATAGGTACCAAGGTGAAAGAGTACATCAATGGAGAAGGAAGTCATTAGAGGAATACCAAAGTTTTGGTGGGTACGTCTAACAGGATTGGAAAAATACAGCACTTCCCAGTTTCCCTTACACTCCTATCCTATTCCTAGAAGAAATTCAGTAGATAAGCTCGAACTGAATGGCTCAAAGCTACGAACGTACAGCGTGAAAGAAGGTTACAAATTAATAAAGTTGATAAATGCAACTGCTTCCCAAAACCATGGACAAAAAAGCCTTCAAAAGACTAATGCATTTCTGTGCTACCTGCAAGAAATAAGATCTTAAGTTCTTAACGCGTGATAGTTTATACCGGAGAGGGTGGATTGATCCATCCATGTGCATTATGTGTCAGACTGATTGGGAAAGAGGACCTCATCTATTTCACCACTGCTCCTTTGCCTATGAAATCTATAATTGATTCTTCCAAAAGTTTAACATGGAGTGACTACCACCACTAAAGGTAATGGATTAGGTGGAAGCTTGGTGGCCAGAGGTAAAGTCAGAGCCTTGGAAGTTGATATGGAGAATAAGTCTGTCAACCATTATTTGGAAATTTTGGTTATAAAGGAACAACAGAAATTTTCAGAAAACTAAACTCTCCAAAGGACTTATTGCATAAATTGAAGAAGTTACAGATGAACTCACTAGGAGTTGGCTGCCCAAAGATCTAAAACTAATTTGACAGAAATGAATCCAGAAGAATATTACTCATCAATAAATAAATTTTCAAAAGCATGATATAGCAGCCAACTGGAAGGCAGTATTGCAATTTCTCCCTGCTAGAGTGGCAGTTTTTGAAGTCCAAACAAAATATGTGGTAAAATACAAGCCACCAGCTCAAGGATAGGATCAAACTTAACATTGATGGAAATTCCAAAGATAATCCTGGACCGGCAGTGGGTGGAGTTTCCAGAGACGCAAATGGCCAGGCATGTTTATAACTTTATATTTTATCCTATTAAAAGGATTATAGTAAGACTACAAACTAAATGACCGACAGAAGAGCCTTGCTACAAGGCCTCAAACTTGCTGTGAATGGGCAGAATAGAAAATAAAAGGGGACTCCATGTTTATTCTGGAAGCAGTTAAAAGCAGAAATTGCTCCAACAAGAAAGAAAGGAGTATAGTCTTGTATATCACATAAATTATTGACTTCTCAAAAGCAATTGCAAGGTCAAAATTGGTCACATCAGAATAAGTGGTTATAAACATGCTAAACACCTTGCAAATCTGGGGGTTAAGGCAATGAGTGGATCAGGAAGCCAATATAGCATCATATAAAGATATCCCTCATCTTTTAAAGCTTCTTATAGAAGATAAGGGATGATTAAGTCCTTCTAGTCCTGCTGAGAATTAAAAATGACAAGGGTTCCTAATAGTTTAGGGTGGTGGAGATACCCTCCATCCTACATTATTTTTGTCATCATAAATTCTAGAGGGGCTCGAGCTTTCATGCTTGCCACCTCAATACATTCTCACGTGAGAAGACTACCAAGGCTTTAAAGGCCCTCTTCCCTGTTGTATGCCCATTTGCACACAACCGGAGCCGGATCTGGATCCAAAGCCAGACAAAGGAGCTGCAGCAGGAAGGTTTTGAGCGCACAGCAGCAACAGGGTTTTCCTACAGAGCATTAACTAGTTTACACAGTAAGATCCCAGTCTCTATGGGTTTTGGGGGGTGAGAGCTTGGAATGTAATAAGCAGAGGATAAGAATTTTGGGAGTTCTTTCAGTTTTTCCTTCTTCGTAGCCCTGTTTATGAGAAAAATCAAATATTTTCCTTGCTACATCTCCTTTAAGATTTTTTTTGGGATAATTTCTTGTCAGGGGTGTCCATAGGGAAGGAAAATAGTTGCGGTTTTGGGTTTTAATTGTGTGTTCATTCTCTCTCTCAACTTGGGCCCTGCCTCAGCAATGAGAAAAGTGCTTGAGGCACTGGCCAATCCAGGCGAGTCAATTAATCAGCTTACTGTAATTAAAGTTGCCCATGTTTTAGGGGCACACACAGTGCTACAAAGCTCCACCGATACCCTGGGCATTCAGGAAGACATGGAATAGGTGGAAGGTCGAATCATGCCAATGCTTATAAGATATGGCAGCTGCTGAAAGGGTTGCCTGGGTAGATGGTTCAGCAAGAGAGGAAACAACACACACTGTGAGCAATGTGTAGAACTGATATCAAGCAGCTGGAAGAAAAGGAAGCAGATGAGAAAATGGGGCTAGAAGAGCTGCTGAAACTATTAAACATGGAGGAAGCCAAGCAAAGTCAACTAATGCTGCTGCCGATGGACCAGTTCCTGTGAAGGTGGAAAGCTCGGAGGAGGAAGCTGAAGAGAGGGAGTAAAGTTGAAAGACAGTCCCTACCTTTCCGTGCTTGCAGAACGCTATAAACTGATTGCATGATATTCAGATTTTTCCTTTCAGACTAGGTTCTTTCAATGTCTAGCTTGGATACTATCCTTCCGTAGACTGATAGGCGTGCTTATTATAGGTATACGCATAGAACAAAATTTGCAGGGCTTATGTAGACATTCAATTCTGATAAAAGCACAAAACTCTTGGGTTAATATATCTACTGTTTCATTCAGGTTCAGCTTGCATTTTCAGTATTATAGTCTCACAAACACTTTGTTTATCCACATATAATAACGCTTTCCCTCCTGGTTTTGGTCGTTACCACAACCCCCAGGAGGATTTTCCATTTATAGCCGGGATGCTGTCATCCCTCTTTTTGGTTTACATAATAAAAAAACATGTGAACCTCCCTTATCAAAACTTTTAACTTTGGGACTAGATTCATTGATACTTAATAATGGGTATCTCCTTCTCAAAGACAGATTCTGTTGGAGTTGGTCCTGAGTCCTGTGGCAATAAGTTCAATGAAAATGCTGGAAGTTTAATCCTCCCCAAATTTTGAATGATATGAATGGTGAGGGCTGTTCTGGACTTAATGTGGATTTGGGTGATGTGGCTCTGGATGATCCCTTTTCGGTTTCGCACTGGAAGAAAATCCTGGAGATGCCAAATATTACATCTCTTGTAAGCTTTTGCAAGGTAAAGAAACCAGGTTTTCTGTTCAAGGCTACCTCCTTGTCTGATCTGGATGCTGCTGAACTTTTTAAGTTCCTCTTCTTAAATGGGCTATTTTCAAGAAACTGCTTTGGAAAGTACGAATATTTCTTAGGATGAATCTCACCATCATTCACCAGCAATTTATATTTGGGCCAGCCATGGGCATCCCACAATGTATGAAGTTGTGGAAGTGACAGTTCTTTTAAGCCCATCTTCCTGCTGGAATTATGGTCAAACACTTTCTTCCTTCAGCTTCATAGTCGAGCATAGTAGATTAGGAGGTCAATGATATGTGGTCAGTGGCTCTATGCTTTTTTCTGGCTCCTGATCTTGATGCAGCTTTTGTGGAACAAGAACATCATCAACAATCAGACTTGTAGTTTTTTTTTTTTTTGTGCCTTCGGGCTTTTATTGCTTTCCTGTTTTCAGTTATAGTTGTTTTTTTACTGGGTGTTTGATTTTTGCATACTTTGGATATTGGCCAACCAATCATAGTAATTTATTGGTTGGGCTCTTTTTTGTCCCCAGCTATGCAGCCATGGTAATTTGCCAATTATCCAGGTAACCTGCAGGGTGAGTGTGCCTTTCCCCCTCGTTTAATATATTTTTAATAAATTATGGGTAACACCTAGGTCAATTATAATGGACACATTTGATTGTCATAAATATTGGCTTATAATAATGTCAGTACATCAAATAAAGTCATATTCTAACAGATATATAAAATACATATACATGGATTGAGAGAATTTACAGAGGAAATGAGAAGGTCTGATCGTCCCTCATGGGAAGACTATCTGTTGTTCCTGTGTGCAAGGAGCATTGACTCATTAATAAATATCTCTCATTTATTTCTTCCATAATCAATATGTTTGAATGCATGTCGGTTTATCCCGTTTTTTGCACGGTATGAAAACAAGTTTGCAATTGTGCATTTATAATTTTGAAGAAAATTAGTTAGCTGAAAGGAAAAAAGAAAGAAATTATATCAATGTCCACAAGTAACCAAAAACAGGTCAATGCGACTCGGGAAAACGTCCAAATACAATAGAAAGTGCTAGGGTAAAAGGACACTCAGAACAACGACCAACAAAATAAAATAAGACCAAAATTACTGCAAGTAAATGTGGGATAAACCCAATGCAGTAAACCTCACAACCCTAGTGGTTAGGGTAACAGTATGAGTAGCCAGATATCTCACTGCGAAAGGCAGTAAACCTCACAACCCTAGTGGTTAGGGTAACAGCATAAGTAGCCAGATATCTCACTGTGAAAGGCCAGTGCAGGATGCTGAGAGAACGAATTAGTAGTTCCAGGTGTGAAGACTGAAGGACTGGCATAGTTCTGACAGACAAAGAAATGCTTAGGAATACTTCTGTGAAGTCCATTTCTGTTCGATGAATCACAAACTTCTGTGCTTTAGTTCCTTTTGTCAATTAAATTTTTCCAGCTATTTTTTTCTTCAGTTAATTTGTGAGACCCGGACAGAGTCATTTTGGTGAGGTGTCTATTCCTGGATATAAAAACAAAATGCTTAAGAGTTTATAGAGGTGCAGTGAAGAGGTGGAACAGCAAATTGTGGGACAACAGAAAGAAACAGCAAACTAAAGATATTGTGTTGTTCTTGATGATGGTAGACTCTGTTGAGCAATTTGCAGAGTATGGTGTCCTGTGGGTAGGTAAGGTGCAGATTTGGCTGAAATCATTAGTTTCTGAGGTTTATGCTCAAATTCAGGGCAAAGATGATCAACAGTCCTGCACATAAATAGGAGTTAAATTGCTTGACAGTGTTGTGTATCACTGTTGGTTAGCTCTTAGAGATCATGAGGGTTTATAGATATTATGTAGCCGCTCGAATGAGCTTCAAAGGAATATCAACCTGTTTGGAGGCACAGCGAACAGCATAAGCAGACCGGATTCACTCAAGTGTGAAAAGCTCTTTATTTTTATGAAGTCTATCACTTAGAAAGAAATGAAAATATATTTGAAACTTGGAAGAAAACTGCCTTATCTTATTTTTTCAAAAAGGTTGCATGCTTTTTTAATTAAGTTGCAATATATGCCAGGATACCTGTGCCATATCCATTTGGCATAGCCTGTATGGATATAGCATGTATAAATATTAGATGTGTCAGATTTAGCATGCCCTGTCCAGATACTGCTCAGATACAGAAATGCTATATTCAGGCTGTATTCAGGTAGGAACTGCCATATAGAGGTCATGTGCAGACTGTCTGGAAATGGGGTAGCCTATAGGCTATACCCAAAAAGTATAGAGAGAGAGTTTTTAATATATATAACTATAAACAATTAAAATAATTATATGGAGTTACATATATTAATAAAATAAACCTCTTGACAGACATGTTTGCTTTTATATGTGTGTGCGTGGGCATGTGCATGTGCATGTGCATGTGCATGTGTGTCTTTCTAAAGCAACAATGGACTCGACTACATTCCAAGCCAGCGGTTTGGGTTTCAACTTTAGGAAAACCAATTAAGTTTCTTATTAAAGACTTTTTCCATGATGATTTGAATCGTGTAATATCCCCTTCCCAATCGAAGACCTTTGGCCTATTTTGTCAGCCCAACGGCCAAAGGAAAAATATAAGTGTGACTTAAGTTTTATTAATTTTATTATATTGTGCAAAAAATTAAAATATAATAGCACATATAATAAATTAATAAACTTAACATTAAAATAGAACCTAGAAAAGTGCATAAAAAGAAAAACACTTATTTAATTTGTATTTTCTAGGGAAAATGGTGACTTGCCTTGGGGGAATAATGGGAACTTAGAAAGGATAAAACATTTCTATTTTGTATTCCCTCTAGGGAAAAAGTGACCAGACTTGGGAGAAGAAAATAATTATTAAATGCCTTTTGTATTCTCCCTAAGAGAAATGGAGGGTGGAAAATGCATTGAAAGAATCATGCAAGTTGATTGGATATTTTGGAGGTTCCTTTGGGTCACTTCTTCTTTTAAAAGGAGAAGTAGACTTGCTTGAGAGGCATTCGATATTCACTTGATAATTTATGATTTGTGTCTTAAGCTTGTAGCTTTTGCATAGAAATATCTAAGGACGAAAACCTTTAGTATTTCCCTCTTGTGGATGAAAACCCCCAGGAGTTTGAGAGGAATTTCCATTCAGGAAATTCTATTGGGCTTTCATAGATTTCTACTATTTTCAGCTGTGTTGTTGAAGAATAAAATTGCAGCAGTTGTATGTTTATTGTACCAGTTGGAGCGATCCATCTTTTGGCTGATTTGCAATGTATTTGAGACATTCCAAGTCTGAAATTTATTGTTGCTTATTGTACTGAATTTTGGGAATCAAAATAAATTAATTTCATAATTTTTGGAGCTGATTTGATGCCCTAAATGTGCTGGGCGACCTACTTTTTAGGGCAAAATTAGGGTTTCGTATTTGCTGCGAGAAAACTAATTTTAGAATATTATTCTTCATATTTTGTGGCCCAAGATCCAAAGTTTCGCTCATTTGGACTTCTCTAGCAAAAGATATGAATTTTTGAAGTTATGTTGCGGACATGGGTTTTAAATAATTTATTGCAGCATTATTTATATCAGAAATCTACATTTTTACACATATTTGGGCTTTATAAATTAGTGGTATCAGATTTGCGTGGAATGATATAGATTTAGGGGCTGATTTGTGATGGTATTTCACTCCACCCTAGTCGCACTTCTCATATAAAATTCAGATCTGCAGTGTTTGATTTGATAAGTAATTTATTATATTGCTTCTAGGGTTTGAATTTGCCCAAAATCCAACTTGGGTCAAATATGTTCATTTGGGGACATTACAAGTCGCAATAGTGATAGTGCCAAAAGTTCAAAAACACAAACTTGTAAGTTGTAACCATTGTGGACATCATAGTCATCATAAGTCCCATTGTTTGATATGCAGTCCAGAAAACAGCCAGATAGAAGGAATGTCTATCATAGATGGATAAATGACACAAGTAGGGAGAAATTTACATATTACATGAAGAAACAGTAACTAGATCCAGTTCAGATGATTCTAGTTCCAATAACAGTGATGATTGATGTACAAGTTTTATTTCTCATGTACTCTCATATGGGGGGGTGGGGGAAGATAGGACATAGCAAGTGTTAGATTTTCAGTACACTTTATTTAGATTACACACAATTCAAAGTCCAAAGTTCATAGTTTTGAGTGTAGAACAATGTGAGCACAGTTTTGCTACAGTTGATTTGATATGACTATACAATTTATCTATTGGTCAGTTGCAATTGATACGGGTTCCAGTTGGATCGACATTTTCAGTGCTCTCAACTTCAAGATATGAGCTCAAAAATCTAGATATTCCCTCTGCAATTCCCATCCAGGGACAAGTAAGCCCTAGGATCCAATCTACTCACATTTGGATTCACGTCTGTGATTCACAACTTTCATTCTTGAATTGAAAGTGTAAGGTCTTTGCTGCCCTCATGTCTGGTCCCGTCGGGTCTTTTACTGCAAATTGCAACCCAAATAGCATCCATTTGTCTTCCTCGTGCACTCTTGCACCATCGTTTTAGACTGGAAACATGCCTTGACATCACATGTCCGCACTTTGATGACTGCTTCCTGTTCCCTAATGTGATCCAAAACTCACGAAACTGGAGAAACATGATTTGATTTTGCGCGTCAAGCATGGAACTCCCATCAGCTTCGAGCACAGAACTCCTGTCATATCTGAGCAAGGAACTATCAATGCAAAGACATTAAACTCCAAACCTCCAGAAGTAATCCTCACCAAAAAATAAATACATCAGCCTCTGCCAACAGATCTCTGGGATTAAAAATATGGGTCATGAATTTCGAGACCTCATGTCCCTGTTTCAGAAACAGCTGTGGAAGAAGGATGATATCATTGCAAATTTACAAAAAAGAATTGCCAGCCTTGAACAAGCTCCAGCTACCCCTACTGAATCTCCATGTCTACAATAGCTTAATGAAGTGGTCGCCGAAATTCTAAATAAACAATCAAAGATAATTACTCAGCACAAACATCTGAAAACAGAAACCATGGCCCAACAGCAATTGATTCAAATACAAGTAAAGGAGCAAGGATCTCGAGTACAAATGGTAAAACAAAAGAAAGTGCTTCTGTCTGTTGAGATAGCTATCCAAGCAAAGTTTGAAGAAGAAAGGGCGCAATAGAACAAGGCACTTAATCTCTGCATTTGCGGCCTCCTTAAGCCAGTTGATCTTTTACAAGCAAATCACAGATTCTTGCGTAAATCCTTGGACCTTAAAGACATCTCCCTTAACCAAGCTTGGATTTTATTGGACATCTCTTTGATCATCCAATTCCATTTTGTGGATAAACACTTACAGACTGTAGGTCTAAAAAGAAGCTTCTTTCCCTCCCTCAAAATATCTAACTTACAAGACTCCAAGTGGAGGAGCTTTGGAAAGCTCCTATCCAGGTTGTAGTTGCCTAGAAAGAAAACAAAGTGGGCCGTTATCAAAAACTGTTGGGCCATGTCATTCATGATTCTCCTCCGTCCTCAGATGGACACACCCTAGACCGTCCAACATGACGACAATTGACTTCTAGTCTTAGATGGGTGGTGGTGACATCTTCCATTTCTTGTTAGCAACTGCAATGGCACTATTTGGTCGTCTCTAGGTACCTTCCAAGATGTTATTGTGTTCCGAGATCTCATTCTCCCTCACTGAGACTCATGTGAGCCCCAAGCGGAGTCCTCCCTCCAATCACAGGGTACTTGTCATGGGTTTCGTCTTCTTGTAATGAGACCTATAGATCAGAGTGGTGCTATTGTGGTTCAGATGTTGTGGCTTGGCTTCACTCAGAATAGTCTTAGTTCCAATAGTTTCACTTATGGCTTTTGATGTCCACTCTAGATACATGTGGCTATAGGTTCAGAGGGGTCCACCACCTTTTCGCAGATTGTCTTCATAGTTGTATGCCACTTTCCCTCGGTCACATCTCCATTTGTTATTCACGTTGATGGGGACCCAAACCTTGACCTCTATCTAGAGATTTCTCAATACTCCACTATTGGTGTTATCAATTCTTTTGGGTGATTTTAATACCCTGTATAGAGAACCTCCACATGCCTATTCATGATCTTCACACACGATGCAGTTATGTCCTTCATGAGTTGGATCTAGAGGACTTTGGTCTACAGAGAACCTCTACTAATAGGAATGTCTACAAATACTATGACATATGGAAGACAAAAAACTCTAATTGGGTGAATCTTCAAAGACCCTTCAAAATTCTCAACAAGCTTCCATCACTTACCTTGACTTTGGTAGATTCGCTAGTTTTTCCCCATGGCAATGGTGGAAGCGTTGTGGACTATGTTATCACTAGTAGATCCCTCAACCCCCACATCAGTGGCTTCCTTATTTTTCCTCAGCCCCCCTTGTTGACCATACCCTCTTGACGTTCACCCTTCATATTGGTTCTCGCCACTCTGCCCCCTTCGCAATCCCAATCCCACCCCCTAGAGGCAAGCATTAGACACACCACAATCCACTTTGATGATGACTACACCGTTGGATTATAATGCCCATCTCTCCCTTCTCGTGCTTGGGTTATACTCCCTCCCTCTTCCGATCACCATTGTTTCCATGTTATGAGTTCTTACGTCAAACCCTTTGGGATGTTTCCCTTGAATATTTTCCCCACATGCCATACATTACTCCAAGTCCCCTTTCCTGCCATGGCACCTTGTCTCATGAACCAGTGGTATGATGACATGAGTAATAAATCCCTTCATCAAAGACTTCAATTTTCCCTTAGCACATGACCATCCATCCATACCCACCCTCCGTAGGGAGCACAATTGTCTTCACCTATGTACGAAACGAGAGTTTCTTACACCTAGACGGTTTGCAACTCCTTGTTGATCTCCACTACTCACCTAAGACCTTTTGCCATACTCTTCTCTTCCCAGAAGAAGACCACAATTTCTGACATCACCCCTGAAATGCATGGGTTTCCCTATGCAAGTTCCCTTTACGATTTTCCAGACCATCCTATTGTCACTGCCCCCACTCCTTTGACATCCACTTCTACCTTGTTCACTTCATCCATCAAGAGAGTTATCTTGTGATGTTATGCACCAACAAAGCAGCAGATTGCAAAGGTATCCCAGTTGAATCCTTCAATTATGGTGTGAATTCCTTTTCCTTTCCCATTGGCACACTCTTTAATTATGTAGTGTGTTCAGGTTTTCCTTGGCCATGGTCCCAAAACATCATTCACCCTATTCATAAATTTGAGGGATCTTTGTACCCCTGGCAACTACGAGACCATTATTGACTAGGCATACATTTGTCCACACTTTATGCCACAACGTACTAAACATGCAAATGTCACAAGTACTTCAGAAAGGAATAATAGCATAGTTAAGGGAATGCTAGGTTTTAGGAGGAACTATCAAACTATTGACCACATATTACACTCCGAGCTATTATTGAGGAAGCTCATCACAAGTCTTCTAAAGTATTTTGTTGTTTTGCTGACTTAAGAAAGGCCTTTGACTTGGTTTCAAAACACCTGTTTTTCCAAAAGTTAAGAGATATCACCATCCCAGATTCTATGATTACCGCAGCTTGGGCTTTATGAGATAGTTATTGGACAGTTTCGTACTTCTCACGGTTTCCTTGACTTAGTGAAGAAGTGCCATTGGGGTCAAGTGTTCCAAGGGTCTCCAACCCTATTCAGCATTTACATTGATAAATTGGAGGAGTTTATCAGTGGCATGTCCATTTAGATTCTATGATTATCACGCAGCTTCAAGGCCTTTATGAGATAGTTATCAGGCACAGTTTCGTACTTCTCACGGTTTCCTTGACTTAGTGAAGAGTGCCATTGGGGTCAAGCAAGGATGTCCTCTCTCTCTAACCCTATTCAGCATTTACATTGATAAGTTGGAGGAGTTTCTTTCAGCCAGCATAGCCATTTGGATGACAGTTGTATTTTGCATGAGGTGGTTATAGCTATCCTTTTTGTCGATGATGTTATCCTCCTCTTGCACTTTGTCGAGTGCTTACAATGACAACTTGGTCCCCTTGCTCATTTCCATAAACTTCAACAACTTATGGTCAACCTTAGTAAAATTAAGGTCGTGATTTTCGATATATCCGAGCACTTTCAATATCTTCGAGTGCTCTCTCTCCAAATTCTAGTTTCTCTCCAAAAGGTACTTCTAGAGATCACATCGGCCTACACATACTTGGGGGTCCAATTTTTTGGCCCATCCTCTAGAACTGAATTTTACCTCTCACTCATGCCTTTTGTAAGGGTTATGCTTCTCATTCCTGTCTTAGGAGCATCAAATGTTTCCAAATCCACTTCCAAGACATCCCTTCCAAGTTATTCCTTTTGGATACAATCATCAAGCCTACATTTTTATATTGATTCAAAGGTTTCAGGACCTATCTTGGGAGCCATTAATTGGGCCCGTATTGAAAGGGTCCAAACTCTCATGCTATGGATGCATGATCCGTTGCAAGCAGAACATTTCCTCAATACATTATCCAAGCTGAATTTCCTATCCATCTAACTGCTACACCTTGAGCCTATGTTCAGGCTAATACTTTCTACAATCACAAACTTAGTATCCTTGAGAACCTCAACTTCTGGGTTGTGAGAGATATCCATCCTTACCACTTTGCTCTTCAAAGAGGATTGCTTCACTTGTCCCCACTGCTCCACTAATCCCCTCCACACATCGGTGTTGTTGGTACTTTGAGACTAGGTTGTTTCTTCTTTCTATTGGCAGCTTTATTGATAGGCTACCCCCTCTCATGTACTCCCTAGACCACCCCCCAAGGGTCTCCTTCCCACAAAGGACGTCGTCACCAAAACTGCCACATAGGACATCTGCAGAATGGTATATCCAAGTCACCTGAGATCTACCCCCCTGAGCAGCTCAACCCCAACCTTGCTTTTTACGTCGAGCATTTCTTACAAATAGTGGATGGCATTATTCATCGCCCTCACTATCTCTCATGCACCACTAGTTCTCATCAAACTTGAAATTAACCCTTGGCTAGATGAGAGTGTGTTGTCACCTATTACAAGGTTGAAACCTGATCATCACATTCTCTGATCGGGACCAGAGTTTGTTGTCTTTGCACCCTCCAAGAGGTGGATACCGAGGAGCACTTCATTTTCAGATGCCCTATTTATTATGAGATCTGGGGGCAGATATCACTACCTCTATAGGGACTTCATGCCAACACTATCTACTTTCTACAGATATCCTAGACCAGCGGTGCTTGGCTATTTATCTACCACGAGGCCAGTCACTCTGCTAGCAGAAGATCCCTACAGGGGGAGTCTAGAGGCTTTAGAGCCCTCATGTTGATCATTTCTTTTTTCCAACCCACCTAGGCTATAGGAAATACTAAGTGCACCCTTTGGACTACCGATACTTCACATATTAGAGTTGATAGATCAATAAGGTGGACAATGCTTCTTTCAACACACCATAACTAATTGGATTACTCAGACACCCCAAACCTACTCTCCATCAGCCTTCGTGGCTTTTCTCCTTTCACATCAGACATGGCTCCACCCCATTCTCAGTCAATATGGATCTACTAACTTATCACCCATCCCCTAGACCACACAGGATAGACTCCAATTACGAGTTTATTTTCTATTACACGAGCTACACCGGCCTTGGAAGCTAGCCGATATTCTAGAGTGAAACACTTTGCTTCTAGCACCACTAGGATCCCTCATAGCTTGGCCTCCTTCAACTTTGAACACTCCCCTAGCGAACATATGTCAAATCTTTCACATAGTAATCGATGATGGCCCAGACGAACTCCTCCACTTTGGGCACAAACTAAGACATGGTCGATGAGATTACTTGTCCAGTCTTTCATCAGCACATGCTTTTGTGGCTCTTGGTCATGCCCTTCATTGCTATTTGTATCGGTTTAATCGCCACTTGTATGAGTAGCCCACTGCTTTATTTTGTATTATGTATTTTTATTCCTTTATTGTGCTTCTAGGATTCTCTCTTCCTACAACTTTCTATCGTTAACTGCTGTATACTTCAGCCCCCTTACCAACTGCTGGTCATTTGTGGACATTAATGTAATTTCTTTTTTTCTTTCTTTCTTTCTTTCTTATCCAGAAACGATACTATAGCTGACTCAAGCATATCAGTCAACTTAAGACTCAGACAAAGACCCCAAGTTGCAGTTTGCACTACGCCACTTTCAGCACTAGCAAAAGTAAATTGCACTGAGATATCATCATCATCGGCAACATTATCCAGCAGCATCCATTTTTGCACCCTCTATCCGGAGTGTTGATTGAGGGGGAATGTTGGAGGAGCAAATCAAGTTCGTAAAATCATCTATTCACATGTATTGATATGATATTGTGTGAAACAAAACATGAAATTATGACATTGATTAGATGGTACCTAACTCTTAACAGGGACATGTAATGCAGATCCTTATTTTGAAAAGCTTTCCTCGTGCACTCAGTATGGTGTTTTATTTTGTCGTTTAACTTACCCGTATACATCATTTGGCAAAGGGAGAGTAGTGACCATACAAAAAATCAAAATCGGCAAGCTCTATCGTTTTATTCTCATCTCTCCACTTCCTACTTCTTTAAAATAGGAATTAAGAAACCATGATGTTCTCTTCTTTCGGATGTCAAATCAAATTAAGGTTTACAAGAGCCCTCGTTTCCTATATGACTTAACAACTCTCTGAATAATTCAGATCTGTAAGGTAACCTAGAAACCTAAATTTCCTACTAGCCAAATGCCCCGTTGAAAATTTGTTGGTCTGTGTTCTACTCCATATGATTGAACAACACAGATCTTTTTAAAATAAATGTATAAAGAGAAGGCGCAATTTCGAAAATTTTGAGAAAACTAGTTATACAACTTACAGTCTCGGAAGACAATGTTGTCTCCCCTCTGTGAGAGCACGAAGAACTGTGAGATCATGGTGCCTGGTGCGGAGCGGTAATTATCCTTGGAGAGAAGCCTAATATTGGTAAGGTTCGCTTCTTGTTTGGGCGGCTTTTAAGTGTGTTCGTTTTTTCGTTTGGACCAGTCGTAACTTGGAAGATCAACCAGTAATTTTTGTAAGTAATTCGAGACTTTCACAATCATGTCTAATTAGATTTGTAATATTATATTTAATTAATTGCATCTATAGTTATATTGGATACAAGGTCAGTCTCGGATAAGTTTATTGCCGAGGGTGTTTTGTTGTTATGCGTGTCTTGCCAAGCCCGCCTAAAATACTAGCAATCGTACGTAAAATGTACGATGGAAATGCCGAAGGAGATAAATGGGGAAGTCGAACTGGAGGGAGAGAAACAATGGGAGAGGAAGAGGGATTAAGAGGAGGGGTTTGACAATGGAGAAGTGCAAGGGAAAGGAAAATGGGTTCGGGGACAAATGTGAAAGTAGACCCTAAATAGCCACATGACAATAATGGCTAGCGAGTGAAGGAGAAAATTCTAGTTCTCTAAGAAGGCAAGGGAACTGTTTCCTGATATATATCATAATGTAAGAAGAGGTCTAAAATTAGTGTTGAAGCGAAAAATAGTTTACAATTATAGCTTCTTGTAGAACTTGGCAAGCCCCCTTTTAAGTTTTAATTTGAAGCAATTGCAAGGAAGTAGGGAATCCAAAAAGAATCATCAACAATTGAACGTACCGAACAAATGGTCACAACAAAGAAATTATGTATGGAACGTCCTTTGTATTTTTTAATTTATTGTATTATGGCTTTGAGGTCGTCAAGTGGATGATGTTTAATTTGGTAGATAAGAAAAAGACATAAATGGAAAGTTGGAAATGAAATGATGGAAATTAAATACTTGCATGCCCCATACCTATTGCACATGACAGAGAATTCTAACCCAACAAATTTCTACTATATGTACTCCACTTTAAAGTTTTGAACTCAATCAAACTATTGACATGATGCAATCTATGCTTAAATGGGCCAAAACAAATCAAGGGAGAATCCATAAGTTTCCATGTTTGTGATGTGGCAGCAATGCCTCATTCTAGAATAATGTTGTAGCACTCGTTTCTAGTTATAAGCTTGTGTAAGTGTAGGAAACAGTTGATGCAGGGATATGTATCGACAACAGAGCCCTTCTAATGATTAGTCATATGAGTGAAATATGGATTACAGATTTTGATTGAGCAACGGTAAGTTTGTTAGAAAAGGCGAAGACATGAATGGAAATCAAAAAGTAAATATGTTGGAACTAAATACTTGTAAGTTCCACATCACCTGATATTTTTTCTTTTTCTTTTTGTCATTTAGGTCATCCTTCGATCCTTTAGGTCACGAAAGGTTATAAAAATGGAGCGCTTAAACTCGATGAATATAATTTGGTTGATTGATTTGAAGATTATAATTCATTTAATTAATTTGAAGATTATAATCTATCAACAAGACAACAAATTTCAATAAATGGAATGTATTGAATGCATGGATATTGGTCGAGGATAGCATTCAGATCGAGTTTGTATAAATTCATGTCATGCAATTAAAACCAGTGAACATCGGTCCCCTCTAGTGGATGGACATTTGAGTGAAAGGAAGATTTTATCCAATAGTGGTCGCATGGTGTCATATAGCCCCCCGATGGTGCACAAAATCAAAATTTATAAAATTTTCTTCATACGATTTCTATAAGTGTTTGTAGCCATAAAAAAGGGAAAATTATACAATCCATAAGCGAACATTTTGATTTCAACTATAAACATAAAATTTCAACAAAAGTGTCCATGGAAACAATTCCAGGTTCATGATGCATATATTCAACTAAATGGAAAAAAAGGGCTTTAAGGACGTTCAATATATTTACGGCTTGAACGTTATATGATCCAGCATTCAAAGCTCATATAGATCTATACAAGAAACATACTCAAACAAGATGTAATGATAATACAAAAACAACGTCAAAGAGAATAAACCTAAAATATTCTATCCTACGGTGGCAAGAGTTAATCAAACTTGATTTCGGCTTCTACCAAGAAATTAAATATAAAGAAGGGAAGGAGGCCTAATAGGAAATCGCCTTTTTAGCTCCAAGTCTTCAGTAAATTAGGTAATACCTCCATTATTGGCCCTAATTTTTTTTAGAATTATATTTGGCACAAATTTTATTATTTGCATAGGAGTTTTAGTGTTCCACCAAAGTAGATTTTTTGTCTGAATCTGCACTGAAAAGTGAAATTCGTCGCTGTAAAAAATGATGATAATTATGCAGACTACAACTTTCTGTCGCCAAGATTTGAACACAAATTTGGCAGAGCCGCCAGTTCTGCCTGAATTGGACTACCCTTTTAGCGCATATTGTTGTGCCTTTGAGCCTTTGCTATTTGCGAAACAATAGGCTAGTTTGTTGGAATCGCCATTGTGAGGCGAACGTTTAAATAGATGACTTTCCCCCCATATTAATGCAAAAATGATGCCAAAAGAAGGCCTAAAAAAGGCCAACGACATGCCTAAGCAATGCAAAATCGACCAATATACTGCAAATCACAAAACCCTATGATGTCATTTTTATGGAAATTCGTGATCAACTCCCCTTAAGAGTATTGCAGCGGCTCATTTTGGTGGATTCAATTGGAAAATTATGTGATAATTGTCGTTGCCTTGCTAAAGCTAAGTTGGGATCCTTGTAGCCGAGATGAATAGTGCCAAATTGTTGTTCGTTGAATAAGAGAAAAAGAAACCAGATCACCAAAAATGGAGCCCAAGTTAAATAGTGTGGTTGATTCAGAAACTAGAGATCGATATATGCGCTGCGACTTATGGGAGAAACTAAGAAACTGAGCCGAGTGCAGTAGATTGGTTCAATGGTGAACCAAGGCCAAGGTTAAATGTGGTAGTGCCATCAAACTAGGAGAGACAGTTCTCTAACACCACCACGGGAATGCCTCCCAATCACCACCGATTTTGAGTTAAGATGTGTTAGAGAGAGTTGCAGAGGAATTCAAGAACCGAGGCAGGGTCGTCACACTACCTGAAATGAAATACATGCCAGATTTGACTACAATGAACAACTACAAAAATGTAACTTGTCGCAGAAGCAACTATGTACAAATTGATTTATTTGGATCTATATATGTATCTAAAGCGGGTTCAATTGTCTTTGACAGGAAACCGATATAAGTCCCGCCGCTTATTTTCCAGGAATGTTTTCTTACTTCTGTTTTAATCATACACCCTGTGGTTCGGAAGGAATCAATATGGTTTTGTTGGTTTTGAAAGGAATTTAAGATGATATGTACCAATTTATAAATTTTAAACCAAGAGGAAAATATTCTTGTCTTTTAACAGTAACAACATACATGTTCACGACAAGGTACAATTATTATGAAAAACATAATTATTTATAAAGAACCTTAGCAAATAAACATTTACATCGTTAGTAATCAAAGTATGAAAAGTACAATGTAATCATTATGAGGCATAGTACATATGTACCTAATTAGTGTAATTATACTAATATGATTAAGTGACAACAAATGATCATAAGTATTATTTATCTTATCGTTATGAATTAGTTTATCGTATGCTACTAAATTAATTTCAATCATCATAGGTTAACATAGTTTACCTTATGAATGTGCATTATGCAGTACTTATACTAGTCAGTGACTCGATGAGTTACTGCACACCTTTATCGTGAGAACGGATAACGTAATGAAACTTAGTATAACCTATCCTTATGATGAAAGCATAACAAAATAACAATGAAGGGTAGGTATTATGAAATGACATTTGTGTCATATGAACCTTGTCCATGCCATCTCAAGATGGCTACGGGGATGGTAACAAACACGTAATGACATAATTCATTATGTGACTATAACCTTTCCCGTAGGGATCCTAATATGGGACTGACAGAATTCATGTGACCTGAATATAGAGTCATGATTCCTAAAGCTTCAGAACTGAAATTTAATTTCTAATCAACAAAAAACAATCTTAATAACTATATTGAGACGATTGTGCAGTGAAGTGAAGACATGTTTCATAGGCTAGTGTGCAGTCTTGAAATTGGATTGCTAGAGAAATCCTGAAAAATTATGACCACAATAGTGCAAATGACTGATTGCATTGTTTGTTCACCATTTATTCTTTTAGTAGTGTTTTGAGCTGGAGGGAAGTACTTGAACACTTTACTAGTTGGCACTCAGAAGATGAGCAGGTTATCAGAACTTATAATAAGGTTTAACCAAACATATATAATGTATACATCCTCATATAGTGTGATTAAGGGAGATCGGGATAGATCTAGGACCCTTACAATTTCATATGGTTATTATATGTTGTCAAGATGGATTCTAGAATATTAATAATGTTGGATTAGTTTGTAGTGAGATAAATAATATTGATATTCATTACAATATTAATATGCTAGATTTTAATCGTTGCATGCTGAAAATCATTGAATGCATAAAAAGGTTAATAAGGGTTATGTAAAAAAATTCCCTTAGTTTATTGAAGTATAACATGGGTGTTGCGTTTTGGTATCAGAGCTGAAGTTTTACAGCTCTTGGACTTAATGGTTCCTTACACTAACAAAATTTGTATTCTTTTCTAATAGAACAAAATGGTTAGAACAAGAGGCAATAATGTAACCAACATGACTGTGGGGACTGAAGCAGTAACAACCCAAAAACTTGATGAGATACTAGCTATTATGCAAGAAACTTGTAACTGTATAGTTGTTCTTGAATAGAATATATTGGCTATGGATAGTAGTAGTGATAGTGATAGTATTGTTCAATCTCTGGGGCATCCTAATGTTGAAAACTTGAACGTGTGGAACCACAATGCAGTGGATCCCAATGCTAGAAATGTAAATGATAGAAATGTTAATCACAATTTGGGAAATTTTGATGTATGAGCGTCACTTTTACATATCTAATTTTGGCTTGTCATATTTTTTTAGGGTGTCTTAGGTCCATCTAGATGCTTAGGAGCTGTTTCTAGTCCATTTGGACTGATGGTTATGTAATAAATGACCACTTGGAGTTTTCCCTCCAAAATGACCTTTTGAATATTTGAATTAGTATTTGTAATAAAATAGTAATATAGAACGCTGTATAGTTCAATAAAGGGGTGATAATGTTCATGGAGCATATATACACTTGTACAATTATCTACTTGATCCTAACTAGGCCTTAAACATCGCCTAGTTAGTTTAAACTTAGGTGAGTTGGTTGGTTTCCACCCTAACTACCTCAATTTCTCATCAAATGCAATGTATTCAAATAGAGAGGGTTAATGACAGGTTGGTAGATAAGTTTTGGAGGAGGAACATCTTAGAATCAGAGCCTAAATGGCTCATGAAGCTTTGTAATTTGATGGTATTATCAAATAAAGGCTTCTTCTTAGCAAAATTGTGCATAGTTGCTTAATGAGAATGAATATTTGGGATTGTTTTTATGAAGTATTATCAACCATATGTGATGTGTGTGAATGAATATGGTTTAGAATGACTTCTTGATTGTGTTTATAGGTGTTTGAAGGATCTGTGCAAGCCTATGAGGACAAGTAGTGGGTATGAAGGAGGTATGCCAATTGTTTGTGATATTTCAAGTTTATTTAGGAGAGGAAAAACATTCATAAGTTTAATTATATTCAATATAAAGGGATAAAATTTTGTGTGAAGGTAGTGTGAGGCATGAAGGAAGGTTTCCTAAATTTTCAGAGGAAATGAATAATTTTTGATAGGTCAAATAGGGAAAACTTAGTCTCAAACTCTCGTGTTGTGTAAAAAACTAGCCACCAAAAATCTTTTGGATCATGTTGAAGAAGGACAAATAACTCAAAACACTCTAAAGATTTCTGATCATTAAAAAAAATTACAGGTCAAATTAGGTTTTGAAAGTTTATATAACTTGAGTTGTGGATTTTTGAATGCTCGTTGCCCTGTGACTATCCTTATTCAGACAAAATTCTAAAAACATCATAATTTGTGTTTTATTGAGTGGGTTTTTCTAAAATTTGGATTGTAGGGTCTTTACACCCCCAATAATATGTTTGTAAACTTTTAGCACTAAATTCACATGTGGGAGAAAGATATTATCAATTTTCAGTTTTGGGTTCTTGAGAGACCTAACCTAAACAAGCCTAGAAGAGGGAAAGTGTTGTTGGGTGAGTTGTATGAGGAACTAGGGAATAAAAATTAGTCAAAATCACAAGCTCTATAAAGGATATCAGGATATAAAATTAATTTTGCATAAAAAATTGCATGTTGTTTCAGAATTGAAGGCCAGAAAGCTAAGAAAAGCTAAAACTGTACCTAGTCAAAAACGATAAAATGAGAATAAAATTGCATGGGCTTGGAATTGAGTCTTAAAAATTTGTAGTCATATTAATGGGAAAAAAAGTATCTATAAATCTTACCAACAAAGATTATTTTGTTCATTTCATCAGACTTTTCCTTTAGAAGGGCCATAACAAGTATAAGGCCAAGAATTGGAGATTGATAGAAGATGAATGTTTGGAAATTTATGAAGTTCTTAATCAAGTTTGTTTAATACATTTAAGCAATTTTCAAATTTGTTATAGATTTTGATTCATTTTTTTGGGTGCATTTTAGCCTTTTAGGCAAGCTTCAGGCTTCTCAAGAAAGTGTGCTTACAACATGTTTTTGGTGATTTTTGCTAAGTGATAAATCTAACTCTTTATTTGGTGACTTAGTTGGTGCAATAAGAAGGTATGTATGCAGGGCTCTGTATCAAATTTTAATGCTGGGAACCCCAGTATCGGGAATGTGAATGTCAAAAACCAACCAGGGGACATAAGATCCCGCTTGACAGCTAAGTTGTCATAAGACATTAAACAAATAAGCCCACCCAAGTTTGATGGAACAACCTTGGGAGATGGAGCTGAGAATTGCTTGAGCGAAATGGAGAAGTATTTTGAGATAAGAGATTTCTTAGAAGAAACCAAAGTTGTTTGGGGTGCTTTTTATTTCTCCAAAGACACTTTATCTTGGTGGGATAACAGAAAGGTGGAGTTAGGTGTTGATACAACAAATATAAATTGGGCTCAATTTAAACATTACTTTAGACAACGCTAGGGCTCAATTTAAACATTACTTTAGACAACGCTAGTTACTAAAGTTATATTATGACCAAAAAATGTCTGAGTTTCAGACCTTGGCACAAGGTAAAATGATTGTAACTGAATATTGGGATAAATTCAATAAATTTTTGAAGTATGTTTTGCAGTACCAAACTGATGAAAAATTCTGGATACGCAAATTCATCATGGGACTTAACCCAATCATTGGGAGTGAAGTTGATGTCCATGGTCATTCGACCATGGAAGTTATTTTTGAAAAGGCCATTAGGAAAGAGCAGAAGTTACAAGTCAGAGCTACTCATAGGGATGATAAGTGAAAGATGAGCTATAACTCACCTTTTCTAATGTCACCTAGGAAGACTTGGTGGAAAAAGTTTGGCAATAAGGCTTGAAATGGTGAAAATGGCATAGCAACAAACCTTGCCGCAAATGCAAAAAGAAATGGACATGATAATGATGTTGGTAACAACAATAATTTTGATAGGAAAAAATATTTTGATGGGTGTTTTAAGTGTGGTGGTGACCACTATGCTAAATATTGTCCCTTGAGGAATAAGGAAAACAATCCGCAGCAAAGAATCCAAGCTGCAGTGGTAAACCGCCAAGCTGAAAAATATGCAACATCTACTAAAGTACATGGTTTTGGACCTGGGAATAATCGTGGTGGAACCAATTAAAGTGCTAGAAAAATCTGGAAGAAATTAAAACTACATTTCCTTATTTGTTTGAATGATAAAAAACCTTAATTTTTATTATTTGATATTGATATACTTATTATAATTGATACTTTGGTTGACTGTAATGGTATTTTTTTCCATATTGCTGATTGTTTTACAATTATTTTGTCATAAGGCTATTACAACTAGGATTTATGAGTAATAATTGACTGAAAATTATGGAAAATTTACAAGTTGTGTGAAATTATGAGTTGATTTATCCTTAAACAATCTTTCATGAACTGTTTTGACTATGTTCAATTCTTATGTCTCATGTGGATGAGTTAAAATCATTAGGATGATGATTCTTTAAGGGGGAAGTATGTCACACCCCATATTTACGTCTGCTATGATGGTAGTACATCATCATTATTTTGTTGTTCTTACTTGGATGATCAAACACCTTATTTTTTATATGTGATGATTTCGTAAGAATGGCAAACTTGTTACTTTGTTATACCTTGTATTATTTCTATGATGGGAACAGTTATTTTCATGTTGTTTTGATTAATCATCTTATTGTTGAAATATCGGCCTTAGACCGTAACGTCGAGTTAATCATTTCAAGGCAATATAGGTAAGTTTACTATTTTGTTTGATAAGGTCATTAACTGTGATTGCATTTAAATGGTTGAATGTTGAAAACAATGATGTTCCCCATGGTGATTGACATATGGTAAGGAGTTATTCATTGTTTAATATGTTGGTCTTAAGTCGTATGCTGAGTTAAATTATCGCAAGGCCATATTTGGTAATCTGATTTGCGAGGATCTCAAACCATATAATATTGCAGGGTTTGATGCTAATTGTTTATGGCCTTGAACCATTCAAGATTGGAAAAATATAGGAATTGTGTAATGGGTCTAAAACTCTGAAGCAATTAGTTTGTTTTTATCTATGGTCATTAACCATAAAAAATGGTTGATATTAAGTTATTTTTGAAAGGTCATTGACCTTATCTTTAGCTTTGATTAATATGTGGAAGTGGAAGTTCAACATGGTCATAAACCATAGATATGATGACAAGTTATTGTCTTTTTATTGTGTTTAAAAGAATAGGTTTTCGACCATATCAATAACATTTGAATAGTTCAATAATTGTAATAATTGGTCAGATCACCATGTAAACATTGGTTAATATATGTTTTGAATAAGTCTTCGACCACTCGGGAATCGCCATGCAAGTGGAGGGAAAAATTAGAGAAAGCTTATCTACGCCACTACGTGGAACTGCATGAATTAATGGCAATATTGTCTTGGGAGTCGGTGGAGGTATTGGGAACTGGAAGCTTCACTTTGAAGCTATTACATGCATACGCTAAGTTCACTTTAACTCTTCCTCTTTGCTATTTTGAGCTCTTTTGGAAGTTGTGCATGGAAATAATGGGGTTTTTCTGTTGAGATTTTGGTGGGTCTGCTCAACTAACAATATAAGCTATTATTTTGGGAACAATGGAGTTTAAATGGTTTAAAGGAAGTGGTACATTGGAGTCTTGTTTTTTTGATTTTTTTGAGGATTTTGGCAAGG